>CM043117.1:5039304-5582408 GCA_023701765.1 Hylyphantes graminicola | reverse complement strand
TTCTATAGTCATCGATCTTAAGTGCAGCATAAAGTTTTGTTCAAATTCCGTTATTGAATTTTGACAATTATTAACAATTTAAATATATTATTTGATTAACATGAATTGGAAACTAAAACGAATTAATAATGTTGTACATACTACATAATAATGCAAATAATTCAAACAATTTGTAGCTGTTTCGGTACTCCTTACAGTACAGAAAACCCATAAGTTCATAAGTCACTTGACTATGGTTCTAAAAATACGACGCCCGTGACCAATAGCCCTCGTGTTGCTCTGGTGCGACAATAATTCACACCTAACCCAACCATAAGTTCATAATAAAACGGAATGGTACTGATCCTTTAAGTAGGCTTCTCTGCGATAAGACTACATCAAAGGAAAAACGAGTTTTACGGAAACGGAAAGAGACGTCAGAATCCGTCATCTTGTTTTTCCCGAGTTAAATCATGAAAGTTGGCAGGTTGGTTTAATTAACATCGCACTAGCTACAGTTAAGGACTGCTATAACTAATCATTACAATATTGTGGTTAAATTAGTTTTACAATATTGTGGAATACACAATATTACTAAATATTATTAAATACAATATTATTAAATATATAATATAGTATATTACACAATATTATTAAATACAAGTATTGTGTAACAAAGGCTACATTATTACAATATTATGTTGTTTGAATACGAGAACTGTGTTAAAGTGACACATGAACACACACATTTGAAGCGCTTAGTCTAAGAACGTGCTAACTAAAATTTTTGAAAAAATTTAGTTTTTCATGTTAATGAACAGATTGTTCTGTACTTCAAAGCGAACAAGATTCTCCCTTTTCACAAATTTTAATTTAGTATAATTTTTACCTTGGGTAAGCACCGTTTTTAACGTAACCAAAGAAAAACGAAACATTTAAAGCTTACTTCCTCAGTTTCACCTTTTTGTCATTTAGCACGTTATTCCACTATACTCTTCATTTGTATTGTTACAATACAATTGAAGGTTAAGAAAAAACAAGAAGTTCTAAAAAAACTAAAATAGCCTACTTTCCAGTTACTTAAATACTTTCTAAAATTCTTATCGGGAAAAAACGGTAATTTTAAATTGATCGAATAAAAATAAATTTGTTTTAATTCATTGTCTAAAAGAATTAAAGTTTCTCGAGCGATTGTTGCGATGGGCAATGGTGATAAAATTCTAATAAAAATGGCTTCCTATGCTTTTTCAGTGAGCATTAAGTTTTGAAGTTTTTTTTAAATAATTAAAGTACGTAGAATTCGAAATCTTTTCTGAAATTTTCAATGTATAATAATTTCGATGCACTGAATTTTTTGACGTATCTCACTAGTCCGTAGCATTTGTAGTTTGCAACAGCGATTTAAATGACTTGAAATTGAATTTCAATGCTAATTCAATGGGAGATTCGTCGACAAATAGTAGATTTATGTCCGTCCGATCATACCGACAGACGGACAAAAAGTATGAAAATTGGATGTCTGAGGTTATACCTTTCTAATAAAAATAATTTTTAAGATAGGATGGATAGAACCGATTTTGGAACGGATGGACGGACATCGACCGCATGTCAATACCTACTTTTTCAGTTTTTTCATTCTTTCGAATTAAAAAAAGGAAAAAGTATGCTAAAAATCGATTAATTTATATCCATGCACAATTGGCACAGTTACAGCTTTTTCTATCTAGCTCAGGATTTTGTCTTCTGCTTAGGGATACGTTTAATAACGCATTTTGCAACCCCAGTTTTATCGAAATACCTCGACCAAACTTATATTTCTCCCGACGTAATATCTTTTAGATCAGTACCTGACAAGCGCCATCGCGAAACGGAAAATAAAAATAAATTTTTCCAAACAAAAATAAAATTGATAAAAAATGTAACGCGATACAAAGTTTTAATCTTGGTGTAGAATTTTTTGTTTCTTTTCCCCAGTCTTTATTTATGACTTTGGAAAAGGACATCGTGGCTTGGAAGCTTAATCGCCAATCCCAACTTAGGCGAGTAAAATGGGCGTTTTTGGCGATGAATGCACCTAGAGTCACTAGTTTTTGGTTCTAATAGCATAAAGAGAGTCACGACAACCATGACGCTTTGATTTGTTTAATGCAAAATGAATCTGTATTGGCCTAAACGAGTCTTATTTGGTTCGAAATCGTTTTGGGTGGAAAAGAAAGCTTTCGCAAATTTGAGCCAATATTTGGTTTGCAGTGGCTCTGTATAGATTTAAGCAATTCTCTGTTTTTGGGACGGAAGGGATAAAGCTGCCAAAAAGGGATAACCATGTTCAAACGGAATATTTCTAATAGACTATGGTAACCTTTAACTGTGTATATTGTGTTTTTGTCAACCGAAAATTCCGTTTGACGCCAAAGATTCTATTTGGCAATATTTGCGAATTATTAAGGTAGGCGAATACCCGAAATTCCCCAAAATTCTAAAATTTTTACTATTACTTTAATCTCTTCCAAATTTGGCATAGTGATTTCAAATATAATGAATAATAATATATAGGCATTTTTTTTTTATTTAAATACAATTTATTTATTTAGAACGGTATTTTTCTACTAAAAAGAGGTTTACGCTAACAAGTCTACCACATTGAATTTTCTTCCTATGAACATTAATTATGTGTTAAATTCTTCGCTTTGAACTGATGCATGCAATGACCCTCTAGAGTTACATACAAGTTACAAGAAAAGAAGTTATTAAGAAAAATGTTATAAATTAACCACAAAAAAAGTTTTTTTTCGATTAACTTACACTTGTACATTTAAAAAAAAAAACTTGCATATTTACACCAGATGTTAGAGGTTCATGGCACAGATTTATATTGAAATAGTATTGTATTGTTACTTTTATTCACAATTCTCATTGTTTTTAGATTCTCATAGTTGATTATATTATGGTATCTTAATTAAAAGTATTTATTTCAAGTTGATTATAATATTTCGATTAGTTGATGTAACGTAAAATATGGTTGATTTTTATGCTTAGTTGTGATCTTATGATATTTAGAATTATATGACAAAAATAGTTAAGGGAAAACATATACTTTTTTGAAGAAACTGATTAATCAAATATGTTTAATGACGTATGAAAAACCGAATACAAAAATACGATAGAAAAAACTACATTTTTTTAATATCAGCAAAGTTGGGATTCAGAAACTACTTTTTAATTCGATTTAATATTTTTTCACTTCCATAGGATCCCTGGTTAGGATCGTTTTAGTTTTAGCCGCCTGGATAAAAGGAAACTAACAAAAAGTAAAAGAATATTAACAACAACAAGAGCAATAATATAACACAAAATTGATCCGTTTTTTCATCTCCTCTTATGTGATGCTGTCACCGTGGAAGACAAATAACTGTAAAATAGCTGACATAAGTTTTGTCTTATTTTGATGGGAGAAAAGTAAGGTAAAAGAAAAGAGGTTGAATATAGGAAGATGGTTGGATAGAAAAGAAGCGAAGCAGCTTGAAAGTTAGGTAGGAACATTACCGACTGCCTATTTGAAATGAGCTTTAACTTAGCCAAATACATCCCGTAATTTATGAAAACGGAAAAGTGATATGCGGGTAACCAACGGAACTACGAGTGACATCGTTCTGTTGGGACTTAGCACACTACAGATTGATCGAGCACGTTTTTCCCAGTGTACTCAACGGAAAGTTATGATATTTACTCTATTCGTTTTACCAACATATACACTGTAAAAAATTTGTTTTTACAAAAAATAAGTTAACTGCTGTGCCAGAAGAATAAGATAACTTAGTTATAAAATCTGTTCATTTTAATAAATTTTTTTGTTTAAATTTTAATCCAAAAGCTGTTTTTTTAACTGACAAGTTAAAAGGAAAGAAAAATCTTATTATCTTCCCTTGTTCTAAAATTTCCTTACCGAATAAAACATATTTACATTATATTTTTACAATTCAATTTTCATGCAACTTGATTTGTCCTTCGTAAATTGTTCAGTGACGAGGTCCTGTTTTGTCTTACATGCATAATTCAAAGGTTAACTTAACCCTTTCAGTCCCAGTGAGTTTGAAGAATCGAATCATGTACTTCTCGATATCATAAATGGCTATAGAAGATCAGCACAAAATTTCTAAAATGATGCCAAATTATCATTGGGACTAAAAGGGTTAAGCAGAAAGCTCATTTTAATGTGGCATTTTTTTTACCATTATCGTTAATGTAAAGCCGACCGAATTTCAAAGTAAAATGCAATGTTTTAATCTTAAATAAAAAAAATTAAATCAAAGTTATTCATGATATATTATTAGGTCAATAGCAATGCCTCACTAGAACTGCGCCAAATCATTCGCCAAACAGTTTTTTTTGGGCGCATCGTATGAAAAATTATGCCTTCACTGGGCTTACCATTTCTTGAATTGATTTTCAATAGACAACATATCCATTTTATTTCACCTCCACGAGTAAAAAGCAAGGAAAGGAAAGTTTTTCCCGCCTAAAAATAATTTTAAGTTCTAAAGGGACATAACAGAAATCAATGGGAGATAAATTCTTGGCTTTGTGTAAAGGAATTTCTATCTGTTAACTGATTTACAGAGGTGTTAACGTCCTACTAATGGCTTAATCCATTTTGTTCGAAAAAACATCGAGGTATATTGTATGGAACTGGATTCAGTTGCAAAGAAAATTTTAGTTTTTATTTAATTTTGTTTTCGTGTATGGAGTGAAAGGTTTATGGTGAGAGGATCTAATTCTTTATGGTTGCACCTGAAATAAGTTTTGTTCTAATCCTTTTAAAAGGTTTAAGTCTTGAAAAACAAAGCCAAAAAGTTTTCAGAGGATTTTGGTAAGTGAAATAAGATATCTAACTTTCACAAGACAAGTTTGTTGCATACAAAATAATTTTTTAAATATTTTTTATTTTGGTGAAATATTTGAAATCATAAAATATATAATTTTTCTTATACATAGCATTGTACGCTGAAAAGAGAACTATCGCAAAAATACTAGTTTTTCAGAAAAATCGTTTGAAGTTTATTTTAAAGTTTTATTACGGGTCTGGGGAGTCCAGTCGGTTAGGCACTCGCCTAGCATGCGAAAGGTCCCGGGTTCGGGCATCGCCAAAATAATTGCCGACCTATAAACGGGCCGTGCAGCCAAAAAAGTCTGACGAATAATACCCCGTGTAAGGGAGTGCACGTTAAACATCCTTGAAAGTTCTAACGCTGGGTTGCAGTCCTGCGTTGGGTGCCTATTCAGGTGTCGGCTCGTCACTTGACTGTGGTTCTAAAATACGAAGCCCGTCGCCAATATCCCTCGTGTAGCTCTAGTGCGACGATAATTCAAACCTAACAGTTTTATTACATTATAGAAAAATTACGATTCGCATATTGCATTCCAACTGTTCTACCAATTGATTTAATTTTTCTTTAAATTCTAGATAGTTAAACTTTGAATATTATAGTATTTACAACTCGAAAAATCATATTTGTGCGATAGGTCGCTTTTCCGCTTACAGTGCGATATGAACTGCCGAGAGTCCTCTTGTAGTTAGAGCCTGAACTAGGAAAAACGAGACTATAGCACAAAAATGTTTGGCCTTTCAACGGGAAATTTTGAGCATTATTACCCGTATTTATGTTTCTTGGTGGCCGATGTATTATTTTTTTGCTACCATTTACCGGCTTTCTTATAACACCGATGAAACACATCACGCTTGGTCATGACCAAGTCTAAGTAAAGTTAAAAGCAAAATCTGGACTCAATTAAAAAAAAAGCATAGGGAAATTTTGTGATTTACTGAATTTAATATAATATAAACTAGATTTTAGGGGTCCTTACAATTTGGGGGCCTAGGATAGGGCCTAATGGTCCTCATGTTTTAACACGCCTACACGCAGTATCAGTGCGACGCGACGTCATAAAAGCAACCCAACCAATATCTGTGCTTGTATAACATTCAAATATCTATATATATATATTTTAATATATTTTAAGCTCTGGATAAAGACGTTTATAAATAAATCCTTTAAAAAGAAAGAAATCCGAAAAACTTGGAAAGAAAACATAATTTTATTTATTTGATAATATTGCAAACTGAAGTAGAGTTTTACTTTGTCTTTTAGGACATGCAGTCTCTTGAAAATTGATTAACTTTCATTTATATATTCTTACTTCTGATAAGTTTTCTAATACATTTATATAAATAAGTATTTTTTGAAATATAAGTAATTGAACAAAGTTACCGAAGCGTTGATAATGTGCCACAGTAAAACTTAATTTTAAATTATTAAAGTCAGCATTTTTCTATCATGTATAGTATTTCTTTTATTAAACTTAACATGATGTATTTGTTTAAGATACTTTCAACCACTTCAGTAATTGTTTGTTATTACTGAAATTCCCTAAAAATAATCGAATCAAAAACTAAAAATAATCTTTTACCATGGCAACGTCAAAATCTTTTTAATAACCAACTCAATATATTTTTTCAATAAAATATCAGAGAATTGCATTCCTCGAATGTGCAACAAACCGTGAAATCAAACTTTAAAAGTTATTTTTTTAAAACCGTTCAAAAGAGGAAACAAAAACTTTTGCTTTTATGTGTGGAAATTGCTTATCAAAAACCTTTTTACGCTTTCGCAATGAGAATGGAAGAAATATTAAATATTAAAAGACAGCAGACCTCATTTTGAAATATTTCGTTCCATATTGGAACAATGAAAAAGAATAAGAAGTCTCAAACGGAAATTTGAGACCCCTTCTTCTCAATAATAGATCGTTACTGGGAAGATCAGAAGAAAGGCTAGAATGAGTTGGGGATGCTGTCGGTGGTAAAAACAAAGTAAAACCGTTTACCAAGTGAGGCTTTGTTAACCTTTGTTTCATGCCCACACCAACAATTGATGAATTATTTGGCTCAAGTTTAGGGAGGCTAACCCATGTTAAACTAAATAAGTTTGTTATTTTTCGTCTGTTTCAAATACTGGAATTCAAACTGTTTTTTAAAACACGTGAACGAAAATGTCATTATTTTATTGGTTCACCTTACAGTTGCGCGCTTTAGCATTTTAAATATCCCTTACTAATCCGGACATTTGTGAACAGTAATACCTTACAGAATAAAAACGTTAATTCAATTTTTTTGCAACTTAATTTGTCCTACATAATTTCTTCAGTACCTTGATTTACATTTGTCATATATTTTGTTCAATTAAGAAACTCAAGCTGATTGCTTATTTTCGCATGGACAATTTTGTTTTTATTTACAATTTTTCTGTTAAAAACCATTTTTTTTAAAAATTTACAATTTATTCGTATAAAATAAACATATTTTAACTGAAAATTATTTCAGTCTTTTCTTTCTCTCTAACTACTGACTTCTTTTTCTGTAAAAAGACTCTTTGCTTTACAGTGTAAACCTGTCGATTTTTAAATGGCTTCACTCATTTTTCGCCAAACCACTAAATATTAGACTAGCCTTCATAAAATCCCCCCTCCCCCCTAGGAATTTCGCGTGTATTGTTGTATTTCCCCTCCCCGTCTACAATATCCGCATAACACCTTAAGAAGGACATTATTAAAATCTTTTTAAAATAGGGGGAGGAGGGAGGGATTATTATTTTTTTATATTTACAACATCGGTTTCTTAAGGGGTATGCAGAAAGATACCAAATCATTTAAGGGAGCGTTGCTTTACCTGGGAAATTTTTTGTTCACACTCTAGGTAACTTTTTCTCAAGTTATTTTATAACTTATCATTGAACACAACTTATTATTATTTTTTTTTAGTTTTTAAGGAGTATATGATGCGAGACTAACAAGTTAAGCGTTAATTAAGTATAGAGGTAGAAATGTCTTTTATTTTGACTAAATATTAACTTTAGTGTTAAAAATGCTGTAAATGGTACAGGATGACGACTAATTGACTGAGAATTTGCAATTTTTTTTTTTAAAGTAATGATTAGAATGGTTTCCGTTTTTTGTTTTCATAATAAAAAATATTTCAGAAATTCGCAATGGTGGGACTTTTTTGACAAATTGTTTGTTTGGTTTGATTGTATTAACGTCTTTTGGGAGAACAGTGAGCCACATTTTTCAGGTTCGGTACGTTAGAAATGGTAGTCCGCAATCTACTATAGGTAAGAGTCTTTTTTTATTGCATTCACAGACTAGCATACTCTTCACAGACCATGGTTAAGTATTATAAAATAATTCAAGTTTAAAGTAATTTTAAGTTGAAAACTATAAACACCTTGTCGAAAAATTTTCAAAGGGCAAATTTTTTAAGTATTTTTCATTGTGGGAAAAATTGTAAGACATTTTGATTTTTATGCAAATATTTATAATTTTAAAGCATTGATTGATTTTTATCATTTTCCAAATATTAATTATTGCTCACCCAGGTTATTTTAGTAATTAGGTAATTTTGAATTAGTAATTTTCCATTAGGTAATTTTTAATCAGGTAATTTTACATTAGGTAATTTACCATTATGTAATTTTGAATTATATAATTTTCCATTAGGTAATTTTGAATTAGGTAATTTTCCATTTGGTAATTTTGAATACTTATATTTAGTGAGAAATATTAAAAACTATCCATAAAGGCCAGTTGCCACCATTAAAAATGTTTCTGTCCGAAGCCCAACCAACTCCCCTTGGTTCGTTTCACCCCAAATACCTTTAAATATTGCCATCTCTTCCCGACCCTTTATACATCAAAAGGCGAACATCCTGTTATAAGTTGAATACCCCTCTCCCCCTCTATAACTACCCCTCCCACGAAATAAGATTAAACAGAAATCGGTGTCGGCAATATAAAAGGGAAAAATCTCCTCTCTAGATATTAGGAACGGAGCATTGGGGAAATGAGAACAATGATGTTAGGTATATTAAATTAAAAAAATGGAAGGGGGTATTTGAAAAATCCTGAAATGTTCTTTATTTTATTCGCTCGCTGCTTTATTATTCTATTTGGTGTGTTTGAGAATTAAAGGAAAAAAAATCAAAAATTGTGGAGCTCAGTGGAAGAAAGTTCTAAGTGACATTTTAGAAAAAATTATATTTTTGTGTCAATGAAACACCGTATTTCCTACTTTAAAAAGATAACAAGATACCCATCTTTCATAAACTTTAAATGAAGTAAATTTTTTACCTTTTGTACGTGCCGCTTTTAAAGCATCTAAGAAGCATCTAAATCATCTAAAGCACCGAAAAACTTTAACTCTCTAAAGCATACTGCTGCCGTTTGGCAACAGATAACATAATCCAATTTATTCTATTAAAGTAGAGCTCCCTTTCGACAAATTTGTGTTGTTTCATCTATTACATTTCATTTTGAAGTTTTAATTACTAATAATCCTCATGGATGACAGTAGTAAAATTGTATTACAAATTAAAGAGTGAGGTTATCAACTGTTGAAAAAATACGTTTTTGGCAGTATTCAAAGCGTAATAATATTGGTACACTAAATACAAATATATTGTTTTGAAAAATGAATTATAGTTAGAGTATTTTGAAATATATTTAGTAGTTTTCTAGTAGTTATTATCAAAATTGGAATTTTGTAGTTGGTTTTTTGTCGTATGGATTTTTTTAAAATTAAAATTATTGAAATTCTAATGCGGTAAATTTTTTTTCAATACTTTTCCCATAATGTATGAGTATTAATAATATACATATATTTTTGTGGAATGAAAAAAAATCATGCATTAGAGGGTTAAAGCTCATTTTCTCGTTTTCGTTTTTGTCACTTAGCATGTTGTTAAACTAAGTTCTTCAATTGTAATCCTGCGAAATGTATGGCTGTTTTGTTTAAAAGGTTTTTTTTTTGTAAAGTTCTGATGTGGGTGTTATAAGATGCAGACTTTCTTTATTGGATGTTGTTTTAAATTGACCGATCTCAGAGAGAGAACTTTTTGTAATACTCATGTTTTAAGTGCTTAGAACTACTTATCATGAATATTTGAAAAGTACTCAAATTGAGTTAGTTTTTGGAAGCGACAAGAAATTTAACTGTAAATAAGATTTTTGAGTTTTGTTTTTACTTTGCCGAAAAAGCGTTTGTTCTTAAAGTTTTTTCTCCCCTTACTTGGGTTGAGCATTTTCTTTTAAAAGCTAGGTAATTGTTTAAGAGATTTTAGTGTATAAAGCTATTACTGGAGTTATAGAACAATACGTGATACTTGTACAGTCCTGCACAAAAGTTTAGGCACAGACGCAATTCATGAAAAAATCGTCAATGTTACTATTTTCAGTGGTTTCTTTTTTAAATATTTATTCTTTAGGCAGCATGAAAAATAATAGGGTGAAAATTTTTGCCAAAAAATAAAATAAATTTGACTTCCATCAACAAATTAAAAATATCATTACTTTCCTTGCCACAAAAGTATAGGCACAAGTTTCAGTTTTATGCAAATTCTTTACATGAAGTGATTGCGTCATCAAAGTTGAGGGGTTTTAAGTTGCTTTAAAAGGTTGAAGGTAATTTTCGATGCTTAGAACCATTCTGAAGTCAATAGAATTTTTGTAGGAAGAGATTTTAAGGATATGGAGATTAAAATTCAGAGCTAAATCTGTTTATGATATTTCTACTGAATTAAAGCGTTCGAAACGAATTATTTATAGAATGTTAGCACGTTGCGATCAATATCTACCAAAATCTCGGTCTGGTAGACCTCGAATCACCAGCAAACGAGAGGACTAACAAATAAGAAAATTGGCTTCAGACAAACATTGCTCTTCAAATCTAATTAAAATCCCAATTGTGGCTAACTTTTCACGTAAATCTATCATTAGGTGAATCAATGAATCTTTATACTTGATAAAATCCAATCTGAAGCATAAACCTAGCTTGCTATCTCATCATTAAGATGCAAGACTGCAATGGACTATACAACACATGTGTTACAGCTATCCATTGCAGTCTTGCATCTTTATGATGAGATAGCAAGCTAGGTTTGCGCTTCAGCTTAGATTTTAACAAGTATCCGGATTCATTGATTCACCTAATGATAGGTTTACTTGAAAAGTTAGCCACAATTGGGATTTTAATTTGATTTGAAGAGCAATGTTTGTCTGAAGCCAATTTTCTTATTTGTTTCTCCTCTCTTTTTATGGTGATTCGAGGTCTTAAAGACCAAAATTTTGGTAGATATTGATCGCAACGTGCTAACACTCGATAAATACCTCGTTTCCGAACGCTTTAATTCAGTAGAAATATCAGAAACATATTTAGCTCTGAATTTTAATCTCCATATCCTTAAAATCTCTTCCTACGAAAATTCTATTGACTTCAGAATGGTTCTAACCATTGAAAATTACCTTCAACCTTTTAAAGCAACTTAAAACCCCTCCCCTTTGATGACGCAATCACTTCATGTAAAGAATTTGCATAAAACTGAAACTTGTGCCTATACTTTTGTGGCAAGGAAAGTAATGATATTTTTAATTTGTTGATGGAAGTCAAATTTATTTTATTTTTTGGCAAAAAATTTCACCCTATTATTTTTCATGCTGCCTAAAGAATATATATTTAAAAAAGAAACCACTGAAAATAGTAACATTGACGATTTTTTCATGAATTTCGTCTGTGCCTAAACTTTTGTGCAGGACTGTATTTGCTAGAGCTTACCTAGAGCGATAATAAACAGGTTAAGGAAGGACTTTTCTAAAGATGGTATTAATTTCAGAACTATTTTAGGTTTTATATTAAGAACGTTTCCTTTTCGAAGTTTTAAATATAAATGTTCTTGGAAATTGGATTTACATTTTACTTTGGTTAAAATCTAAATATCTACATTGCGGTTTAATTTTTGTGTTAGTTTTCAATAAGTTTTTGGAAATTGTGCATATTGCGTGTGCTTATATGCACATATATAAAGATAAAAGAAAAATTTCGTATATTTCTAATGCATTTTTGCCTCTTCCTTATGAAATTAATAAATAATAAAATAAAATTTAAATGTTTAAAATAGTTGAAAATAATAAAAATCTTTTACTTTACAGATCATCAAAAGGTGCATTGCAGGGAATTCAACTTTATAATGCTCCTCTAATTATTATATCAGTACCCGCCATGATTTAAAAAAAATGTGTAAAAACAATTCTAAGAAAATAAATAATGAATGATCATCTTAAAAGTTGCTTGTTTTTTATAGATTAAAGCCAGATAAAAGTTTCAAATGTTTTCATTTTAAACTGTAAGGTAGAATAAGATAAAATTGCTTTTTTAAAAGTAATTGTTCAGTTAAACCGTTTTTTTTTTACATGATTCATGTAAAAAACAATAAGCAGTGCTGTAGAATTAAGATTATTAGTTGAAATAAAAGTACAAAAGAACTCACCAAGAATTTTTATAGTATTTAATTAAGCTAAAAATGTTAAAAAAACGAAAAAGGTAGTTGCAACTGAATTTTCTAATATTAAGAGAAATTTTCGATTTATTTGTATCTTATTAAAATCTCTGAAAGAAAATATCAATTATAGCTGACATACTAACAGTTTTTCATAAAAAAATATAACAAGATAAATTAGTTGCATAATTTAATTTAAAAAAGTTAATAATATGACAATTAACAAAATTATAATATGACAAATTTTATTTTTAATTCTAAAAAACTAATTCTATTAAATTCTGAATTTACAAAAAGTTTATTTTGGTTTATAATCCATTACTTTAACTTTTGTGATCAAATAAAATCAAAACTGGAGCAAACATTATTAGTTTTATTTTGCTTTCTTCTGTCTGGGTTAAAGTTTCTTTCATGTCTGGCTATTTTTAGATAGTTTTTTTTAGTTTCTTCATTATTTTTTAACCGTAAGCCAAGTACCAATCGAAAGTTAAAAAGCATTTGCTTCAAAAATATAAACATGTTTATTTCAATAAAATATAATCATGCATTTTAATTTTGGGGAAAAACTAAGAAGTGAACATAAAAAGTAAAAACGAAAAAATAAAAGTATATAAAACTAAAGTAATTTGACTTTTTTATTTTTGTATTAGGCTTTTTAACTGAATCAAATATAAAATATGAATGTAACAATGTGGAAAAAAATTAAAATGCGATGTTAAGTTACTTATTAAACTAATTAACTCGTGTTCGCGTATCCAAAAATGTAATTAAAAACAATTTACTTAAATATTTTTATCAAACAGTCAAAACTGCATAAGTTTTTAAAATATCCTTTTAGAAAAATTCGTAGGAATTAAAATATAATTTCAACAAGCATTAAACGATTTGAAGAGTACAGGGGAAAAACCACTTGATTTTGTAGAAGGCTTTCCTCATTAGGCCTCTTTAGCGATGATAGCGAGAAATCGCCTAACTGGTGTAAAGAAACCGGTTAATTTGAAACATGAATGAATCATTCATAATCATAGTCCATGAAGTGAAATAAGTTAGCACTTTAGCCGATTCACATATCCCTCAGAAGGCGCGTTTACATGAGCCATCTAATCCATGGAATGCCAAAACCCCCAGTAGGGGAAAAGAGGCCGAGTGTGATTTCTGACCCAAATGATAGTCTGCAGCCGAATCCATGGTATGAAACATCAAACCCTCCTTCATTGGAGGGTTCGCGAAACCCTCCAATGAACCATGCGATTCCACTTATGTCTGGGAGAAAATCCACAAGAGAGAAAAATTGCTGAGTTTGCTCTTCAATCCATGGAATCGATGGCTCATGTAAAGGGACCTAAAGGGCTTTACTGTATAACATTCGTGTATTTCTAGCGTGACGATAATTCAAACTAACTTAACCTCAAAGGGTTTTAATCCCACGATACAATTAAAACTAATATCTACTATTAAAACTAACCTGAAGCCCTCTTATAATCTTAGCAACAAATTGCGTTGTTACCTCCATAAACCAACAAAAATCTTGAACATTTACGCAATACATCATAACAAGATTATAAAAAAAGAATATTTTGCCTCATCAAAAGTTAAAACCTGTCCAGCCTTTCTGGTCTGATAAGAAACTCTTGCTTCAGATAAAGGGCTCCATAAATAAAACGTCAATTTTTTTTCCTTTTTGGCCTGTGTCTACTGCTGCGAAGTTACCAGAAATCTCTAAGATGATAGTACTGTAGAGACTTGAAGATCTTGAAGAAGAAATGCGGTGTTCTTATTACCTGATATTTTTAAGTAACCGGGGTATATACTTAAAATTGTTCATGTTTTATAAAATTTTGTATGAATGATACGAGAGTTTATATCCACAAAAGAGATGTAGTTTTATCTAGCAAAATTAAAGCAAGCTCTCATAAGTATTAAAGTTTAAAATATGTGAAATATTTTAAAAGATTTAGTTCAAACATTTGGAAAATATTTAATAATATATAACTCGAAACGAATTACTTTGTTAAACATTTAAAACTCCCGTGAAATAAAAACAATGAAGGTGTTATGACATTTATAAATAGGTTTTTTAAAGGAGGGACATGATTTTCTACAAACAAATACACTGTTTAAATACTTTTTTAATCACTTTTCCCACATTTTTATTCATCAGAAAATCGAATTTACACCAATTTGACAGTGGTGAATTTAAGGCATTATTAAATAAAAAAAAATTAAAAGGGTGAAATGTTGTATTGAAAATAAATTCTTGGCAGTCATTTTTACCTTAAGTATCTTTATATACACAAGATTTTTTCGATTGAGAAAGAAATCTATGCAACAGTATAAAATAAAATGAAACAATTCAAATGTTAGTAATTTTTGCTTTTGTGTTCCATGACACTGTAAGATGTGATCGGAGAAGCCTGTGCAGTATTACACCTCGCGCACGCTGAATATGTCGTTTGTCCAAGTTCAAAAGGGGGAAACCTGATAGTGGCCACTTATGAGTCTACTTATACTATACTATATTCATCTATCTTAGATATATTTTGTTTTTGGAGTACACTGAAACATAATTGACTGAAATGTCAACTTGGTTTCCCTGCATGAGAAACAAATTAAAATTTTTAACTGTAAATTTAATTTCTTAATTTTAAAACAATCATATTTGTGAAGTAGATGTTGAAAAATGGATTTTCCATGCTTTACATTTTGAAATTCAATAAAATTAATAAACTTTAATTTTTTGAAAAAATGTGTTTGTTGTTGGAAAACCTGACAGTCGGGTGACAGATTATATCTTTTTATCCCTCAGAGAGTTGATTTAGGGCAGGGGTTCCCAACCTTTTTGAAACTGCGTACCACTTGACTTTTTGAGAAATTTTGGCGTACTACCAGACCTAAATATTTTAATAAACATATGATATTTACTCTTTTAAAGTGTTCAAATGTTTTTTGAGTAAAATCCCAGGGAAAACTTCGTATTTAATGGTTAGATATTTGTTTATTTATATTTTGAAATATGCTTTTAATAAAAGATAAATAAAAAGATTAAAATTGTATTAATTACCAGTATTGTTTATTACCCATAGGTCCAAAAACATACATATAAAAAACAGTACAAACTAAGCAAAATCCGATCAAGAAGTTATTAAAGATTTCTCTTTAAAATAATGTTAATGTTTAAAATAATGCGTAATATGTTTGAGTGGCTCACTGCACATGCGTACAGAAGCTATTGATAGCATCATATTGTTCACATCACTCCCGCGCACCACCGGTTGAGAACCCCTGAAGGACATTAAGAGTTAAAACAAAACCTGCAACAAAATATAACATAAACTCCTCTCTTCTATTCTTCACAGAAAATGCAAATACTGGATTCCCACTTGAGACGAGAAAAGAGGTTGAAAAATTTCAGTGAACATTGATTTACGCCACTTCAGGGAAATATTTTTTTTGTGGGGGCCGAAAATTCGTTGCTGAAGTATCTTGGGGCGTTGATGTACCAAGAAAGTATTCGGGGAATGTTGGTTGCATAGTTAGATGGGCTTCGGTAAGGTTGGATAAGGAAATGTTTTTGGTTGATGTTTATGGATTGTTTGTAGCAATAGATTGTTGCAGTACCGGAAATTTGTGCTGAAAAATTGTTGTGTAAAGCTTTTTTTGCTTGAAGCATATATAATTTTATTGCCGGATTTCCAAAAATGTAGCAACTAAAAATAAATGCTCATTATAAAACTATTAAATATTCACATTTTTAGCTCCTTGCAGGATGTTAATTAGTTATTTAGATCAAATAATCACTTTTACCCTTACAGAATTACCCATTTTACAGTGTAGAAAAACATATTAATACATTAAACACCCATATCTGGATTAGCTACAGTGGTGGCCAAAAGTGTGGACACATTTTGAAATTTCATGTTTTTCAACTGTTACCTGTGCTCTTGCATCGATTAATTTTCGCTTAAATACAAACATTTAAATAAAAAGTTGTAGGTAATTTAATGTAGAATTTCATTAAAAAAGCAGAGTTAAAGTATCTGTATTACAAATAAAGTTATGCTCATTTTAGTTGAACAAACAAGCACAATCAATGGATTCTCTTATGCTGAAATTACAATAAAAGTTTTGGGTTCAATGAATTGCAAAACTAAGACCGATCATACTATTAGTTGCATAACTTATTCGTAATACAGATATTGTAATACTGTATTTATTTTTAATTCTACATGAAAGTACTTTGATGATAATGATGTTGTGTCCATGGATTAGATTATATGGGACCAAAGGTCTCATAGACGGCTTCAGCTATCTGCACACAGTGGTCCTCATAAAGATTAAATTACTTTTAATTTGGCATACAATTGTTTAATTTGATATACAATTAATATATTCTGTAATCAAACAAAATAGTAAAATATGAAACTTTCAAAATGTGTCCACACTTTTGGTAACCACTGTATATACACCCCTTTCAGCTACATTTTGATGTGTCTAGGAGCATTGATGTACCAAGAAAGTATTGGGGGAATGTTGTTTGCATAGTTAGATGGATTCGGTAAGGTTGGATAAGGAAATGTTTTTGGTTGATGTTTATGGATTGTTTGTAACAATAGATTGCTGCAATACCGGAAATTTCTGTCGGAATTATACTTTGGGTTGTTGTGCAAATTTTTTTTTGCTTAAAGCATGCATAGCTTTATTTATTATGCAGGATTTCCTTTTCAATCTTCTAATGCTCATTGGTATTTCTCTGGTAAAACCGAGTCATGGCATTAACAGAAAACTTATATATGGTTTATTTCTATCTGCTGAAAAAGATAACCAATCAAAGTTCTACACTCTTAAAACGAAAGAGCGATTTTAACTCAGTCTGATTGATTTCCCCTCCTCCAGTCTGGAAAATGCACTTCTCCTTTTGGAGTGGATCCTTTGTGTGTTAAACTTCCGACAGGAACACTCCAAATGAGTGATTTTAACTCAGTCTGAGTTAATATGCACTCCTTTCCAGTGTCGAAAATGCACTTCTCCAACTGGAGTGGAATTCACTCTTTTGTTTTAGGAGTGTATATGGAAACTCGATCCCTATACACAGCATTATCATCACAAGTTTTATCCCATATAAGTAGCGTCTTCATTTTGTAAGAGCACCGTCATTGATATGTGTTTTTTGGTGTTATAGTAAATGAGATGTTTGCTCCCTAAAATCGTTTAAATGTATTTTAATATGATCATTTAGTACACAATAAAACAGTTTCTGTATAGAAAATTGTTTAATTTAACACTCATACATCTAATTAAAAAGAAACGATATAGTAACAGAAATAGTTAAAGCGCCCAACAACCCTACAAAAAAAAATTATTATAATTATTTTGCTTACTATTATTATTTTGCTCATTAATGCTCATTTAATTTTTAAATTATGTATATAATACTTTGTTTATGTGACATTTTCTTTCAATTCAAAATTGCAATTTTCTTATTTCAAGCATGTGATTTTTTACAAAAATGAAGTCACCAAAATATAGTGTCTATTGAACTCTACATTCTTTTGGAAAAATGCGTACGTTTTAAAACTTTATTTAAAACTGAATTACTGTTATCACATTATTTAAACATGAATTAAGTTAAGAAGAAAAAAAGAATTAGCAATAAGTCAGAAAAAGCAGGAAAAGTTATTAAAAAAATGTTATCATGTGTTAGCATCATTTAGTATAAAACGAATTAGTTTTCTCACAAAGAACTGTTTAATTTCCAATGTAATTTTGCAAGTCTCATATATACCTAATTAATAAATGGAAGATACGGTACAGGAAATGGTTAGAGTGTTCAGCAACCCCACTAAAAAATACCACTAAAAACACAATTACCATCAAACAAAATTAAACTTTCCAAGCCCCATTCCCACAGCAATTCTCCGCATGCATCACTCGCAGGCGATTAATCGCCAGATCGTTACCTAAACACCCCGTCGATCCCTCGCGATCGCCCCTTGCTTTTATCGACGCAATAAAATTCACCGAACTTAAGCCCCCTGCCTCATTGGGGGGGGATAAAAACTTAACGCCCCGGCCACTTTATTGCGAAACCAAATACCGATATTGAAGTAGTTTTTCTGGGACGGGAAACTTACGCTTGTTTTTAACCTGCTTTTTGTTGATGTGTAGTGGGAGATGGGGGAAAATGGAGGTAAAATCAAGAATTTTTGAAATCATCTCATTAAAAACCTACTTTTTAACTAATTTGTATTGAATTTTTTTTTATGTAATACGCATTTGAACTGTTTAGATTTCAAATATATAGATATTTTTAATTTTTTGTTTAAACTGTGTTCTTATATTGTGCACAAAATTGTGCATGAAATAAGGTCTACTATGTATAGTTGTTTAAAAAAAATAATGAGTTCAATATTTTTTTTGTGATTTTCTGTATAAATGCGTGTTACTTTTTAACTGTAGCTCACATTTTAAAATCCATGCACAGTTCTTGAACAAATAGTACCAAAAAAAAACCCTATAAAAGTTTAGTGGAGTTATTCTCAAAATTGAAAAAGGAGTAGCGTTTTAAAAAAAGTTCAAAGTTTTGACTTTTTTTTTTAATAAAATGAAAAACTACTTGTAAATATTTGTTTCTACTACTAGAAAATGTTTATTTAGAGTGAACATTATAAAAAAAACACGATAATTTACGAGTTTGTGTTATTATTTCTAGATATATGGCTTTGGGTACCGTGTCCCCTTAACAACAAATCATAACAAAAAGAACGCAACAAAACGACATCTATTTCTTAAAAAGACCATATAAAATCCCATTCCCTTCATAAACGTCCCGTGCAGACTTGTTTCCCAGCTTTAAGTACTCAGCGTAACGGCCCGACATTTGCTGTAAAAATGGCGGGAGATTAGAAAGTGACGCCTTCTTTATTCGTCATATTTGTGAAGAGCTATCACTAGTAGTACTACTTTGGCGACTTTTTTTTGTTTTGTTCCTTGCCCGTTTATTGATTCGGATTATTGTTTGAAACGATATTTATTGCCTTTTTGGGGAGAAGAGGCGTCGAAGATTAGATGTTGAGTAGCAAATAATAAAAAAGAAGAGTTTTTGTGTGGTTTATAGTTGTGTTTCGGATGTTAAGTTACACCGATTAATATCGGAAAAAAATATCAAAAGCAAAAGTATGGTAAAGTTATGATGCAAAATCGGTTTGGACTTAGGCGCGTTTACCTAAAGGTTCATGTTTTTTTAGTTTTTATTCATTTAAATTTCTGTGAACAAATGTGAAAAATTTGTCTCGTCTAAATGTGCTGCGATCGCCACTGAATAAACACCAGGACATAATGACCAGGACAACCAACCATATGTCAGATAACTTCCTACGAGATGGGAGGAAGTCAGAGTTGCCAATCGATCTAGTGGAATGATTTTCAATAATTATTTTTTAAATTATATTTACCAAATGTTCATTCACTGGGGCCTGTTCACTCACTGGTCAGTCTACCCAATATAGCAATATATTTTAGGGTTCATTATTTGTTTATTAAGTAAGCGGCACACTCCACTTCTTTCCATAAAAATAAGTTACTTTAGTTTTAATTTCTTTGCTTATTTCTATTTAATTGTATACAGAGCATCAAACTACAAATTACTCTATATTTATACTACTACTTATTTCTGCTTTTTATAATTTTGGAAAGCATTTGAAGATAAAATAGTTGAGATTTTTTTTGACTATTAAAGAATGTTGTTGTATTGTTTGTTTAAAATTTTTAAATCTTTGTTCAAAAATTAAAAATATAAAGTAATACAATGATATATTGTGATGCAATTTTTAGAGCAAGCATCAAATTCAAGTATCCATTCTGGGAATTTTAACTCTTTTATATTTCAGCATGAATTAAAGTAACATGATATTAGGCTATTTCAGTTCTTTTAGAACTTCATGTATAAATTTTGTTTTAGGTTAGAAAATCGAAACTTATTTATTGTATATGTATAGAATTTATTGTATCGAATCTAAATAAAAAAAAAGAGAATTGATTAATAAAACATCTTTCAATTGTCAAACAAAGAATATCTTTTGCGACGAAATAGCTAAAAACCCCAAAGTGTCTTTATCAACTTGATATTATTCCATTTTTCTTAAACTATCGATGTATGCGTTTGTATTGTTTTGTATATGATATTAAACTATCCTAGCACTTTTTTCGAAGATACATATTAAGTTGTAAAAAGGACATTTTGATTGTTATTTTACAGAAAATGTATTCATACAGAAGCAAGGATGTAGATTGTTTCTGAATGACAACATTCAATATTAACAATAAAATTCAATAAGACATTATTCAATATCAAGAGAAAAATAAAAGTTCCATTTCTACGAACTAACAAATTGAGAATATTTCTTTCTCAACTTAATTTGTTCCATTTTGATTTTTTTGGTCAGATATCAATACATACAATCGTATCGGTACATGATACATTTCTTAATTAGATTTCTAATTACATTTAGGCAACTAATTCAGTTGCTTACCTGAAAAGAAACCAAAGTTCTATTTCAAAATGCTGAACAATAGGTCTTTTTCTACTAAAACTCAATTGTTGTTGGTATTTTTAAAAATGGATTAGGAAAACTTTGAGCATGGCAGTAACAGAATCACAGTTTGACGTAACTAATGAAACTTTTATTGAAAGTCTTATGATATTGACAAAACAAATAATCAAAGAAAACTTAGTTTCGTTTTATTCCTTTTGATCTTGGCTTAAAAAAAAGGGTTTTATTTATGTCAAATATAATATTGAATGTTGAATAAATTGTTTATGGCAAAAATGTAAACAACGCAAATTGAATGTAGTCACGTGTTGAAAAAACTTTATGTAAATTGTAAGGTAATACATTTTACTCTCTTTAAAAACAAGTAAAAGAATGAATTCATTTTTTTTAAAGCTTTAGTTATATTCTTTGATGTATAATGGATAAGATTTATGCAATGCATGTTGAAACTAGCTTCCAGTTTTCAAGATGAAATGTTGTTTTGTTCTACACTCCTAAAACAAACGAGCGATTTTAACTCAGTCTAAGTTAATTTTCACTCCTTTCACGTGTCGAAAATGCACTTCTCCTATAGGAGTGGATTTCAATATTTTTGTTTTAAGAGTGTAGTCCCTGTGATAGTATTACTATTCGTTTTTCATACATTAAAAAACATTTCTTCGAAATATCTTAAATGGATGAAAGTTAATGTAAACAAACAAATATATTACTTTTTATTATTTAAAAAAAATATCGTTAGAATTTCGTCACATAGCATGTTCTCCCACTGAACTGTTTAATTGTCATTAACTTTTCGGCAATTTTTTGAAGATTTATTAAAATAATTGAAATCTAAATTTCGTAAATTTTGGGCTACTCTTCCAGTTTGTCTTATCATTCAAATGGTATGCCAGTGCATTTTGTTCGCTGCAAATAAACTGAATTGAAATTTTATCTTTCTGTAATCTACTTAAAAACCAATAATAAAATAAAAACGAAACGATCTTTCACATTCAAATCGTTCAACATGGTTATTGAAAGGCCTTTACCAACTACCTTTATTTACGAAATAACAAAAATTTAACCACGAAGTGTAATGTAAATCACTTTGAAATTCCAGCACCATATCTAAAATCATCAAATTGAAAGGTTTATTATTCAAAACAAATTTGTTTACACATTTTCGATAAAATATCCAGATTATTCTAAATTTTAATAGCGATACACATTGGCATGAATATGTACTAGGCAGAACCAATACTTTGTTAGCCAACAAATTGGAAACTGTGCAATATTTATTGGTGAAATGGTGAATGCTGTTATTGGATGCAATAAAAGTCAACAAAACACATTCCTGTGGATAAATACACGTGGATAATTCCGTGAGACGTCCTCATTTAATATTCCATTAGGCACACTTCCTGAAAGTGTGTTATTTAAATGAGCTAGAAGTTTCGTGACATTTGGTGTGACAAGAGTGTAAGCAACACTTTTTTTGTGTGTGGCTTATTGATGTCAATAGTTACTAAATAGTGTAATGAGTAAAACACATAGGAAACTAACATCTGGAATATGCTGTTCAGTTTTGGTTCCCTTTCCTCAGAAAATATATTGAAATGCTTGAAAAAGTTCAGCATATAGCGCTACAAGAATGATTAAGGGTTTATCGGGTGTTGATTATGGTAATAGATTAAGATCGTTGAACATGTGTTCCCTGGAAAATAGGAGAACAAGGGGTGATTTCATTTAGTTGTTCAAGTTCATTAAACAGTGAAACATGGAGGGCTTAGATTTTACCTTAAATAGCCTGACCAGAGGGCATGGTCAGAAATTGAATAAATCATGCTTTAAAAAGGAGGTAAGAAAACATTATTTTTACAAAAGAGTCGTCAATGAGTGGAATGCTTTGCCAGAATATGTTGTGCATTCGAAGAGAGTGGAAGATTGTAAGAAGAATCTCGATAACCATTGGAAACTGGTAAGGAATTAGATATTATTTTGGACCAACCTTGCTGGGCCTCTGGCCTGTTGTTGGTCGGCAATTTTTGTGTTTGTATATTTGTATAATAACAGGTAAAAAATGTGTTACTTATTTTTCTACCAGAAAGTTGCAGCATGTGTAAACAGTATACTGAGACAATCTAATGACGCAGTTCTCTTCCGTAAATGACGTTTGCAGTCCGCAACTCATTTCGGAAGTTGATGCTACCGACATAATATGTGAACTTGTGACATACATGTTTTGAACCTTATTGCGTATTTCGGGTGCATTTTTATAAAACAGGCCTAATTTTGATAAGGAAAACATAAAACAAATTAGTTTTCATTCTAAAGTACATTTATTAAGATAATATAAAACTTATAAAATATCTTTGTTAAACATGCATAATTTGTTGCGACATGTTACTGATCTGACTTTTGAAAACTCCGATTTTACTGATTAAACGTATGATTTATTACGATTTCAAGAAAATAATTCGTTCATAAGTAAGAAAAATAGTCTAAGAGAATGTTATTGTAAAAATAATATTAAAAGATCGGTTGGGACGCAAATTGATCAGTTTAAGAATATGTTTTAATGTTTCGAATAAATGCACTCTTAAAACAAAAGAGTGAAATCCACTCCTGTAGGAGAAGTGCATTTTCGACACTGGAAAGAAGTGAATATTAACTCAGACTGAATTAAAATTACTCGTTTGGAGCGTTCCTGTCGGAGGTTTAACAAACAATAATCCATTTCTATAGGGGAAGTGCATTTTCGACAATAAGGGAGTGAAAATTGACTTGGACTGAGTTAATTTTTACTCCTCCAGTCTAGAAAATGAACTTCTCCTAGAGGAGTGGATCCTTTGTGTGTTAAACCTCCGACAGGATCACTCCAAACGAGTGATTTTAACTCGGTCTGAGTTAATATTCACTTCTTTAAAGTGTCGAAAGTTTTCTTCTCCTTTTGGAGTGAATTTCACTCTTTTTTAAGAGTGTATGTAGCTTAAAAACTAATATTAAAGTACTTTAAAATTGAATTGAAACTTCAAAATATCATAACGTTGCCATTTTTGAAAAATATACTGATGTTCCACTTGTGCTGATTTATCACATATTTTTCTCAGTGTAAAAGAGGGTATTCGAAGCTCAGAGTTTGACCAAGTTTCGAAGTCTGGCTATGTAAATGATGGACGTCAGTCTGTAATTAGTTACAGCCTTTCCAACCTTCACCAATCGAATTGCATCAGTAGGCTAAAGTTATACGGTGTTTTAAATTCTGTAGGGGATTTATTTTAATACGAACTGGAATTTTATTATCTGTTTTGGTCCCAATTAGGGAGTACAAAACAGATACTTCTTTTTCCTTCGAGCCAAAGAAGCTTAACTCAATCATACTGTATACTTGCAGCTAGTATAAATCTCTTAAAATTAACGGTGAGGATACTTTTCAAACTTTGACTTCAAGTTTCCGTAACAAGTAGCCAAAATTGTGTCTTTGATTTACCCTCTGATGAAACCAGGCGGATAAAACTGATGCATCTGACATTTAGAAGTTCTGACAAAAGACATATTTAAATTTTTTTTTCTATAATTTGACTAAATTTTAAAATTTGGAAGTATGAAAGAGTCATTTATAGACATCTGCTACAATTAAATAATTCAAATTTTTTCAAAGAAATTAAATTGTTTGATTAAATGTTACAAGTTTACTGTGTTGTCAGATTTTCTAGCTCTCCAATGAACAGACTGGTTGGTCATTATAACACAGCTGTACCAAATTTACTTAAGTTGCTACTACTCAACTGAAAACCTACACTGTAAAAAAACTGTTGTTTTAGCAGTTAAAAACTGAAACTTTGACCTTTAACTGTTTATTTTACAGTTTAAAACTGTAAATTTACCATGAAAATTGTAATTTTAACAGGGAAAAACTGTTATTTTAGTGGGAAAAAACATTCATTTAATAGTATCCAATTAACTCCGCCAATTTAACTGTTTCTCCCTGATAAAATAAAATGCACAATACCAGTCCTCACGAGCGAATAATTACTTTGCCGCAGACGTTTCAGTATTGGGCTTGCATGCAAGAGATTCCTGGAAGAGGTATGGACAGGGCACGGTTTTGATCCAGGAACCTCTTGCGTGGGAGCCCAATACCGAACAATCTGGTACAAATTAATTACTCAGTCACGAGGGCTAGTATTGTGTATTTGTGCTGAACGATGATCTCAATCACGGGACTATTTGCCCGTCTTAAAATTTCCTTGAGGGGCAGGTGCATTTGATAGGTTGTGAGTGTGACGTCGTGTTAACGAAGAAAAAAAAACAGTTATTAACTGTTTTTCAAAATAATAGTTTTTATCGGTAAAAAATAAGGTATTTAAATGTAAAAACAAGGTTTTTTTTTTTACAGTGTAAGATGTAAGGCGATTACTAGTATTGGGTATTAGTGCTGAACGATGATCTCTAATCACGTGACTATTTGCACGTCTTCAAATTTCCTTGAAGGGCAGGTACATTTGATAGGTTGTGAGTGTGACGTCATGTTAACGAAGATAAAAACAGTTATTAACTGTTTTTCTTAAAGAAATGTTTTTAACTGTAAAAAATATGGTATTTAACTGTAAAAACAAGTTTTATTTACAGTGTAAGGTGAAATCCTGATTAAGGTTTCTGTTCAGCGCAAAATGAGCCACAAATTCAAAGGTACACCATTTTGTCCCTAACATACAGATGTTAATAGAGGAATTCGAAATGAATTCAAACCTGCCCATGATTTGCGTACAAATGGCGGGTGAGATCTTTTCAGTGACCGTCCCTATATACAACCATATTACAATCGAATAAAAACTCTTCTTGTCCATAGAAAAACTTCGCTTCATCAGCATTTGAAAAACTCCGAGTTGTGTTGTTGTTTGGCTGCTGCACAATACGTTTTTTCTTCTTTTATTACATATACACACAAGTATCATTACTCGAAGGGAAGAATTCTTATTCCTTTTCAGGATTAAATAAATAAAAGTTAAATAAATTGAAAAAGTCTTTTTCGCGAAAGTTTGAGTAAATAAACAAGTTTTTTTGGAATGTATATGGAATAAATCTTGTTGCTTTGAATTGAGCTTTCTTTTTTTGGTTCGGGATTCATGGAACATGGCATAAATCAAGCTAAATGCCAAATCTCGAGAATCATTTGTGTTTTTTCCTGCATACGGAAATTCTAGTATAAAAAGGGAGTTTGGATCTGTGATATAAGAGCGAGATAAAAAAAAACGACTTTTTTCGGACGAAAAAAAATACGAAGTAGGATAAAGAAAAGAACACTGGACTGTCCGAGATAGGACAAACCATTCTTTTTTTAGTCTGCAGAAACGATTAATTCTATTAGTGACAATTGAATAAATAGCTTCTAAAGGGCATATCACATGGACGTTCATTCATTCAACTTAATCTTAAACGAAACTCGATCAAAATTTTTTTTTATCGCAGTTTCGGCTTTGCGAAGTTGGACACATGCGAGCAACCGTTCATTTAACACTGGTAAGCTTATTATATTTTGGGGCAGTCTTGTTTATATTTGCTCATCAAAGTTGGCTGAATCCACTTAGTATTGGAATTGCGTGCGCTAAGTAGTTGCAATGGAGTCAAAGATTATTATAACAATGGTAAACAAGTGACTCACTGTTTGGTGCTCCTATTTAACGAATGTATAGATATCATACAAAGTACTAAATTGGCAGATCACGTGACCTCCAATGATGACGACGGGACGCTCATGGAGACCCCAGAGGAGGGGCAATTTGGCCAGTGTTGCCATCTCTTTAATGAGAAAAATACTACGAAAATTTACCATTTAATTCTAAAATTACAGAAACTATTATAAAAATACAAGAAAAGCTTTTCACGATTTTTTAAAGTCGCTAAAAATATTCCAAAATGCAGTTTGTATTTTTGTGGTTGAAATTTTAGAATTACAATTTTATGTAGCACTTTTCTCCTTAAAGTGGTGACAACACGTAGGTCCACTACGTGTTGGAAGGTCACGTGATCTGCCAATCTAGTACTTTACATAATATCTATGATCGAATGATAGAAGTACAACCTCCAATGTCTGCTACTTCCCTGATATCCTATTAGCCTTGGTGTGTCATTTATCAATCTGTAGTCACTTGTAACCTTTGGTTTCTAGGTTCCTCAATTGAGCAGGAGAATTTTCACGGAACATCTCGATTGATGTTACTAATAAACCTTCATGGACGAAATATTTCATATCCGTCTTCTTCAGTAATAAATGAAAACGAAATACGACAACGAATATGAGAGATAAGTCTTGTGTGAAATGATATAACTAGGCTCAGTGGAGAAATTGATTGGTTGGTGTCGTGTCCATGGGGATAAGTACAGATGTCCATGAGTATGCAAGACACAGTCGGCAATGTCCTTAAGGGGTCACAGGAGTCTTAAAAATGTGCGAAGAAGATACTACAAATCAAAGTTTGATCTTTCATGTCATTTTTTAACTACTCAATAAATGAGTATAATTTTTTATATGTAATTCTACAAGATTTATTTATTATAAAACAAGTTTTAAAATTTGTGAAACTTTAGCCAAAACTCAAATAAATGATATTAAACATGAAGCTATTTGAACACATTGTGATTAGGCTTGCGCGGCAAATTGTGAGGTCAAAATTGAAAAAATAACCAAGACAATGACTTAATATTGTACAAATATGTACAAACAAAGACTTATACCTAAATTCTCAGCTCAATTTTAGTTAGAAACTATTTTAAGAACTTTTTAGTAAAAAAATTGAGAAAAATTTAAAAATTTTGATTTTAAATTTTTTAAAAAATAATTTCTGATTAAAATTGAGCTTCGAATTTAGGTATAAGTCTTTGTTTGTACATATTTGTACAATATAAAGTCATTTTCTTGGTCATTTTTTCAATTTTGACCTCACAATTTGCCACGCAAGCCTAATCACAATGTGTTCAAATAGCTTCATGTTTAATATAATTTATCTTAGTTTTGGCTAAAGTTTCATAAATTTTAAAACTTGTTTTATAATAAATAAATCTTGTAGAATTACATATAAAAAAATTATACTTATACATTGAGTAGTTCAAAAATGACATGAAAGATCAAATTATGTTTTGTAGTACCTTCTTTGCACATTTTTAAGACTCCTATGACCCCTTAATGTTGTCGAGAAAAAATTGATGACAGAGGGAGGAGGGGGTATTAAAAAAGTTGAACCAAATATCTTTGGCTGGACACACTCCTAAAAATGAATTCTCAAAATTGACGAAATTTTCCTTAATTTTGACGATCCGTTTACTGGCAAATGCTTTCGGGTTTTCGTTTCCTCAAGGTGAGAAAATTTGAATTGTCATTTTCATGAGGATTTGAATGTCGTCTAATCTAAAGAAATATTTCACCATTTTTGAGCATGTGAGTACAACAATGCGATTCAGCTTCCTCAAAATCAAGATACAGAATCGTCAAATCACGATCGTAAAAGTGAGGATTCGCTTTTACTCAAGTCACGTGATAGTTTGACGAAACAATCCTCAAAATTAACGAAATGAGGCTTGAGGATTCACGAATCGTCAAAAATGAAAGTGTTATTTCTGAGAGTACAGTCAAAAATATGTTTTGGTGTAAGTAGAACATGATCGCAGTTATTACAGGGACGGTAAGTTCTGTTGCCATCTCCCAGGATTTTCATGCCTCGATGGTGACCAGTTCTGAAGCGGATGATAGTTTTCGTGATGTCTAGATTGGCGTAATTTATTTCGCAAACCTCCGCGTCTTTTTTAATGGTTTTCTGTCTCAGACGGAACATATCAACTGCATTAGCATTGTCGAGAGAGACTTTGGAGATATTTTCATTTTGCAATCTTGCCTTTCCTTGGCAAGTTGGTCAGCCTTTTCGTTTACGGGGATATCGACGTGTGCAGGCATCCACTGTAGAATGCATGTCTTGTTTTGCTGGTCAATTTCTTGCAATTGGCGTAGGATGTCATGAGTTAATCTTGATTGACCTTTACTTAATGCTTCCAAGGCAGCTTTGGAGTCACAAAAGATAACCAGCCCATTTTCTTTGTCGGTGCTATTTCATTACTCTGGACTTGCTGCAGACAGTATGGGAGGAAAAACTAGGTTAGTTTTCCTTCAATTTCATGTATGATTTGTTATATTTAGTATAAAATAAACTCCTGTAACATACCATATAAACTCGGACACTCATTTACCATAGAGTTAGGAAGGAGGAGTAGAGGGGTCTATGTGTTCAAATGGTTTGAAGCAGGGCTGTCAGGTTTTTCAAACTACTGCGCATACTGAGGTATCCCAAGATGCATCGCTCTTGCCTGCTTCTTTCGTGCGTTACTGCGCTCATACATCTGCTGCTCTATTCTCTTTCCTAACTCTATGTCTTTTACGGACACCCTGTATTAATAAACTCAAAAACATTATTTTTTTTAAAAACAATCATTGAAAAGCGAGCATATCAAGTCAAAGATTAATCGACATCCAATTACAATATTCGAAGCCATTACTTGAAACCATTTCTAAATTCGAGTCACACCAATGAAGAATAACTTCCCGACTAGCTCCGAATTACGAGCAATGTTAACTAAGCCTAAATTGCCCTACTCGATGAGAATTAATGGAATCACAAATAGACAGTTTCGTTCGCTTCCAATCCTGGCAAATTGCACTATAAGGTAAAAACTAAGGTATGTGTAACACTTCACTACTTTCAATTTCTATCCAATAAATAAATATATAAAAAATAATTATGTACCATATAGCAATAATTAACTAATTAATAAGGAAATTTCAAAACCTTTATATTCTAAAAAGCTCTATAGCTGCTACTCTTTGGAAATATGTGTGAATAAAAAAAAACGTTGTTATGTTTGTTTATAAGCCATCACTTAAAACTATTTCAAAATTCGAGCCACACCAATGAAGAATAACTTCCCGACAAGCTCCGAATTACGAGCAATGTTAACTAAGCCGAAATTGCCCTACTCGATGAGAATTAATGGAATCACAAATAGACAGTTTCTTTCGTTTCCAATCCTGGCAAAGGGCCATTTAATGTTTCGAAAAAAGGTATTTAAAATGATAATTTGTACTAACTACAATATTAACAAACTTAAAAAACATTCATTTTCTTGAAAAAAAAAAGCATTCATTGAAAGTGAACATATCAATGCAAAGATTAATCGACATTAAATTACATTATTGAAGACTCTTAAAAAGCATTTCGAAATTCGAGTCACACCAATGAAGAATAACTTCCCAACAAGCTACGAACTACGAGCAATGTTAACTAAGCCGAAATTGCCCTACTCGATGAGAATTAATGGAATCACAAATAGACAGTTTCGTTCGCTTCCAATCCTGGCAAAGGGCCATTTAATGCCCTAGTGCTGTCCAAATGAAGTGTTTCGCATACAACGCTATAAGTTCCCGCCACCTTTATTTGAAACACTTTAGGGATGGAAAACCGAAACCGTTTTTTTTGTCCTCGGTTTTGACCGAAAAACCGGTTTTTTCATGAGATCGTTTTAAAACCTTAAACCGGTTTTCTGCGGAAAAAAAACGTCAAAAACCGGAAATCGTTTTTTTTTTGCTCAAAAACAGATTTCGTTTTAATTTTTTACTTATATATATATTTTAAAAATGTTAGTTTTGCACATGGCGAACGGCATAGATAGCAAATGGGAGAAATTATTAATTTTTTTTTAAAAAGGGAAAAGGAAATAGATGAAATAATGCAAAGCTTGATAAAAATACTCAAAATAATTGGAAAAACCGGAATAAGAAAATGATAATTTTAAATAATAAGAAAGTAACAATTAGGAAGAACCTAGTTTCCAACAAAACACTTTACACATTTAAAATTGACTGTGTCAATTGTTTTTTTTTATTCGAAAGTAAAGTTTAAAAATTAATTGATTTTTTTAATTGATTAATAAAAAACTGAAAAACTTCTTTAAAAAAAATCTTTTTTTCATTGAAAAACCGGTTTCGGTGAAAACCGGTTTTTAAGGTTCGGTAAAACCAAAAAACCGGTTTTTAAAACACCGTTTTTTTATCTGAAAAACCGACATCCCTACCGTTTCTTATTAGGTTGGCGGCGAGTATAAGCCTACTGCGCCCATTTAATGCTCGCCACCCCATACAAGTGTAGTGGAATGACAACTTAAGACTGTGAAAAATTGTATTGGGAGATTTGCAAATAGTTATTAGAAAAAAAAGCCATGTTTTTCTATTTTGAAATGTTCTTAAGGGTGTTTTATGGAATTGATATATTTGTAGTTCAATGGGTGTTGAAACATTGCTTGCATTTTGTGGCTCTGTATGGGTTATTATTGTTATAAGTATTACTTATATTTCTGTATAGTTACGTTAAGGCATTGTATATAATACTGTAGTTTTAGGTGTGCTTAGGAGTAAGAATGAGTGACAATATTGTTAAAGGTTTGTTTGGTACTTCTTTAAACTATGTGTGGATTTAAAAGACGGTTTACGTTTGTTAAAAAAATAGTTTTATTACCTTTCCTACAGTGGTGTAGCGTTGCCAAAGATATTACAACAATCAGTATCCACCAAAAGTTACTTCTTAATGAAGCTTACGTTGTTTTCGGCTTGTATGCTACTACAGTAGTGTCCCGCTTATCCGAAAGGTACGGGACCAAAATTGAGCAGCAAAAACAAAAAATTTCTGCTTATTTTGAGAAATAAAACCAATTTTGTAAGTACGTAGTTATTATTTGTGTATTTACTTATGCATTTACATTTCATACTTAAGCGAAAAAAATTCACGAGCCTCTCTTTTAAACAGAATTTCAGATAACCGGGATTCGGATAAACGGGACTCTGTTGTATATATGCTTTTGTAATCTAGATTGACTGGTGGTAATACAGTGGTAAATCAGCACTTGGACGTTATTTGAGATTACGGGCAGCAAAAGTGGATATAAACATTTGTAAGACCGCCAAAATATACTTATTAAATCAAATTTAATCGGGTGTTAAAATATGCTGTAAATTAAGCACAATAGGGTTTTAAGTGGTTTATCTGTGTAGAGAAAACTTTATTATTCAAAAATATGTTCAAAGGATGCATGGTAAATAAAAAGTATGTTCAAGGTATGTATGGCAGCGAAACCGTCATTTGCTTTTATTAAAATGCTTATTGTTAAATCTCAATTTATATACACATCAATTAATGCCATTTACATTCTTAAAAAAATTCTAATCCATAAAATCTGTATCACAAAGTTTTTAATTGAAACGCAACTAAATAGTAGTCTTTAAAAAAAGTAAAAATCTGAACATTGAACAAAAATAAACTTATACTCATGAACCTCCATGAATCCAAATAACAAACAAAATATCAAATTGGCTATTTTTTTTTAAAAAGTTAATAAATGTTTCCATTAAATATATATAAAAAGTTACACTACCAACTTCCCTTAAACCTTTAACTCTGCTGTTTGTTCGTTAGCTTTTCAATATCACGAAGTCACGTACAGCTGGGGAAAAAAAAAACGAATCACCCCTCGTTTCTCAGCTGCTATTGGTCAAGGAATTTTCTGTAAGGTGCCAATTTTCAGGAAATAGCGTGAGGAATTGGGAACTGGCAACAAAAATTGTAATAGGGGTCGTCTACATATTAAAATGAATACCAACTTTGAAAATTCCAATGGCAACACCCAATTTTTTTTACATAAAAATGTTCAGCACCTTCAAAATACCCCATGTATAAAAAAGAATTACTTATTTTGCATTATTTGCTGAGATATTAAAGCATTAATTTTGAACTCGTTTAGGGGCAAATCTCCTAAGTGAAAAAAGGTAATAATTTGGTTGTGTCTTTTCAAAACGACAAGATAAAAAAGGGTTATCATAATCTCGCCAACGGATGCTAGAATTTAACTTTCTTCAGTAATATTGGGATTTTTCGAATGTTTTTTTTTTTTTAATTTTGGATTTTAAAATTCAGAAATAAAATAAAGGCAAGAAGATGAAAAGTTTTAATTTTAATTTAAGTCGCATATACGGTTATTTGTAACGAACAGATTTTCAACTGCTATTAGTTACAATCAGATTGAAAAACATGATTATTACACTTACGTTTTAAACTTTATATGCAAATTTTTGTTTCATTCACATTGTTGCAAAAAGTTTGTTTAAAATTCGTCGCACTCTATCGGTAATATCGGCCCAGTGGCTTAGGGGTAGTGCTTATTTCGCATTGCCACGCCACAGGTCCGGGAATCGAATCCCGAATTGGGCGAGGTTGACCCATTATTTCATCCCTTAAGTGGGTCGATAAATTGGGGACCAAGCAAGCTTGGGGAACTAAACGCTGGGGGTTCCGCGTGAGGCTTTCCACATTACCGGGACATATGCCTTGCACCCCAGAGCCCTTGTATCATGGAAGCTGAAATGGGCAAGGCAGGCCCTGGACCACTAATGGACTGTTGCGCCGAGGAGTTTAGTTTTTTATCGTTAAACCACGTATTGCAAATTGAGGGTTACGACCTTAACATTTAAGGAGAGCAAAATAAAATTACTCAGAATGATTTGGTAATGATTTTTAACCAACGCAGTAGGCACTAATCATTTTAAATAATTAATGTGGTAACAATCAAATGTATTTAAAACCGAATTCCAATAATTTTCTAGGGTATTTAATTTTTAATATTAAACACACTTTTTGAAATTGTATTGGAAATAACATACATTTAAAAAATATAGTAACCGATATAATTTAATGTTAATTATACAAACAAAATACATTGTATGCACTTGAAATAAGAAAAGATTTTTAGGCATTTGACAGAAATCGATAATTTGAATGAACATTTACCAACAAACGCTTTTTAATCACCAAACGATAATGCAATTTAGGATCAAATTTGCCGAGTAATTTTTTAGACGGTCCCTAAAATTCGTCTTTTTCAGTTTTTTTACAATAACTCGGCAAATAATTGTTATTGAATTAAAAAATTTGGGATTTTGGTTCTACTTGATCTACTTTATCGATTCATGTAAAAAAAATTTGGGGTTGCTATTCATGTTTTATTTTTTCTTATTTAAATTTAAATAAAAAATTATTAAAAATGAAAAATTGATGGAAAAACATGTGTGATTTGTTTTTGGAAAATTAAGAAGTATATAATGAAAAAAAATCTTTGTTTAATTAATTTTATTTGCAGAGGTGGGAATAAAAGTTTGTGAAACTTTTTTAACATTATGGGCGTTCAACTTTGAATACTTATATCTCAACAAATAATGCAGAATAAATGATTCTTTTTTATACATGGGGGTATTTTGAAAGTGCTGAACATTTTTATGTAAAAAAAATTGGGTGTTGCTATTGGAATTTTCAAAGTTGGTACTCATTTTAATATGTAGACGACCCCTATTACAATTTTTGTTGCCAATTCTCAATTCCTCACGCTATTTCCTGAAAATTGACACCTTACACAAAATTCCTTGATCAATACCAGCCGAGAAACGAGGGGTGATTCGTTTTTTTTTTCCCCAGCTGTACTTTAACGCTGGTCAAGTCGCTTGGATAAATTGAAGTCGTACGTGTATTTTTATGTGATTTTCTCAATGTAAAAAATGTTTAAGTCAACAGGAAAATTTCCGTAATCACTTCTTCTTACACTAAAATGTTGAAAGGAAGGAGTGGGGTAGGAAATGTTCCCAAGGACTTGATTCCATTTTCGAATTTGGGGATTTATGTTTAGTCCAGAAAAGAAATTGAATCTTCCTTTTTACTTGGACTTTTATAAAAGGTACATAGAAACTGTGCTATTGGACATTTTTTTATAACTTTGCTGGAAAATACTGAATTCTGTATGAAATCTGTTTTACATTGAATTACGGGCTTAACTGAAGTGTGTAAAAAATAAGTAAGAAAAACAGTGTAATTATAAATTGTATATGTATATAGTATTTAAAAAAGTTCGTTGTAAGTTTTTGTAATAAATATTTTATAAATGTTACGGCAAAAACAAGTTCATTATATTTTTGTTTCCTGGAGCGAGCATTTTGAAATCAATGGATAAGAGTTAGTCTCTACTAAGGAAAAATAAACAAGAATTAAAAAAAAAAACTGTTGTTTTATTTTTCTAAATAAATCATATTAAAACGCTTTACAGGCTATCTATGTATCATTTGAGCACACATTACTTGCATTACTTACGTTTTACTTGAACTTTTAACGATGGCTTTTTAAATACCATTCATTAAAAAAAAACCACATTAAACACATATTTTTAAATTCGTTTTCCGTGTAACTAAATTTTTCCTACTTAAATTGTTTAGTATTATGGTCTTTATTTGTCCTATATTTTAGTTTTTTGATAAAATAAGCTAAAACCTTATTTACACGTGGACAATTTTCTTACCAACCATAGGGTTAAATATAATCGATCTAAAGACAAATAATATAATGCTACTAATGGCACTTACGTCAATTAACCAAACCATAAAAAAAACATTCCCTCTCCATCAGCGCACATCCATCTTTATAAAACACCTTTGACTGAAACAATTTTCGCCAAAAGTTGCCAAACACCAGTCCCCAAAGGAGAGCTTTGGCACTAAAGTTAATTACACCTAGGACCAGACTAGAAAAGAAACAGGCCAGACTGATTATGGGATCGAATATATGAAGGCAAGAACAAGATGGTGGTGCTTGGCGACAAGTGAAGCCATCTCTAAGTAGCCAAATGAATGGGATATGTCAATTTTCGAGTGAGTGGATTTTGGCTTTACTAAAACAGAAGTAGAAACCCGCTGCACGCGCAACCTCAAATAACATCAACGCTAGATGGCGTTGATTTAACTTTGTATTATTACCAGTCGTGTAGATTGCAACAAATATTGTTGGACATAAACCGAAGCAACTTTGTCTTTTCCTTAAGGAGCCTTATGGTGGACACGGATTATTCAAATGTTTTTGGTAATCCAGAACGTTCGTGACATTTTTTGGCGAAATTTTTAACCTTTTGCTACTTCACACGCCTGCACAACGGTTTTACTTTCTGGGAACGGTTAGCACAAGGAGAAGTTCAGCATATACTATAGATCTCGTTGGTTGTAGACTTCTGCAAGAGATCTAAATTGATGCTTCTTCTTCTTCTTTATTGGCTCGACAGCTCTTTGTGGGCCAGGGCCTTCTTCAGAATCTCCTTCCATTCTGATCTTATTTTTGAAGACGACCTCCAATTTTGCACTTTTATCGTTCTGAAATCCTCGTTCCATCTAAGTTTGGGCCTCCCTCTTGCCCTGGTGCCGATTGGTTTATAGTGGAAGACTCTTGATGCTAAAGAGTCCCGGTTCATTCTGCACAGATGTGTAGCTAATTTCATCCTGTTGACTTTTATGAAGTTGATGCAGACTCTTAAAATTCTTTTCATACGCACAATTTATATTGTTATTTATTCATGTAATGCAATCACTATATAGCTTCTCTTGTCATAGCTTGGTTCCATCTTCAAGAAATATACCAACTCATTTGATAAGCGAGCTTTTGTGGCGTGGTTGGGGGGGGGGGAGGGGTTAAGGTGTCACGACTTGAACAATACCCTTATGGGCTCTGCCCTTGTTATATCCACCCTCTATATGTATCATGCTAGACAAAAAACAGCCCTCGAAAAAAAAATTCCAATAAAAATATACCTTTTATAAATGACTCGTACACTTAATAGGAGCCAACTCAGGTGTCAGTCCTTGTCACTAGTCCTCGGTTCGGAATTAATAAAGATTTTCACCGAAGTCTTAAAATAACTCTAGTTAATAAAACCAAGTTACATGAAAAAATTAGTGCCATGGGGTTAGCCAAGAACTTATACGGGTCTATTGTAGAGACGATGAAGGACTTTACTTGGAGAAAAGTTTCTTGACCAAGTCGCATCTTTATTTTATTCTTATCTCCGTGGTTACATAGAAGAGCCTTATGATTTTTCGTAGCTAGACCTTTTCCTTATTCGGTTCACTGCTTTTATAAGTTCAGGAGACTAACTCTTTCTTTTCCAGACTAATCAATATGATTTTCGTGATGGGCGAAGTTTTCCTTATCAGAAAATCAATACTTCTTGGTTTGTCTTGTTTTGTTTTTGGTGGTAAAGGTTGGTTTTGCTTTGGTTTTATTTATGGTTTGCTCTGGTGTTGCAATTTTCCCACTAATAATCAAAACGTAAGGTTTTAAAATAGGTGTATGTTTATGTTAGAAATGAATTAAAAACCCCTTAAATTGAAATTTTATTTGATTGATTCGTTTTTTATTTGTTTTTGAACAATTGGAAATAGAAAAAGCGAATAGTTTTCTTATTTTTATAAAATAATACAAAAAAATAAAAAATTTCATGGATAAATTACTAGTATGAATTCCGAAGGAATGGAAATCCTGGAATTTTTCAACCTTAAAATATCGTAAGTTTCATCTAATATATATATTGGATGATTGATTAACTACATGTATGTTTAGCATCCAGATTCCATATGCATTATAACGCGCCCCATAAGTCATAATAAACACGAATAATGGAGCTAGGCCGTCTATCCTTTTCAGTCCCAAAAGATATGCTGAGCATATATTCTTTAAATAGAATTCCAATGTAATTTTAGACGTTCCAAAAAATATCACAAAATTTTTAAACCTACACTTATTCGTTTTGCAAACTTAAAACAAAAAAATCGTTTCTGTAAAACTTGTTTCGCCATTTATGTCGTCTTATCGCAGAGAAACCTACTTTAAGGATCAGAACTATTACTGATGACGTTAATAATTCACAAAAATAAATGATTTTAATAATAAAATAATGATTTTCTCAACATTCTGATTCAATTAAAAAATGCTAAACTAACTTTATTCTTAAAGCGTTCCAGTTTATAAATGGAATATCTTGGAACGGCACCCTACTGCTACACTATATCGTATTGTCTCTTGCTGAAGTCGAAATGATATCATATGATATCACGTGTCACATTGAAAAATATTAATAAGGATAATGCTACCCATGCACATATCCTTAAAAGAATGGTCAAGAGTGGTATTTTTTAAACAAACTCCCCTAATACTCTTAATATACTGAATCGAAATATCGTACATCTCTAAAATCGAATGCTGCTTATGAACTTTACAAATACAAATACAAAAATTGTCGACCAACAACAGGCCAGAGGCCCAGCAAGGTTGGTCCAATGTAAATCTAATTCCTTACCAGTTACCAATAGCTATCGAGATTCTTCTTAAAATCTTCCACTTGCTTCGAATACACAAAAAAGGTACTCTGGTAAAGAATTCCACTCGTTGACGACTCTATTATAAAAATAATGTTTTCTTACCTCCCTTCTAATGAACAGAAAAGAAGAATTTAGAAACTAATAAACTCTATTCATAAAAACTGTTAAACTATGATTTGAGCAAGTAAACAAATAATATAATAATAAATTCAACGCCCACAATCCGACGTATAACAAACCACCATTCCGTACAAAACAAACCGAAAACAAGTCCCATTGTTTTTCCGTTCAAAAATTAATTAGTCGTAAAACCGATTGCACCTACTTATATCCCTTATCCCCCATTCCGAAGAAAAACAACGGGCGATTAAACGTTGCGATTACACACGATGGCCCGTAAACGACTACAAGGAAAGGGGCCACTGAAATCATTAATACCCCCACAACTAGGCGGGAACGGGATCCGGTTGTTTGTCGCAGAAACCCGACGGGGTATTTTTAGGGATGGGAAAAACCGGAAGCGGTTAAACCGGTAAAAAACTGGTGCCAAGTAAACTATGGGGACAGAGTATCGACTTGTACTAAAATGTATAGGGTAGACTAACCAGTCAATGAACGCTTAAGCACAATTTGTTTTAATTATTAATTATTATTAATCTGCTATACAGAAAGAGAATTTCCAATTACATAGCAGGAAGACACTACAATCGAACAAACAAACATTGAACATACAAGGATTAAAAATGAATAAGATAAAAGAACACTAAAATCGATGTTATTTGAGGATGATAATATGTGAGGACAATCAATTTTGTAGTTTAGGATATTGTAAAAAAAATTAAATACAGATATTGATCTTCGGCATTCTAAAGTAGTAAAACTGGAAGGTCTGATAAACTCATGGGATTTAAGTGCTATGACATATATATTTTAAGAAAATTCATACATTTTAAGAAAATATAGCTTCTCGTTTATGACAATGTGAACACATCTGTCATTACATGTAAATTCTACAAAAAAAAGGAGGTGACTTTATATTGCATTGCTCTGGGTCTTTTGGGGGTCCAAATAAAAAGTGGTACAAAAGCCAAGTGAATGAACAATTCTTTTACCAGTGAATGAGCACAAAAATGTCCAGTCAATAAACATGTTGGATTTTAATTAATGACCAATTACAACCAATCAGATGTCAGATAGCTTCCTACGAGATGGGAGGAAGTCAGTGTTACCAATCCATCCAGTGGAATGATTTTTAATAATTATTTTTTTTAATGTAGTTACCAACTGTTCATTCACTAGGGCCTGTTCACTCACTGGTCAGTCCACCCTAGAAGAGTTAAGAAAATTACTAATTTTTGGTGTATTGATGACAGAGACCGAGTATTTTCTGTTCGGGATGGAAAATTAACAGGAAAGCAGTTAAACCGAAAATGGAAGAACCTGTTAAAACTAAATTTACTCGGACTAGTTAAAATCGTCAGAAGAGTTATGAAAATGACTAATTTTTGATGAACTGGAGAATTTAACTTGCATAGCCCAAGCACTGTGGTTTTCTGTTAGCAATGGAAAATACCTGGAAAGGGGTGAAACTGGTGACTGAGTATCGAATTGTATTTAAATGTTCAGAAGAGTTGGTGAGGGCTATCTTACACATACTGAAGGAATTTAGTGCCGATTTGGATCCCTCTAGGTAAACAGAGATCTACTGTGCCATCAGAAAAACAATGACTCTGGTTATTTAGTAGACTTTAGGAAGTGTTTTATCTAAGTTGGTAAAGTAAATATCTGGTTACTGCATTGTAAAGCGAGAACTATTTTTCCCCAGTACGGTTATCGAATTTATTTGTAAAACAGCTAATTCAACATAGTCTTTTGAAATACAATGTGTACGGAAAACCATTTTTATAATGAACATCTTTTAAAATGTAAACACTTTTTTTTTCATATTTAGTGTACATTAAGTCTATCACAAATATTCTCATTCGTTCTTGAATGTTTGTTATCGAAAAAAGTGGTCACACTTTTTACTATCTTTAAGAGAAACCGTTCGCAAAAATTAAAAATCTAAAGAATAAAAATAAACCTGATATTAAAAAAGAAAACCGAATTGAAAATGGAAAAGAATCGAGCTTAAATATATGGATTTTTTTTATTCTGAATTGTTTTGCGATTTCATTCGCTGTCTTTAAAAAAGCTTATTAAAAAAAAAAACACCTAGCAACGATAACCGGCACCGTTGAAATTGGAAATGAAATAACCGGTGTTTTTCGAAAACCGCACACTCCTATTTCCTTTTACAGGGTTTCTGAAACAAGAGGTGGGATTGTTTTCGCTTTCGATTACCGACCGCCTCATTAACAAGAAAAACCGCGGATTAGGCACTCCGAAGGGGTGAAACAAAAGAAAGGAACCGAAGTGAATTGAAGAGGACGTTTTCGAACTGTTTCTTGCGGTTCTCGTGATTGCTAGTTGGGGTTTTCACTCGAATAAATTAGTTTACTTTTTTGTTTTAAGAGTCACATTACTATTAGTTGTGTGATTGGATGAACATTATAATTCTTTAATAGTAGGAAGGACAAACAAAATATATTATCTACAGTGAACCTGGTAGTTTATGGTCCATGATTTTGGAGGCGTATAAAAGAGTTTGTCACTAGTAAATTTTTAAATTCTGACAGGGAGTGATCTAAGATAACATCGACTATAGTCCGAGAAAATTTCGGGGACCCCCTAAATAAACGTTTGTGTATGATTGCTCGTGTAATGATCACAATTAGAATTAGAATTAAAAACTAGAGCATGAAAACAATCATTAATTTAACTCATTTCGTTTATTATTTTCTAGTCTTAAAAATAACGAGGAGTCACCAAATGGAACAATTTACTAAAGTACCAGTGGACAACGCAATTTAGAATGGAAATTATAAGGATTCAAATAAACCAAAAAAAAAAAAAACCACGTGAAACAACTTTAAAGAACGTGACTATGAAAATGTTTTAATTTGATGTGTGGCACGTTGTGGAGAAAAAAACCGAAAGAAAATGTCAGATGATATTCTATTTTCTCCTCTCCTGTAAATATATGTTAAGTTAAAACTAATAAATTATTTAAAACGCTACCAAATGTACTGAATATACTTCGTAATTCGTCACAAAATCAATAAAATTTGGGGGCCCTAGGCCCCTTAAATAGTAGTAATATTCCCAACAAATTTTAAAGAATACGCAAGTTTTTTTTGTTTCTAAAACTTTCATCAGTTTAAATTTGTCGCAATTAGATTATACGGAGGAATTAATTTATATAAGTTCTGTAGCACAAGAATCAACCCAGATGTTGAAAGTTTAAATGCTTTTTTTCTCGCGTTTAAGTTTTTCATTAAATATCTTCAGTTGAAAAATGGTAACTAAAAATAGTGAGTTAGTTTAAAAATTATTTTCTCGACTAATTTAAGAAATTGTTGTCCAGGGAATATACCCAAAAACTTGGAAGAAATAAGGTTTAAAAAAAATTGTCCTTTTAATCATTTTGACACAGCGTAAAAAATGTTGTCCTTTTTCGACTACTAATAAATTTTTTATTTTTAAATAATTTTTTGGTTTTAGGTATATTCCCTTGACATAAGTTTATAGTTTAACTTGGTGGTTTTGCTTTCTTAATAGGTCGAACAGTTTTTTCTAACCCAATTGAAGTTTTTGACAAAAAACGGCAAAAAAAACATTCATAAAATTACCATATATTTTAAAAAATTTGGTATGCATGTCAAATTTTACTTGCTATATGTATAAATATTTCTTTTAGATACATACAAATATACTACCATAATGTTTTCTTGTCCATATTTTTGAAAAAGGGGTCCGAACGTGTACAGATACCTTAAAGTACTATAGTAATTACAAAAAAGTGACAAAACTTGTTTGTGCCCCCAAAAAATGTGTAAAGGTATTGACTTAAGGCTTAAGACTTAAACAACTTAGAAGATAAACGGGCTCGTCGGAAAGTACTATGAAACATTAAAGTTTTCGTTTAATTCTTTGCAAACGTAAGCACTATTAAAAAATTTGTTTTAAAAGTACTTTTATATAAAGAATGCTTGTGTGAGACTTTGCTGTGGGCTTAGTAGAAAAGTTTATAATTAATCAAGAATCATTTTAGCAGACAGAAATTTCTAAGTTTATATGGATTAAATTTAGAAGTAAGCAAATAAGAATGATTTTGATAATTTTAAAGCAAACTGAATACAAAGTTAGGATAAACAAGTTATGTAAAAAATTTATTTAACTCCAAAGTAAGCAGATTTAATTAGTTAAATTCTTATTAAATAGGCATTTTGACCAATTTGAAAAAACGCATTTAATAAATTACTTTCAAAGTTATGAGCGTGTAAAAAAATTTAAGGCTCCAATGGAATTATAGCCAAATTATTTTGATTGTCTTAGTAATAACTTAAATAGTTAAAGTAAACTTGAGCGGAACACAATTTAAACTAATAGTTTGCCTTCATAATTATTTAAATCTAATTGTGAAGCTAACTGTGGAAATTCACAAAAACCTACTTAGAGAAACGAAAAGAGAAATTCTTATTTTGCTTTCGAAGCAAGTTTATTAACTTACTCTTAAAATAAAAAAATTATGTATATTCATTATAGTGAATTAAAATATAAACCAGTACAAGAAAACAAATTTCGATTAAAATTAACTGGTTTTTTTTGTAATATGGATAATCTTTTTTAAGTTAAGTTTTTTTAATCAATAAAAATGCAAACAAGATTTTTTTTTATTATTTTTAATTAAGGAAGTACTTTTTCTGATCTCCAACAATTAAAGAATTGTTCAATTCTCTTTTAACAAAAAAAAGTTCATCAATATTTTCATTTGCAAATGAACTTCGTGTTGTTGAAAGAACTTGTTAATTATAAATTTCAGGGATTAATTAAAAAAATGTATTTCCTAATGATTCTTTTTGAAGATAATTGCTTTACAAAATAAAGTAAAGTCTGAGAACTTTAATCAAATAACCATAGCAAACGTATCTAACAGTCTCTTATCATAATGAAATTATCCTGAAAATAAGAGAGAAACATGTTTATGATTATTTTTTTCTTCGTTTACAATAATTACTTAATATTGAAATAATTATCAGGTGTTTGAGTTCTTATTGAATATAATTTTTTTTTATGAAAACGGATATCGCAAATAAACATGAATACGGATTCTTGAATTTGAATCGGAAGCAATATGCTTTTTCGTAAATAGAGGAAGTTAAAAGTATTTCTTTAAATTCAATGTTAATTATCTGCTCCAAAAAGTAATTTCCGATGCATAATTAAAACTCTTCATCTAAAAATGAATGATGAATTTGGTTGGTATATTTCTTTTGAAGACTTATTAATTGAATGCTTGAAATTAAAAGGAAAAGGAAATGATTTCATTATATTTTGTTATTAAAGTAAAAAATGCCTTTTTTCAATACAAAGGATGCATAAATGAACTGAAAGGTATTGTTGTATTCCAATAGTGATTGATTTTTCTACAATAAGTCGTTAAGTTAAAACATGGCAATTTTTTAATGTGGAAAAAGTTACATTTAAATTCAATATTTTTGAAAAATATTTTTTCAGTGTTTTGAATTTCAAAACTGAAATGAATGGAAATTGTAATGGGTTTAACAGAAAAATTATTTTCTGTTAGACGTTTTTCGTGTGTTGCTTTCGGTAATTATAAACACAACCAATTTAATGACAATATTGAAGAATAATTTCTTTTAAAAAAATTCAAAAACATCTTAAAAGAGATCCAGTTAATCTTGCAAATTACATCTGAAAAATTCCATGCTCTTAATATGCACTCAGAAAAAAAACTTGTGTGTAACATCCGAAGTGAAACCCACGTATTGCGTAAAAAAAAAACACTCGACGATATTACGTTTTATCAACACTGTTGACGATAGTGATATTAGACGATCCTTATATGAGCAACTATTAGAGCATGATATAAAACTATATTGTTTTCTAAAATATGTATAACAAAATTATAATATTCCTTTTTTTTATGTCGTAGTATATACACTGCTCAAAACAATTAGGGGAGCACTTTACGTTCTTATGTTTACTCGTCCAGTTCCAACTTCTTATTTTTTATTATATCGGTCGAAAATTTGTGAAATAGATTCTTTATGCATCCAGATTGAAATGGTAAAAAACAGAAAAACATATCTTAATTTTTTAACTAAAATTTAAGTGGTAAAAGAAATTCATTGAATCATAACTTTTGAATAAATTATAATAATATTTTTTCAAAATTTTAATTGTAAAAAAAGGTGAAATCGAATTTTAGACTTCTAGGAATGCAAGAATGAAGAATTTAGGGTTTATTTATTTTGCAAAAGTTTTTGGGAGTGAATTTTATTTTACCATGTTTTACATATTTTCATTCATTTAAAATAAACTTTATTTAATTCTTCAAAAGAAATGATTCTTCCATCTAAAGATAAATAAGAACGAGCTCAACTTAGTGAGGAAAAAATCGCAAGCTTATGATTCTAAATGGAATCATTATGGGTGTAAGGGTTTAAACCGTGCGCTCTCCTAATTGTTGTAAGCAGTGTAGTTCATATATTTATCCGAAAATTCAAAAGCAGATGCTGAACCGCATTTTGGAAAAATACATGCTTCCAGTGCCGTTAACAAAATTTTTGTAATAGTTACGAATTATTATTTGGTTGTAATGCAATTTTTTTCTTTTCAATACAACTTGTACTTACTGTGAAAACGCAATTTTTTGTTATGAAATTCAAAACTATACCAAAACCGACCTTAAGTTTGCAGCAGAGAAATGTACTAGGCGCAGGAAACTGCGTAAACAACGCTGCTGGAGCTGAAATTTCGAAAGCTCCGATTGGTTGCTAATTTGACCCTGATATTCGTGCACCCTGTTACGTCAAAATCGAAATAAAAAATAATTAAAATAGCATTCTAACTGAAGCTAAACTAATAAAAATAATAAATTTATGTCTTGAAATAACAAATAAAATTGTTTATTGAATGTGAAACACCTTTTTTTTTTATTCGATTCTCGCACTCGAAAATGTTAAATGTTTACCCTATTCCTCGTTGAACATTTGTATACTGCAAACTTAATGTCGGTTTTGGTTTAGTGTAAGAAAAAAAATATATCAGAAGTCGGTAAAATATTCCTGTAACTTGTTTTACTGCTTTATCTGTCGAAAAAATTCAATAGTTTGTAGCATCCATCTCTTTAGACTTAAAACAATTCATCCAAAAAAACATTTCTAGTAGAATTTTACTTTTTTAGACAAATAACAGTAGTTTATACTAGTTTGGGGAATTTTCTTGTGGTCAACTCACATCTGAAAAAATATCCGATAGCGGAATATATTCTGAAACATACCAATACACTGATATCGCTGTCCAATATCCGATAATCGGTATTCTATAAATCAGAATGGGAGAAAAGTAAATAATAGCTGGATTCGATTTCAATTCTATAGAGGAAGATAGCCAATGATTTAGAGGCCAATGTTATCAACCAAATATTTCTCGATTTTTTATGTGATAGTGATGGGAATTTAACAGAAAACATATTACTTGATTTCCCATTAGAAAATATTAACCATCTCATAATTTACAATAAGACCAATACAAAACATTATCCCAAACAATTTGTATAGTTTAAATTAAATTACATAAAAAAAACGTTAATTAACCTAAAGTTAATGCTTTCATATGGAAATTAAGGTTGTAATGGTTGTCATAAAGTTGCTTATAATCGGCTAAGTGTATATGAGAACTATGAAACCAGTAACCAATAATTCATGTGTCGCTCTAGTTTGACGTTAATTCAACCAAACTCCTGAACCCCAGCACTTTAAACCAAAACAAATCAAAGGCATTGATTGGTTGGTTGGTATACATATATTTTCAGGCTTGTGTGCTTGCTCAGAGAGCCGCTTATAAACCTTCGTCAAGTAAGACAGTCACAACACACATACACTCACACTCACATGCACACATATACGTGACGGATGCTGCCATCTATCACGAGCCATCTCCACAATTTAGACATCGGACAAACGTCCCTGAAGGGGAGGGAAATAGTCTCCAGGAACCTGTACCCATGGGAAACTGCGGAATGACCGTCCACAGGACTTTCGGACCCAATAGATTTAACGAGCACGTACTCCGCATATACTCGGTGAGTTTTCAACGAACCAGGAGGACTCGATCGCGGGACCTTCCGATCCGTAGATCGAGACACTGACCACAAGGGCACCTCACAGCCCCCAAAAGCATTGAACAAAACGAATCAGCAAAGTCCACTCTAAAAAAGCCCAATTGAAAGTGTTGAAAAATAGTACGTAACGCTTTCTTCACAAAATGCCTGTTACAGCCGAGATATCTGGTTCTTGAGTATTAGAGATGTGAGTTCTTAGAGACACCTGTCAGAAAGGGACAGGGGGTATCCATATCTTCTTGAAAGGATACGGAGTGCTGCGATTTCAGTGGCATGGTTGGAAAATACTGTAAGTGACATTTTACTGGTGTGGGTGGGTTTGGGTCAGAAGCCCGATAGCCGAAAGTCCGACAAGGCAGAACCCTACTGCCTGCAAATGTGCAAAATATGAATGTAAAATTTAGATAATTGAATTGTGCGTAATTTATTTATTTAGTTTTAAATGCACATCACAGCTAAAACTCTTATTACAATGCACATCGAACAAAACAATTAGGAAATAAAACAAACACGAAATAATTGAGTATAAAAACAGACAAACACATTACACAGATAAAAGTTGGAAACAGTTAGTTTTAAAGCCATTAAAAGACATAGCAAAAATATCTGGGTCGTGAGAATAGTTATTGTAAGGAAACTTCACTCCTAGATTTAATTGTCGAGATATTAAAAACGTTAAGCTGATCAAATGAGGATATATCGAAAGAACTAATATGGAAGATCTTAAATTATAAGAAATGAAGAAAACTATTTTGGACTCGTTCGATTAATTTTATGTTGTTGTCATAATAAGAGTCCCATATGTGGCTACAGAATTCTAAATTAGAACGGACCATACTGAAATAATTTTTGTAAAAAAAATTCGTTGGGAATTGAACATATTAGTTTTTCGTTTGGAGAAACCAAGAATTTTGTAAGATTTAGAAGTTATATTATTAATATGTTCAGAAAAATCAAGATTACTGCAAAAGTATATTCAGGTCTTTAATTGAGTTATTACGAGTCAAGAAATAAATATAACGAACAAATATATATATTTATTAGACGGGATTTTGTCCCTGTCGGATTAATTTCTTTGTCGATATTATGTTTGGAACAAGGTATGGCTATGTTTCACGCCTTGAGTGGCAACAGCTCCAGCGGCAGTGTTTTCATTTTTGGTTCCTTTTAGAATTGCATTTGTTTTGGTGTCCGTGAAAGTGAGTTTTCTGCGTCTCTTTTTGTTTCACAAATGTTGTCTTCTATAACGAACTAGATACACAACAAGACTTCGGAAATCACTATTCCACAATTTGTTTACAAAACATTATAGGTTGGATTAATTTGGTTTAATTATTTTTTTTATAGATACCATTTAAATTTTAAAACAATGTAGGTTCGAGTTCATTTTGTTCAAAACGTCCGTTTTTGGACATACGCACCTCCAAATTCGATGCCACCTCAAACTGTTCGAAAAGAATTCTGTTCACGTACGGCGGGAAAAACTTCTAAGGTGGATGGTAGAGAGCCACTGATCAAGACGCTGAACTACATACTTTAATTTCGATAGAACTAAAGGCTTCTCTGTTTGTTAATTCAAATGAAATTGGTTCGTATGCCTAGATTTGAGTGGCACGGTGTCAAACTACCTAGCTGCAATGCATACGATACAAAAAATTTGAGATGCTTACAATAAAGTGCCCTGTAAAGTAGCAAGGGAAGAGAAATATATTTTGATGCCTGTTCCTTAAAGATACAAAAATACCATAAGTGAATTTTGTTTTGTAAAAATATTTGTGGTGATTTTGTTAAAAATTTATTTTCGAAAGGTTTTGTAAATAAATATTTTGGAAAAGGTACGGCTTTTTGAAAATGAAATGTAAATATTTTATCTAGAAATATTCATTTCACTTTGTTGCTACGTTCTGGTGTTGTGTTGGGTATTGCAGAAAGGTTTATTCAATATTTCCGTTTATAAAAACTTTTTAGTGATGTCCCAATAATTGAGAAATGTTTCATAAATAACTTAAAAATAACTTTTTCAATGATAAATATTTATAAAAGAGTTTTCAACTCTTTGGTCTTCTCTATTAAAAGTTTCATATTTTGCTCTTTGGCTAACAAAATATATTGTAGATTGGGAAAACAACCTTTTGATGAATAGCGAAATACTTTTATTGCATAGAATGATCATTGAAAACGGTAGTTGCAGTTTTTCTCAAAGTTTTTTTCCCTTCACTAAAAATGACTAGCTGCATAATGTGCTTATGTGTAAATACAGAATTAAATACTTACTTTGTTTGGTGTTTTTTTTCTTGGTTGAGCAAAAAAGTGACAAATTTCGTTACAAACATGTTACTAAAACTACTGTTACCTAAATAAATTGGGTAACATTTGAGTTATACTACATTGTTGCCGCCCCGGTGGCTCAATCGTTAGGATGCTGGCCTTTGGAGCTGCTGGGGTCGGGTTCGAATCCCGGTCAGGCATGGATGTTTGTGACAGTTAATAAATGTTGTTATCTGTTTATGTGTTTGTGCCGTAATTCTTTGCGTGTCTCTTGTGACTGTCTCTTCTGGCGAGCTGGGTAATGGGCTATAAAGCCTACACTCTCCCTTCTAGAGGGCGCATCACTGTCATTTGTCATTTTATACTATATTGTTAAAAAAAACACCACACAGTCACATGAAATAATTTTCTCTCTTAACTCTAAAAGAGCTTCAAGTTATTAATATGTTTTTGGAGAAAAATAACTATTATCATCGAAATAATTAAGCAAAAGCTTTTCTGGCTAGGCAATAAACAAATTTTGGCTTGTTAGATGTAATAAATGATGATGCAACATGGAGTTTCGACCTTGTATAGGACAGAATAAGACTACGACTTGAGAGATACTTAGTACTTATTTTTTGTATGCTTAGTTCTTGCGCTTTGCTGGAGCAGACGTCTGTGTTGAATTGTTAAAAAAATGACTTCATTTGGTGACGAGTTAAAACTTTGATAGACAAATGATGATAGGTGATAAGTGGTATGACTACGCAATCTCTGTCCACTACATTGATTAACCAATCGAGACCTTACTTCCCTTCCTGTGAAACTTCTACCACTCAAGATGAGGAGCATGTCCATTGTAAATTTGTAATACATAAAAATCACACATCAATTTCTAAAAAAAAAATTGCTTTCAATATTAACCTTTTAAGACCCGAGCAAAATCCGACACTTTTTTTTTTCATTTAAACATACTTTTCATTCAAATATATACTGAAATGTATGTTTCCATAGAAATTAAAAAAAAAAAGAAGTTTTTTATAGTTGTTTAAAAAAGTTGTTTATACTGAGAGACCTGCTTCAACTAAAAAAATACAAATTTTTTGTGCTATAAATGTGTCATAAATTGGCTGTATCACTTATTTGTAGTTAACAGATTATTTTAACATTGATGCAAAAAGCTTTTAAGATGAACTACTAAAAGAACTTTCTGAAAAGTTTAAGTAAAATTAAAATAATTAAAAAAAAAACACTAATTTCGTATTGACTCTTTTTCAACTTCATTTTTTTTCAATCGAATAAAAAGACTGATGCCTGTAATAAAAAGCTGAAACCTGATATTTGGATCTTCTTCTATCAGACCAGGTCAATTTCGGAACTAATTTAACATGTCAATTGTGTATGGGGAGGTTTTAAAATATGTCCCCAAATACGGACGCCAGGTAGCAAGAGGTTAAACCCTTAAGGAGTCTTGTAACCATTCGCCACAAATTCTCCTATTACAGCAACCCTGCAGAACATCAGGAAATAGGGGAGATACAGGGAGAAACCGCTCTCCCCTCGCCTCCAGGTACGAAAACTCTGCCCTTCCGGGGCATGCAATTTTATATCGAAATTTATGAAGCCCACCCCCTCTCAACACACCCTTCTCTAAAATCAGTCTGGTAAAATGTGGATTTCGGAGTGAACCCCAAAAATATTCTTTGGACATGCAAAGAATGTTTGTTTGAAAAAGTATTCAGTCAAAGAATATTTCACAAAATATTAAGCATTTCAACTAACAAAAAGGAAAAAAAAATAACTAGGAATGTGTAAGAAATTGAAACGTTAAAATAGTGTGTTGTCATATTTGTCATATTAGTATCAGTTGAGAGCACTTCCCCTATATAAAACCCACATTTGTTATTACATATTTTATATTACGTATTATAATTTTCTGAGGGCTGGGGAGCCCAGTCGGTTAAGCACACGCTTAGCATGCGGTTCGGGTCCGGGCATCGCCAAAATAGCTGCTGACCTATAAACGGCCCGTGCAGCCAAAAATGTCCATAGAATAATACCCCGTGTAAGGGAGTGCACGTTAAATATCCTTCAAAGTCCTAACGCTGCGTACGATGTCGCCCTTAACGGTTGCGTTGGGTGCCTATTCAGGTATTGGCTCGTCACCTGACTGTGGTTCCAAAATACGACACCCGTCGCCAATAGCCTTCGTGTAGCTCTAGTGCGACGATAATTCAAACCAAACAAAAAACAATTATAATTTTCTAAACCAACTATTCCCTTCTTGTATGACAAAACTTGTATAGCGGTCTTAACATCATTCACCTCAAACTCACATATTTCAGAAACCCTGCAGAACATCAGAAAATAAGGGAGTTACAAGGGGAAAAAGTCCCCCCCCTTCCTACCCTCCAGGTACGAAAACTCTGCCCTTCCGGGGTATCCAATTTTATATCGAAATTTATGAAGCCCCCCTTCTCTAAAATCGGCCAGGAAAAATGTTCTCCGTTTGTTCACGCTACTTCAATGCGATGCCCCACCGACGCCGACGATAGATCAAAATTTGCAACGATGATCTCACGGGCCGCTTCATAGGTTGTCAATGAGTGTTTGATAGATGAAATATTTATAAAACCCTCTCTGAAGAAGATATCGAGATTTATGGAGGAAGCGAAGTGGATTTTAATCCTAGAGGGGGTTGGTTTTCGGTAATGGTTTGGACTTGGTGTTTGGTTTGGTATGTGATAGGTTTTATTTGGTTTTGGGAAAAGTTTTTGGATGGAAAATGTGATTTTGCCATTGCAGACTGCCAAGCAAGCAAGGTTGTAGCCGGAGGTATGTAAGGTTTTTTTTAAGGTACATCAATAAGAAGACACGTGGAATCGAAGTAAAAATGAAAAAAAATTGAATTCGATGCAGTTCGGAACACATAGTTCAAAAATATTCCCCCAACACACTCGAGCATTAATTTTCCGATGTGAACCTAACCAACATGAAGTGTTCTATCCAAGGGATAAATCATTCTTGAGCGAGTTCAAATTCATTTCAGAAGGTCGGTCCGAATTCAGGAGATCGGCAATTAAAGGGCCCGCACAATGCTTTTGCGCCCTTTTCACGTAATTCACACCTCCTGTTTAAGTTAGGTTATACTTGAAATTAGCTGAAGTGAAAAGCTCTAGAATAAACTAGTTAAGGGGGAATGGGCGTGTAGAACCGGGGGTCTCCAAACTCAAGTGCCTCAATGTTAATCCAATGGAAAAAAATATTTTCGATGCCACATTTCTCCGGCTCTATTGAATATTTTTACAAGCCTATTTTTTATGTGATAAATGTAGCTGACTTACAGGTATCTATCTTCCCACTTTTTGAAATTGCTTCGAATATTTTGTGTAAAATAATTTATTGAATATTAAAAAAAATATTCGTACTAATTTCAAAAAGTGGGAAGATAAAGACCTGTAAGCCAGCTACATATATCACATAAAAAATCCGCTTGTAAAAATATTCAATACAGCCGGAGAAATGTGGCAGCGAAAATAATTTTTCCCCATTGGATTAACATTGAGGCACTTGAGTTTGGAGACCCCCGGTCCTGGACGCCCATTCCCCCTTAATAATAAACATGCATGGGATGAGGTCGACTAACTCTTTATTATTATTATTAATGCAGTGGTTCTTAGTGTTTTGACTATAGCTAAGTATTATGTGGCTATGTGTTCGTGTACTAATGCATAAAAATTAATATAGTATAATCAGCATATGTTAAAAGTTGCTGAATGTATTTTATTGAATCGCCACATCGACATAGCAAAAAGTTTGTTATTAATAATGTCTTTATATACATTTGAGTTTTTCGAAAAATAGTCCAACTATGTTAGTAATAGTTATTAATAAACAAAATCAGTGATAAGATCATTACATATTTTACGCACACATATTATGCTTTGAATACCCAATCTGGAAATATGAGCTAATGAAAGTATTGGGATAGCTACTTGTATCCCTGCTGTACGAAATTTAATTCTACGCGCCATATTCAATTCCCGTTCGAAATCGTTCTAAAATATTCCTCAAACACATTCGAACATAAGTTTCCCACAATGTGAACCTAATCAAACATGAATTCTTCCATCAAAAGCCATAACTCATTACCAACTGATCCAAGGTAATAAGAATGTTTTTTTATGTAAGATTTAATTATTCAGAATTATGCAAACTTTTGTTTGTCATAAACAAATAAAATAATTCAAAACTATACTTTATGATTTTTATTTTTTTAATACTTGAAACTCTGATGAACTCTTAAAAATTATTTTGATTGTAAGTTATTCGGGAAAGCTTACTATTGAAGATACTTACACACAAATATTTATTAACTGCTATTTGAATAATACTTTTAAATATGCCTGAGGTAATAAATTCAGTCTACGTTTCATGTTGAACTCAATTCGAAACAAATCATTATAAAATATTTCCACCAACACACTTTAACATCAGTTTCCTTATATGTGAACCTAACCAAACATGAATTCTCCCATCAAAAGCCATAACTCATTACCAACTGATCCAAGGTAATAAGAATGTTTTTTTATGTAAGATTTAATTATTCAGAATTATGCAAACTTTTGTTTGTCATAAACAAATAAAATAATTCAAAACTATACTTTATGATTTTTATTTTTTTAATACTTGAAACTCTGATGAACTCTTAAAAATTATTTAAACAGGTAAGTTATTCAGGAAAACTTAATTGAAGATATACTTACACACAAATATTTATCAACTGCTATTTGAATAATACTTTTAAATGTGCCTGAGTTAATAAATTCAGTCTGCGTTCCATATTAAACTCTATTCGAAACAAATCATTCTAAAATATTTCCACAACACACTTGAGCATAAGTTTCTTTATATGTGAACCTAACCAAACATGAAGTCTTCCACCCGGGCCATAACTCATTATTGAGCGAGCGAGCCCCAAATTCATTTTAGAATGTTGTTCGAATTCAGCAGATCGGCTATTAAAGGGTCAAAGCTTGTATCTGCAATGCTTTTGAGCCTTGTCACATAATTCACATCCCCATTCAAGTAGGGTTTTACTTGAAATTAGTTGAAATGATAAGCTTTGGAATAAATTAGTAAATAACAGCATGCGTGGGTTGAGGTCAACAAATACACTCTTAAAACAAACGAGTGAAATAAACTCCAGTAGGAGAAGTGCATTTTCGACACTGGAAAGGAGTGAATATTAAATCAGGCTGAGTTAAAACCACTCGTTTGGAGTGATCCTGTCGGAGGTTTAACACACAAAGGATGCACTCCAAGAGGAGAAGTGCATTTTCCAAACTGGAGGAGTAATAATTACTCAGACTGAGTTAAAATCGCTCGTTTGTTTTAAGAGTGTAAGTTATTATTAATACAGTGGTTCTTATAGGGTTTTGATTATGGCTTCAAAAATAAGTTTGTGTGGATATTGATGAATAATAATATTCAGAGTACATTGAAAAACTGTTTAGACATATACTTTGATCGAACCTTGGCATTTAAAAAATATCACTTAAAATTTACAAAATCGCATTCGAACATGATATTTTATTCTCCAAAATTTCCCTAAGAATTTAAGTTGTTGAATATAATACTTTCAAATTTACGAAAACATGGTTCTTTACGCAGAAACTTATGAATTGCTATAAGTCTGCATCATAAAATGTTTCTAATCATGTATTGTCTTGTGTAAAACCTCGATTTTCCTTTTTGTTTACTTTAACGTTAGACTGTGAGATATATTATTGATTTTCATAAAAGTTAAAGTCGTTAGTTCAAAAGAATTCGCTAAATAAACGAAATGTGTTGTGATGTTTAAAAAATTCATTTAAAAGCTATTTTCTTCTAAAAATCGTAGCCACACTAAACTTTGGGAAATTCTGGCTATGATAATAAAGACTTCCAAAAAGCAAACAAATATCTATATGAAACTTCATAAAACATAGATGGAAAACGTAAACCCATATTTTCCGTTTTCCTATTTCAGGTAAAGTAAAAATTTCACGAAGAGATTCGAAGAAACACAAACACAGGATGGAACAAATATACATATTTACATGACTAGAAGAAAATTCTGCAGGCTGTTTGAAAAATATTTTTCTCTTACTATTTTTAGAAAAGAAATTTCACCCTAGGTTTTCCTAGAAAATGCCTTGTTTGTTTTCTTTTACCGTTATCGTCTTGGAGCATTCGTTGGAGAAGTTTATTCAGAGTTAATGGCGCTGAGAATTTGGGTTCGTTACCTGGGTATACAAGTTGCCTCAGTGTGTTTGGGAAAGCTAAATTTGTTACATGTAGTAGTACTATAAATACGCATACTGTACATATGATACATTTTCAAAATTTTATAAATATTTAAAAATATTATTAATGTTCTTCCTTATCCAAATTGAAGCTATATCAATATAATATTTTTTAACTAACTATATAATTTTAGGTTAAGTAAACAATACTTGCCATTTTGATATTTATATTTTTTTAAAACAGCAAGCACTGCAACTGTATTTTCTTTTTGTATGGTATGATGCAGCCAAACTTATTCGATGATACTATAGATTATTTAATATAGTATATTTATTAATAGTTTTAATGCACATAGACAATGTTGGCTATTTTTCTATTTATAATACATTATTTAATATAATATATTTAGTTGTCAGTCCTAAAATGTAAGTAGACAATATTTTGGTATTTATAAATTCATTAAACTGCAAGCACTGCAATTGTGTACAGTTAAACTAAGTAGACGATAATCTAGATTACTTAATCAAATAGATTTATTTGTTAGTCTTTATGTAAGTAGACAATATTTTGAAATTTTTCTATCTTTAATTTTAATAAACAGCACACATTACAACTGTATATCCCTATCGCATGATATGATACAGTTAAACTCTGTATATGAAACTCAAGTCATGCGTTTACGTCCTGCCAATATGACTGATACGAATGGCTTGCAATATATTTAATATTCATGACTGGTTTTAGTAGTAGGGTCATGCTAACTGTCAGTCACGTACCATGTATAGATTGGGGATGACACAAGTTCGGATGTCATAAGCCATAGTGTGGCCATTAGTCGGCTGCCACTTGTATGTTGAATGGGAATGGACATGGCCTACTCAACTAATAACGCCAGTGAGGTTCTCTGTGACGTCACACTATACATGCGGTTAAGGTTTTCGTTGATAGTTTTCATGATTTTTTTTTATTTTAATATAATTTTTTAGACAAAATATCATAATATTTTGGTAATATTCAATATCTTATTTATTGGATGGCTACATTTAACCTCTTGCGATCTAGCGTCCCCATTTGGGGAAATTTCTTAAAACCTTCCCACAAATAATTAACACGTTAATTAGTTCGAAATTGATCTGGTCCTATAGAAGAAAATCCAAATATCAGTTTTCAGCCTTTGATTGCAGATATCAGTCATTTATTTCTCTGTAAAAATTGAAGTTAAACGAGGGTCCAAATGATATTAGAGTTTTTAAATTTTTTTCTAACTTTTCAAAAAGTTGTTTTATTAGTTAATTTTAAATGGACTTTGCATTAAAAACAATGTTAAAGAAATCTGTTAACTACAAATAAATGATACGACCTTTTTTGTTGCATTTATAGCACAAAAAATGTGTATTTTTACAGCTTAAGGCGTGTCCCTAAGTAACTATTAAACGTAATTTTTTTCTTAAATTTCTTTTGCGCAACATACTTTTTTTATGATATATTTGCATGAAAAGTATGTTTAGATTAATAATATCCGCCACACCCAGGCAAAGAATACAGTGAAAATTGATGAGTCAGAATCAACCAGGAACTTTCAGAGTTGGATTTATGATATTGTAAAGAGGTGAGAAGCTAAGTTCAAGTTCTTGTTACAGTGGGCGATGAAAAGTTTGTTTTGTCGTTAGCAGCCGAGAAGTAATAGAGAACAAAATAGGTTGTGTGCTTTGGTAATTACGAAAGTTTATATTTTAATGAGGATTTGTCCGCGCAAGAGCCTTGAATCCTGCCGACTTTTGACGTAAATTAACATCTTCTTTCACTTTGAAGCATACTTGTTATTTAATTAATTCAGAAATGAAGGAATGGACGTCCAAAAATGTTTTATTGTAAAGATTTCACGGGAGAGTCCAGAGCCGAAGCTCTGGCCGCCAAAAGAGCCACACAACCTTACATGTTGAAGTCTCATTAGAAAGTGCGTCACAGCTATAAGATTATGATTGTTCATACTTCGATCGACCAATCAGGGTTAGGATTTTTGTTATGGGAAAGTGTGAAAAGGTTAAGTTTAAAATGTGATGACTAAACAGTTTCTGTGGGAACGGTTACGTTTGCTATTCGATGACTCTGTTGTTGGGACGTTAAGGTTAGTTGGGGTGTTAAAGTACTAAGTGATATTAAGGATACTTGAAAATGTAATTAAGTTTGAAGTTTAATTGAGAATAAAAATATGAGTTTTTGAGAGGTTAAGTCAATATATGTCATACTTGTAGGATTTTTTTCGGGTCGTAAGTGGTTAAACGCCAGAGAAGCTCTCTGTGGTGTCACACAATCCGTCGCACTATAATTTGGTGTGGGGTGTTGTTAGTAAATGAGGTCTGTAGAGGTGTAACTATTGACTATTGTTGGGACAAGCAAGATATTGCTAAGTCAACAAAATTTGTATAAACATACGCATAAAAATTGGTTTTTCTAACAAGACATTTTTTTCTGTGACTTTTCTATTTGCTTTCACAACATAGTAACAAGATTATTCTAGTTTTCAAAATTTTTGTCTGAGGAACTTTGCATATCAATATTACATAAAAAAATTCAAATATAAATAACGAAATATCCAGTATATTCCTTTGAAAAGAGTAAGCATATTCCAATCTCAGAACTTCAATCACATATCTCATTTCTACACTACTACAAAGTACCTGATGCATTGCATAACTTATCTACCCTATTTTCAATACTTTCTTACAACATGTAAACACGCGTATCATATTTCGAAAAAAATATATACTTTGACAAATAACATCACATTTCCAGGTGCCACTGCAACCAATTTCTTTCTTTAAAAGAGGAACAACATCTTTATGTTGCCATTCAGAGCATGGAAATATTGAAGTAGGCGATTGTTGTGCAGTGAAGTGTTCGTCATATGGAGCTAAGAAGAGGAGATTTAGATGCTGCCTGGAAAAACTAATACAAAAACCGGGTTGCTAACTGAAGCCATTGATCGCTTTGTTGTAAGCCCAAACAAAACTATTTGGCGATATTCTTCTGTGGAGTTAGTATAGTAGTTCTGAATAGGTCGCACAGCCGACTTCAATAACAAGGCCAGAGAAGCTTTTCAAAACATGAGCGTAGACGGGAATTTTGACGTCACTGTTCCGAGTGCCAAATATGGAGAAACTAGTTAGGATGCATTGGGAACCCTAAAAATGTAGTCAGCCGTGAACGAGTGGTTCCGAACAGGTTTCGAGAAGGTTGTCTTCATCTTCGGAGCAACGTCACTCGGAACTGCGACGACAAACTGTCCATCCTCGAGTGTGTTTGGGAGAGCTTCTTTTGGCCTTAGTAGTTGAGTTTGCATTTTCTTACAATGTTTATTAAATTAAAGTTTTCTGGGAAAGTTTTGTATTGTAGGAATTACGTCCGGATGACCAATATGTTGCCTCCGCACATAACAACTACTGGTTAGAAAAGATAAATAAAAATGCTTGTTTTTTTTAAACCCACTTTTATTTCTTTATTCTAACCTGTAATATTTATATGGGTAATTCCATGAAAAATTATCCTTTCTGAAATTAACTTTTAACATTAAATGAAAAAAAATAAATGGAATAGTTAATCTATACTTATTATAACTAAATAATGTAATACACTTTTATTTAATTTGATTTTTTAAATTTTAAAATGCTTTTAATCTCCTCTTAAATTGTGACTTACACAACAGTTAAATTTAATTAGCCATTATGGACACAACAATTGGTGTACTACATCGACTCCGTAATTTTTGGACTCTCTAATAAATAGTATAATTACAGCGCATTTTTCGTACATGTGAAGAAACGTATTACCAACTAAAAGTAATCAGATCTAGTGCTACGCAAACAGTCATTTTTAATTTTTAATTAATGTTTTACAGGGGAATGGGAGCCCTGGATCACGGGTTTCCAAAGCAAATTCCATCAGTGTTAATCCAATGGAGAAAAAAATAATTTCTCTGCCACATTTCTCCGACTCTATTGAATAAAGGATTTTTTTACTGTCATAAATGTAGCTGACTTACAGGTCCCGACAATCCCACTTTTTGAAATGGGTTCAAATTTTTTTTTAAAATTTTGAACAAATAATTTTACAAAAAGTTTTTGTAGCAATTTTAAAAAAGTGGGATTATATAAAACTGTAAGTTACCTACATTAATTATTTAATAAAAAAACACCCGTTTGTAAAAATATTCAAAACAGCCGGAGAAATGTGGCAGAGAAAATAGTTTTTTCCCCATTGGATTAACACCGAGGCACTTGAGTTTGGAGACCCCGGTCCAGCGAGCCCATTCTCCTTCAAGGAATAAAATGATGCGTTATGGCAAAAACTAACACCAAATGAGTGGTTTGTGTTAGCTTACTAGGGTTGCTTGGCGAGTTTCTGACGCCTTCACTATTTTTCACGCCAAGCATCTCCTCTTTCTTCTGAACTCTTTGGTTCGTCCAATCATGTGGCGCCCGCATGGTCTGTTGCCAACGCTTTTCGGGAAATTGTGTGATATTTCAGATTTTACATGAGACGTGAGAAGTTGTTTGACTGTGGATAAAAAGTATTATAATAGAGAAAAAAACATTGTGTTGTAGATATTGTGTATGTATTATGGGCTGGTGAATTTTTGTGTGGTGTTTGCTATCACATTGATTTATCTGATCATTAAAAAGGTGGTTTGTAAAATAGATATTTGTAGAATATTTTGCTAGTTTCAGGAGATGGATTTCTTTCCAGCTTTCATTCCTGCATTTCTATCAATCCGTTCTCCGATTGGTGCTCTGTTCCCCGTGACATTGATTTACCAATCGTGGAATAAGAAAGATTTTTCGTTCTACATTTTCGTTGCCACTAAAAACCTGATTAAATCTGGATGCCCATTTCAAAAAATAATTCCATGATAATAGCATTTATAACTACAATTTGTAGCATACGGCAACATTTCAGATTTTTGTTGTTGTTAAATAGTTGCTTAAAAAATTAATTCTTAATAAGTTGCGAAGTTTTCAACTAAAATGTGTAGCATACAGTGTAGTTGAAAATTTTCGTACAATGTGTAGCATACAACAACATTTCAGAAATTATGCTTTTGTTAAAAAGTTGGTTAAAAATTAATTCTTAAAAAGTTGCTAAATTTTTCAACTAAGATGTGTGTAGCATACAGTGTAGTTGCAAAATTTTCGTACTATGTGTAGCATACAGCAACATTTCAGAATTTTTGTGTTGTTGTTAAAAAGTTGATTAAATTTTTTTAAAATTCTTAAAAAGTTGCGAAATTTTTCAGTTTTAATTGTTCTTCAAAAAATAAGTGAATTACTCAAAAGCCTGAAATAACTTTAAACTTGAATTAAAACTTTTATTTTGAAGATTTAAAATAATTAATCTCCATGGCTTAGAATAAAAATTAAAAGGTTCACTCACTGACGATTAAAATTGGTATGGAGAGTAGGTTGTTTGATAGAAAACAATGCTTGACGTAGCACCATAGGCGTTGCAGATCTAAGTTATACGAATTTACCTAAACTTTGTTTACTTCAAACTTACTGACCGGACTTACCAAAGTTTTGAAAATATGTGTTTTGCTAAGGAATACAGCAATGGAAATATTATAATTAGCATTTGATGATTGTCTATGGCAATACATATACATACTTATCACGAGAGATTCAAACTCTTTCATCAACTGTTAACTTTACCCCAACTTTCAATTGGCCTTTTAAAATGAATTTAAAACGCCCATTAAAAAGGAAGGGTAAATTAATTAAAATCAGAGACTTGTTGTTCTTTCTAAAGTGAAAATAATCAAGAACTTGTGTAATATAGCAATAATCTCTGAAGGATGTATATATTTGAGGAAAAAATTGTATTTATAAACATTACTTAGTAGATACATTATAAATCACTTTTTGCAGTCATAAAAATAATTAAAATATTCACGTTTTTCCCCGCATTACATGGGCGGTTTACATTATTTTTGAATGGCCCGACCAAACTTTGGAATGAGTTTCTAAAAGTCGAAGGAAATATGTGTTTTGCAGAACAAACTGCCAATATATATCTGCAATTTTACGTTCAAAACTGTCTCTGTAAATACAAACACACACTCATATCACGTTAGCTTCAAACTAAAGCCACACAGCCTTCCCTCAACTGTCAACTCTACCCCAACTTTCAATCGGCCTTTCAAAATGAATTTAAAACGCCCATTCAAAAGCCAGGGTAAATTAATTAAAATCAGCGCCATCTATTGATCTTGTTGTTATTAAAAGCCTGTATTACAGGCCAAGGAAGGGAATTAATAACTCGCAGAATGACGGGGGACCCGGTTATTGATTATGATTTTAATATCGTCGTTTTGGAGGGGGAGGGGGGGGGGTCTACAGGATGAAGAATGTAGTGTGAAGGGTTCCCAGGTTAGTCAAGGGGGCACGTACGCCAATATTTCGCCAAGTGATGGTGTTCGTGTGAGTTTTAAAGTGATGTCGATTTTAGTCGTTTAAGAGATTACATGAATTTCAAAGAGGCGAAACCCAATGTTAACTTAATGGATACATTGGATAGTGTGTTTTATAAGTAGTATCCGTAATGTTTCACTTATTGTTTTCGAAGGGTAGGTATTGATTAGCCTCACGTTTTGTGCTTATTAAAATTTTCTCTGATTTAATTAAAGAATTTTCATAAGCTCAAAAGTGAAAAATGCTTTACAGTGGATTAAAATAATTTTCAAGGTGAATAGCAAGTAATTCGCTTCACAAAACTGTGGGGCGTATTAATATTTACGCACATTAGGAATTAAGATTATCAATGAGAAAAATATTTGTGGATGCAAGTCATAAAAATTATCTTAAATTTCTCCGTAGGTTAACGTTAAGGGAATCGCTACCGTTTTCAGAAATTTATGTCCTGTTACGAAACTTAGTTGCTAAAAGTATTACAGAAATTTGCAAAAAATTCACAAATATATTTAATTATTTGACCATACATTTGACTTCCAAGCCATTGCCGCTTCTCTTGTTTAACTTGGTGTACCACCACATGAAAACATTTTACTCCGGCTATGGCAAAATATTATACTCGTATGCTTTATGAAACCACTTTTTAAGGTTCCGCTTCCACACATTGTTTACATAAAAAAATAGCAAGAAATAATAAAGATTGTTTGTCGGTCACCTACTTTCATTGTCAAACCAACAATGCTGCAGAATATGTCAAGAAAAAAACTCAGCGCATCGGTGAAGTTCGAATTCGAAATACTTAAATTATTGTTAAAAAAATTCTACATTTTTTACTCATTTAAAATACGTATATCATTTTTATTGGAATTAAATCACCATTGTCATTAACAACGATCGCATGAAAAACTTCATTTCTATTAGACATATAAAGACATTTTTTATGCGATATAAATCAGTTTGGTATGACATCATGTAGCAATGAGATTCTTCGCTTGTTCGTAGCAGTTGTTGAGAAAGAGTTATAAATACGATGGTTTTGAAATGTTTTAAATTTTTGTTTTCAACACTTTAAAACTGAAAAAAAAATTACAAAAAGCAAAGAATCGCCAATTCTGGAACCAATGAATATGAATTATAATTTTCTTCAGTAAGAGAAAAGCGAATTTGCTTCGCGTCATCAAAATCTTCAATTCTTCCCAGAGATGATAAGACATTTAAGACTGCCGATAAATCGAGATCGTGTGCGAATCTAAGACAATAATTATTGGAGAAGCTATTTTTAACGATAATAAAATTCCATTCGTCGAATTCAATTCAGATTTTCTAATGGATATTGCATTTAAGAGTTTTAGAATTGATCTTATATGTATCCTATTTATTAGAATTCTTAGAGTGATGAAAATCGTAATCTTTCTCTTTCGAATCAAAAATTAATCTTTTGGAGGCTTATTCCTTAATGGAAGCGATATATTTTGAGGATTTTGATTTACATGGATATTCATTTACTTTAAATCCTTGAGTTAATATTAAAAGTAATATTTAAATTTTGATATTTAAATTGTCGTTTTTAAAACAAGTAAACTTATTTAGGAAGCGTTTTAGACATTGAAATTTTTCTTATAGATCGGCAATTGAGATTAATATATTGTGTAAAAGCTCAAATTAGAATATTTAGCCGTAGTTGACTGTTTTGAAACTACATTTTTAAAGAGTAATTAACATCATTTAAGGTATTTTAGAATTGATCTAATTCCTACATTTTAAAGAGTATATAACATCATTTAAGAATTTTAGAATTGATCTAATGACTACATTTTCAAGAGTATTTAACATCATTTAAGAATTTTAGAATTGATCAAATTGTATCTTATTTATTTATATTCTTTAATGTGAAAATGTTTTAATTTTTCTATTTCGAATAAATATTTCGAATAAAAGAACAATATTAGAAAGTCTATTTCTTAATAAAAACGACATATTTGAAGATTTTATTTATGTGTGAATTCATTTGTAATTCAAATAATGGAATTTTTAAAATTTACTTGAAAATTATTTAAATGTATTCAAATCCTTGATTTATTAAAGAAAATAACACTCTAATTTTTAAAATGCCTAATTTTAAAATTTTTAAATGTAAGAGAAGCAAGCTAATTGGGCTGTTTCACGGAGAATCTGGCAATAGCTCTGCGGTCTTGTTTTCCTTTCTCTCTATGATCTCTATGCTTACTCTCGAATTACTTTTGGTTTGGTTGGTTGGTAGAGATAATCATGTTTGTGTGCTGACTAAGCACACTAATTTGAATATAGGTCTACCAACCAACCTACTTAACCAAAATAAAAGTAATTCGAGAGTAAGGAAAATAAGACCACGGTAGCTATTGCCAGATTCTCCGTGAAACAACCCCATTAAGAATGCGGTTTTACATTGAATTTTTTTATTGGTCTTTAATTAATTTTAAGCTATTTTGTAATAACTATATATACACATGTTTTTAGATTTCTTATGTATAATATCCTTTAGCATTTGTATTTAATGATTTTTAAGGAACAAAATTGTTCTATATTAAATTGCCCGATTTTATGTGATTTAAAAATAAATGAATTCTTTATAAAATCTAAGTTTGTGAAATAAAAATACAATGTTGGATTGCAGTTTAATAAATGGTTTTATTTTTAAATATGTTAGGAATAAAAAATGAGTTATTTATTCTGCTGAGCGGCTTTGAAGTGGGCCAAAAATATGTAGTTGTTTTCTATGCATAAATTTTAGATTAATTTTTTTTTAAATAACGCATTTGGTAAAAAAAAACTGAAATTAAGTACATTTCCGAAATATGACAGTAAAATCCCTTCCAGCTGAAATATTTATCTTATAAAATTCATTATTTGTAAAATTTTAATATTAATTTTACTACTGGAAAACTGGTCCATAAATTATAAGGAAAAAAGCGAAAAAGCTGAGCCTAAAGTTCAGAAAGTTAAAATAACCCATGAATATAAAACCCCACATCTATATAAAGTAATAAGACAATTCTATTAAGTTCTTTCTTATGAAAACATTCAAATTTCTGCAAAGTATGTTCACTTTTTGACGTTGTTGTATAATTTAAGACTCAATTTTTACTCAAGTAAATCTCCGTATTCCAAAAGAGACAGCACAACGCAACATTCTTCCCATAGAGAAATGCATAGATTTAGAAAGTAGCAGATATGCTCATCATTTGCGCAATTCCGTGCAACGCAATGCAAATCGCGCGATCGTGTGATGAATCCACCTTTCGCCATTTTCGCAATGCATCATGGGATACTGGTTCACAAAAAATGCTTTTGCCGAAGAGTTATATATGCAATAAAAACTGCATTTTTACTATGCTTTTTTATGAATATATACCTCATGTCTGCCAGAAATTATCAATACACATCCAGCTATAAACTTATGCCAGCAAAACTGGTAAAATTTTTTATTAGTTAATATTAAATATATATATTTTATTAGTCATGGTGCCATCTGGTGGCGTATGGCATGCCATGTGCTTGGGCTTGCGAACTGCCTTTTGGGATACTGGTTCACAAATGGCTTCACCTTTCTCCCTAGGGGCAGATCTGCTACTTTCTAAATCTATGGAGAAATGTATTACACGAAAGAAAGAACGATATTTTCTCCCTTCTTTCAATATTATTCCCATTTCTCTTACTTTAGATTTTGAAGATTTTACCCTGCTCTCTTTATGTTGTCAGGCCATTTGTTACACCCCGTTTTACCCGGGTGTTTTATCTTCCCCAAAACACAACAAAAAATTGCACACAAATATATATTTTTACCCAAGCCTTTCTTATCGTCTGCTCGCTGAAAAAAAAAACAAGTTGTAGCACGAGCAACAGAACAAAAACTGTAAAAAAAATGCGCGCCAGAATAAATTCGATTTTAAAAAATAGAATCTTTTCTTTGGGTAGTATGAGGGTGTAATTGAATAATCTAGGGCTGTTCTGTTCGATTATCGAAAGTAAGGGGAACATAGATGTGACTGATTGGGCTTAAGTAAAACAAATGGGTTTTTGGTCAGTGCAGGGATGGAAAAACCGAAACATTGTTTCCGGCTCCGGTTAAACCGCAATAGATAGAGATAGATAATGAATTTATTGCAATGGGCCAAAACCCGTTTACAATGGTTGGCAATGGTTATTACAATAAAATGTTACATAACTATTAACATAAATCTATTGCAAGGATAAATATAAAAAACAAACAAATGAAATACAAACAAACACTTAAACACATACAAAGAGACACAAGGAACTAAACTAACTGTCAGTATCATCGAATCTTAATATATATTGTCTAAATTTTAAAACTGATATTAAGTAGTTATAAATATTATAATAGTTTTTGTTATGAAATTTTAAAAATACTGAAAGACTGTTACAATTAATAAAGTATTTCCTTCTGAAGGATTCATAAATAGGACAAGTTAAAATTATGTGTTTCCAGGTTTCATTTTCGGATGCATTACATATTTTACATATAGTGTCAGGAAAAATTTTGTAAATTGATCCTTTAAAGTACAAGTATGTTTGATTACAACGCAATTGCATTAGAACCGCAATAAAACTGTTCTTTGACTGAAGTGACTGTAAGCGTAAAATCAACTTTTTAGGCAAACACAACTTAAAAATAACTCAAGTTTTTTTTTAATAACGTTCCAGTGCTTCCGTTTCAGGAATAACTTTTTTAAATTATGAAAGTGTTCTATATTCTTTTCCGGTTTTTTTTATTTTAGTCTACTTTTACGAGTTTTGTACTGGAATAACAATAGATAAAATCAGCCATAATTAAGCAATATGCGACAATTTTAGAAAACTTGAAACTGATATTAGCTAATCATATAAACAGAACAATCCAAAAGTTTTTGGTCACGGTATAAAATGAATCGGTTAAAATCTTAAAAGAAAAGTTTTTTGCATTTCAGGAACTTATTTATTTCAGTTACCACGATTTTTTTCATTCTTCTTCGCTTATTTATTTTACCTTCATTTAAAATTCAAAAGTTCAACCAAAAAAAATTATACTTAAAACCGGAAGAACAATAAAAAATGAATTGTAATTAAGTAATATGTGACAACTTAAGTGAGCTGGTAGCTGTTATTCGCTATCTATATAAACGTAACGAAACAAAAACCGGTATTCAGTTTCGCTATAAAATTTATCGGTTTAAATCTTTAGAAAATACCCGGTTTGACCGAGAACCGGTGTTTTTCCAGAACCGTCCATCCCTACGTTAGTGTACTGGTGGGACTTGTGTCTGGGGCTTTTCCTCTGGGTTTGACCTCGCCCAAAGCAGCATGTTGGACAAAAGATTTTATATCCGTCAGGTTTGTTGCTAGAAATAAGTTGTAGGGAGGAAATTGCAGGTTTTTGGCGAGTGATTTATGATTCGGGATAAGAAATCCTTGTTGTCCAGTTTCCATGTCCCTATTTTTTTAGTTTTAACGTCAATTTTAAAAAGTTTAGAAGTTAAATAACCTATCTGACCTCCAGAACTGGATTTTTCCGTATTTTATGCATTAATTTTTCTAGCAATTGTCATAAATTAAAAAGTATGAATTAGGAATATTTATTGGTATTCTACTTTTTTTAGAAATGATTTTAAGATCCTCTCCGGAAGATTTAAGTACAAAAGATTTGTAATATACCTTTGATATTTTCTCAGCTTTTGTTGCAAAAAAACAATAAGTTTTTAAAAAAAGTTTTGGTTTATACTAAACTATCTCCTAACATCCCATATGTGACATAAGAGTTTCAATAACATTGTGTCTATTTTCAACTTGTTTAAAATTTAAATATTTTTCATATCTATATATTACAACCTCATTGTGATTGAATTTTGAAAGATTAATCATAAAAGCCGACGAGTCTTCAAAAACAATTGAAGGGTTTAAATTTATATATTTTAAGTTAGATGAAACACTGGATATCTAATCTACTAATTATTTACATTAATTTTATTAGTTTTAAGTAGTTTTATTTTTATGTCATTTCTTTATAGTTCCCTTGAAATACAATAGAAAGTAAAATAGTTATATGTCTGGTTTACCATATGTATAAAATAATTATATGTCTGATGGGTTTATTACTTGTCAAATTTTTTTTAATGAAATTATGTAAAATAATTAAAAATTAATATTTTAAATTAATAAAATAAAAATGAACGACTGAAGAAATAGAAGTAAATTGAAATACGTAAATAAAATATAAAACATTTTGAACTATTGAAGCCCAAATCTTTTTCTTCTCGTTAGCAACCTCAGATTTATTGAATTGTAACAACTCTATCTAAGCCCATCTCTGCCAAGGAGATAAATCGATTTCAAAACTAATTAAATCCAACCTTAGTGATAGATCGAGATATACACTGGGCTTGAGATGCACAGAGGCTAGAGGAAGACTGATATACTTGGCGAGATGAAAGTGAAGACAAATGAAAGTCGCCAAGTCCAGATGATACGCCAAGAGTCATTAGATAATGAAATATAATTGAGAAGGGGTAACCATATTCAACCCTTGCGGAAAAAGGTAAGCAAAATTAAACACCAGTAATTCTAAAAAGAAAGGGTTATGCTTGGCAACTTAGCACTTACTTGCGAACCAAAGTTGTAATTAAAAAATAATACAGAGTAAATGTTCATATTTAGTTTGTTTTATTATCACAAAATTCCATTACTATTGTTATGTTATTCCTTAAAATAACATTTCCATCAATTGCTTTAAATAGTCTTAGTATATTAATTAAAAAAAAAGGAAAATTGTCTAGTTGAGGGTTCTATCACAAATAAAAAACATACCAATATTATAACGAGGTTGTACCGATTGTCAATGCAAACAAAATGAGTAAAGAGACGGAGAAAAAAGAGCAATATATACTTGATTCGGCTATAAATGAAAACATCCGCAGCCAAACCAATTAAAACTTAAAAAAAAAAAAAAAAAGGGTTACACTCGGTCATATAGTTTGGAACACAAAATAAACTTTTTCTGATAAAATAACCTAATTTATCATGAAAAATATTCGTTAAACCTATTTTGTTATATTTGTTATACCTTAAACTAAGTGAATGTTTTGATCATATTTTGAAGATGGATTCGTAAGTATTTCATAGGACTCTGTACATCCGGGAAAGAATAGTCTCGGTAGCATATTTCCATTTTACCATTTTTCGTTGACACCGAGCATAGGAGATTGAAATTAAACATCTTACTCAATGAGACTTAAACGCAAAATGCACAATTGAATTCATTGATTCAAGACTTAAAAAAACTTAGTTTTGTGTGACTGTAGATTTTAGTATAAGACATATATTTATTTATTTACTTATTAAACGTAATGATATTTCTCGATATATAAAGAAATAGTAAAATGTGTTGCAAATAATTTTTTGTATGCCAAATTGTAAACTAATTATTTATTTGGGCCTATTATGGGATACCATCAGGGCTTCATTTAACAAACCATTGTTTGCATAGGTTTTTGAAATGACCCCATCTTTATCTTATTCTCATCTCCATAAGCCATTTCCACTTAACTTGATTACGAAAACCAATAGTTTTGCTCACTTCGAAAATTATTCAGAATTATTTCGCTGATTATTTCGATGAATTCACTTTATTTAATTCTTCGTCATCGGAATTATACAAAAAAAAAGGCAATAACCAAAAACTTTCCAATTTATTTTCAGTGGATGTCCTGCATGTAATTCTTTTTTGAAATTTTAGATTTTAAATCTTGGGGTGAATATCAGAAATCTAATTAGAAAGTCTTATCAGCAGAAAAAAAATGTCTGATATTAGCTGCCCAATTACATTTTCTAGTTGGGTATAATTGCTCGTTTAATTTTACGAATAGCTGGGTTTTTAAGAAAATCGTTAATTTATTCGATTTTCAATTAGATGGCCCATTATGATTATCACTGATATGGAAAATTTGAAATTGATATTTGCGCTTAACTTTTATTTAACAACTTGTTTTAGAATATGGGTTAATTTATTGGATTAAAAGCAATTCGAAATTTTTTGATGCTTTAATTATTTTGTACGCTTTTTAAGTTTGGTGGTTAAATAAACCGATCAACAACGATTTTCGTATATGGGCAGTTCTACCATAATTTTTAATTTCAGGTACAAAAAACCTGTGAAATTTAATTTTCAAAGTCGATTTTAATGTATGTAAAATTTCTTAAAATGGTTCTAGAATTACGAAAAAAAGTTCAGCTAAGCTCAATTAAAAAATAAAAAGGGATGACAGTTTTTAAAAAATACCGGGGTTAAAGAAACTAAAGTCTAAACCTACTACTAGTCTAAACGGCCCTTACGAAAATAACTGTTTTTCAATGAAACCGAAATCACCAAAAACGGTTAGTCTAAAAACTGGTTTCGGTTTTCCATCCCAAGATCATTACGACGGTAAGGAACGGAAGGTAAGGAAATTCACGCTGTTTTCGTTTCTTTTTTTGTGTTGAAACTAACTCCAGTTTAATAAAAATGGATTTTTTTACTTCTTGTTCTCCACCTAAACATATTTACAGAAAGAGATTTTTGCTCTAAAAATCCGTTTTTGCAATTGTATAAGGACCAGCCTATTAGTATAGAGGTAGATAAGAAAAAAAATTGAAAAGAAATATTAAATTTTTTTTCCAAATTTATGCACAAGGGACATAAAATAAAAAAAATATGGTAGAATTGCCCATATACCATTAACGCTTTTATCTATAATAATAAAAAAAAGAGTCTGTCTGTGTGTATGTCTGTGAATCGCAAAAGAGCTTCTTAGACTGCTCTAAAAAATTCGAAATTTTTAATACCAATTACTTTTAATACCTAAGTGGGCATATGAGGCTTAGTTTTTTCATATTTGATTGTGATTTTTAATTAATATAATTATTTTTAAAAACGTCATCCACGTGGGAGAGTGGGACCATAACAGGGCCTTAAAATACATGGACCGGGTCGAAACGGGGGCTTGACGCCATTATCTGTTATTATTTGCTCTTTTCTTGCGCATGCGCCAACACGAATTTAATTAAGTTTAGATATTGAGTGTATTTTCACAAGTAACCATGCCTCTAAAAGGTAGCAATGCGAAGTTATCGGGTTCCCAGATTTATATAGGCACACTGTATTTATATACACACTGCTTGTTTCAGAATAAAAGTGTTAACTTTAAGTTTTTCACATTTATTTGTTGTGTAAATTAATTTTCCTGAATTAAAGAAATTAATTTTTCTGAAATTTTTTCTTTCTTTATCTTATACTTTGTTTACTTAGACAAACTTCATTAGGAAATTATTCTTGGAATATTCTCATGGAAAATGGTTTTATGAATTAATTCACTGGCAAAACGGAAAAAAAAAATAAAATTAAAAAAGAAAGCCGGTATGGAGCATTTGGGAAATAAAAATTAAATATGAGAGAAATATAATTTTTTTGAATAAAAAAGTTTAAGATTTTTTTACTAAGCAAGACAAATATGGGTAATTTTTTAAACAGGCAATTAATTAATGAAAACAATGGAAAGCCATTCTTTCCAGCTAAATAATTAGATAAAAAATTCTCATCTAATTAATTTTTTAATGACTCTCATTAGTTTTGTTTCTAGTTTTCTATGTGATTTATTTCATTACTTTACTATTTAATATTTTAAAAGATGAAAACTTTATGCCTAATTATAAATATTTTATAAAAATTAATTATTGAGATTTCTCATGCTATCTGATACTGTTCATTTTTTTCTCACTCACTACAAGAAAAAGTCGCAATAAATATCGTACTTTTATTTATTCATGTTCGCTAAAAGTGCGCTTAGCGAGTAATCCCCCAAGCCCGATAATTTATTGCTCAGATTGAAGCCTCAAACAAATGAGGGCAAGACTTTTTTTTATCATAATCTTACTCACCAAAAAGAGTTCTGTTGACTTTCAATAAAAAAATGGGGTTTTCCTAGTGGTTCCTTCATGAAACCATAGTTAAGGCATTTTAGTATGGCTATGATATAATGACCGGTATCCTTGTCTTGCTTGAAAATTTAGCGTAGGGTTGTTATTCCTATCGTGTTACATGAAAATTGGAATGTTTACCACGTTCAGGTATTTTAGTTGCTTGGCAATTTAACGCAATTGCCAAATCTAGAACGACTATTATGTTTTAATGTTCCTATATTTTTTTTTTGCAATGGACAGAAAATGATGATTATAAACTCTGTTCACTCAAAGCTAATGGACTTTTGGTTAGTTACGACCGCTGATCTTGCGACATCGTAAACACGTCAAGAAATTACTAAAACCATTTTTTTGCAAAACAGCTTCCTCCCCCCCACTCCTTTTAACATCGTTTCCCCTTAAGTAACCCCAAGGACCCGATAATTCATTGAACAGATTAGAGACTTTAACAAATGATTGCAAGATTATTTATTCCATTTCCATTGCACAGGCGCTAATTTTGCTAACTTCGTTCTTTAGATACAAAAGTATTTTTATGGTAGAAATGGTTACGAGAAAACGCAGTATCCTCTTTAGACCCGAGCAAAATCCTACACGGATATTCTTAATCTAAACATACTTTCATACAAATATATATGTATAAACATGCTAAAAAGTATGTTTTGCAAAGTAATTTTTTGAAAAAATATACGTTTATAGTTACTGAGAGACATGCCTTAAGGGATAAATGTACACATTTTTTGTGCTATAAATAAGAAACAAAATGCCGCATCGTTTAACAGTTTATTTTAAAATTGTTTTTAATGCAAAATGTCTTAAACCTTTTAAAAAGTTTGTCAAAAAATTTAAAATAATTTTTTAAGAACTCTAATATCGTATTGACCCTCTTTCAACCTCATTTTTTTTACAGAAATAAATGCCTGATTCCTATAATGAAAGGCTGAAAACTGATATTTGAATCTTCTTCTATCGGACTAGATCAAAGCCCTCTTGTAGCTTTAGTATGACATTAAATCCCCCCAATCCAACTCCGTCGCGTATGAAAACTCTAATAGACTTCAACGTTGTCACTGCAGATCCTGCAACATCCCAAATCAGTAAAAAAACAACCCGAAACCATCTTCTTGTAAAACGAATCTTAATCCCCCCAACTCCTTCATAACATCGTATCCCCTTAAGTAACCCCAGGGGCCCGATAATTTATCGCCCAGATTGGAGCCTAAAACAAATGATGGCGAGATTATTTTTTTGCCCGGTTCGGTAGCCATATTCCTGGAGAAGAATTAGACCGATAGCTAAAACCACTCTAAGAAATGACATTGGGTCCCGGAAACCGCGAATGGGACTACATTCCGCCTTCTTTTCTTATTGGTTCGGTGTCGATGTTACGTTGAATTTATTGGTTATTGCATTTGTTCGATAGGGGTGTAGTATCGGCTGTGATGCTTTGTTTGGTTTGCCACGTCTTCGGATGTTGTCATCTGCACGGAAGACTGGCGTAATAGGACAAAATGACTTTTTGAGTCAGTTTAGTGGCTGAGAGGCTAAACGTGCCGTCTGCCTCGTAAGCCCAAGATCGCGGGTTCGAGCCCCGGCTGAGACGTCGGATTTTCTGGAGGGGAAAATCTTGGACACGTATGTCTTACGATTATGTGGCATGTAAAAAATTCCTTTAGGCCCATTTGGCATTGGTTCTCCCGGCAAAATTAAATCTCGGCATACCTTAACATAGAGAGCTCAGATTCATTATAATCTTCGTGTTAAAATTGGTAGCCAGAGTAGCCTAGATAGTGCCACGAAAAAAAATGGCTCTCAGTTCTGGCGAATATGCCGAATCTGCAAAAAGCTTAACAGCCAATGTTGCATCAACATTACAGAAAAACAAATCCAAATATTTTAGTGATTTTAAACCAATTTTAAATTAATTGAATCTAATTATCATCAGCTTGAATTGATTGTATCTCATCAGATCACCCAATGGGCATGTTTTATATATTTAGTGGCAACAGCTTCAGCTGTATTATTATAATTTTGGTTCTTATGGAATTACATTTGTTTTGAACAGTACAATATTTTCTTACCTAACAAAAGCTATTCCGTAACTGCGTTTTATGTTTTCTTCTCTAACGGGGCGGTAATATTGGCGGTCAAGCGTTTACAGACTCGGCATATTCCCCAGAACTGAGAGCCATTTTTTGTGGCACCATCTAGGCGACTCTCGCTACCAATTTTGATGCCCAGAATATAATGCATCTGAGCTCTCTGTGGATGTTAATGTATGCCGAGATTTAATTTTGCCGAGAGAGTTCCCACGATAAATGGTCCCACCAGGGAACTTTTACATGCTACATAATCATACGCCATGCATGCCTAAAATTTTCCCATCCAGGAAATACGACGACTAAGCCGCGGCGTATATTTTATGTACTCATCTGTAATTTCTGTAACTTATCTTTCGAAATACAGTGCATTAAACTTTTAATATCTATCATACGCATTGGCTTGTAAAAGAAAGCGTATTATCATATTTAGATGATAAAATCAAAAATATAGAGCACGATTCCAATAATTTCTGAACGAAGAACTACATTATTCCGCAGCCCTATAATTAACTAAGTGATTGATTAAAATGTACCCTTTTTATGAAACACATCAATTACTGATTTATTGTAGATAGGTCAAAATTACTTGGGATAGTTTGGAGCTGAACTGAATTGCCCATATGCCACTATTCCGTATACTGTACCATACATTTCTTCCGCCGAATGGAAGTGTTGCGTAATCGATAGATTTATCTGTCTACATTTAGGTTATCGGTATTGAAGGATTGCGAGCAATAGTCAAAATTGCTTTCGCTCATTCTGAGCAAACAAATTGACGGGTTGTTGTTACAATGAAGATTCTCAACAATGAAAAGACATTAAAGTAGTTTCCTCTTTTCGTAAAGTATGATTTATTTCCGATTTAGTTTAGTGACAATCACATTTGTTTGGGAAGGTTTTTTTTTCGTGTTTATCCAGGAGATTTGCTTTTTCTTCGATTGGTGTCAATAGTGTCTCATAACTCCAAGAATGTGATCACAGTGTGATGGTAAGTGCTGCCATTACTCTGTGCTGTAAATTTACATATAATGTAAAATTTATTGTGTGGTATGGTTGAAAACAGCAGGAGGAGGTCCAGGGGCTTCTCGTAAATTTTGCTCAAAGATTTAATTTACGCGCTCTAATTCTTTCTAACTGAAATTCATATTTCAATTCATAAATTTCCTGAGAAAGATGTTTTAATTTAGAAAAAGCTAATGTTTAGCACAATGAAAGCCAAATATCTTATGAAATTTTTGTATTAAACAAAAATCTAATTTGACATTCCACGAGATATCGCATTTTTAAAACATGAAAACTTTCTACTTAAATTAAGACATTGTTAAACAGATAACTATCGGCTCAGTAAATTTCAAAATGCTTGTCATCCTTATTAAAACTAAACAATGCCTAAAGAGAATGTCACGTACCCAACGACCAAGATATAGTTTTAAAGAACCTAATAATCAGACAAGAATCTTTCCAAATTACTGCCCAAACTTTTACTAAACTTAACGAACAAATGCCTTTTAATTAGTTAATCAAAAGATTCCACTGTCTCTTAATTGGAGGATAAAAAAAATAACAAAACTTTTCTTTGTCTTAGAATGGCAACAAGGTGACATCGGAAGTACGACGTGTGCTTTCTAAAATGACACATGAAGGAAAGAGGGAGACGAAGATTAGCGTTGTTTTAAAAATCATTGTTAAATTGGGTTTCCAAGTGAAGCCATAATGCGTTTCGTGATATACCCAAACCACCGCCAGATTATAGAGAAGGAATTCGGTAGAAGCACTAAAACCCTATTGCGTATGGTATTTTTGAAAAATGTGGAATAGGGTTAGAAAGGCGACCTCATCAGCATAGGAATAAAAAGTGCTAAAACACCATTATTCATTAATATGTAAAAGCTTTAAAGTAAATGAAACACTCCTCCTAAATCCAACAAAATATAACGCGTTTTTTCTCTTTCTAAACAAACAATGCAAACTATCAAATTATTCGATTTTGATGTATATTATGTCTTATTCTAAACTGACTTCGATCACAATTTTTAAAAAAATTTTATTTTCGATAATTAAATTTCTCGTATGATGATTGAGTGGCAATGAATATTTTAAAGAACTGAATAATGGCTTTCTAATCTAATGCTTTTTAAGTGGGTTTTCTTTTAGAAATTTAATGACTTCTAGATTCGATGCCCTGTATTTTTTTATTTATCACACTTGTCTGTAGCATTTATGAAAGATTCTACGTTTTACGTTATGAGCATAATTTGGAAGCTAAAATGAATGTTTGCAGAGTGTTAATTTTTTGTAAGTCATACCTCCTTTGTTATCCCCCTTTCCCGATTTATAGTTTTAACTTGATATTCGACCGAAATGATTGAAGGAACATTTACAAGAGGAGATTATTTTTTAGTTGGGTCTGACTTTTCAATAATTCTATAACTGTGAAATAGAACACTACACAATTTTTCATTTTCAAAGTATTTTGGTTGCATCTAGCATTTTCTTCAGAATCATCAGTATATTAAGGCAGATCAGAACCATGTAATTTTTTAAAAAGTCGATTTTTTTTTATTTTAGTATTTATGTAAAAAAAAGTATCAAGAGCTTTTCAACGACGCCATTTGTATGTCATTCAAACAAGTTTAACCTATTTAAATTTTAATTTGGATATAGATCAGCAGTATTTTCATAATGTAAGTTTTCAACTTTGAATCTCATTTTTCTAAGAAAGGTGTTTTCTCAGGTTTACGTACCTTTTTCTTGAAAATTATTGTATGTATTAATATATCTGAATAAAATTAACACTCTGCAAACATTAATTTTAGCTCCCAAATTATGCTCATTACGTAAAACGTAGAATTTTTCATAAATGCTACAGGAAAGTGTCATAAATTTCAAGAAATGTTTTTACAGTGGATGTATTTTATCGATTTGGCGAGTTTTTAGGCAGCTTCACTTGAATCCGCCAAAATCATCCCCGCTTACTCTATCATCCGCTAAAATTGACACAAATTACGTGGGAAGAAATTGGCGTTCATTTAATAAATCAACTTTGGTCTTTAATTAAGAAAATAGTTTGTGGAAAAACAATGGAGACAATAAATCAGGGCGTTTTTAAAATAACCCATGAATCAAAATTAAAGTTTCGCGTTTCGCTGTGCTCGTAAGATAATATCTTTTGGGTGTTTAATTTTATGTTACTTACACTTTTTTTTTGTTCCTGAGTTTCTTTAATGATGATGAAATATCTGCTAGGAAATTAAAAGTATTGATAATATCGCCTTATATTTTTCGTCAATTTCCTTTCATCGGGTTTTCGTTATCAGCCGAATAAATGGTTGAATGATGAAAAAACTTTAATCGGCTGTTCTAATAATTTATTGTTTGAGTTTATTTTTATTTTAATATAATAAAATCTAATGTAATTAATAACTTTCATTATACTTTATCGCGAAAATTTTTGGCAATTATTGATTAAATATACAAGTTTTTAATTAAGCCAGAGGGTGTACAGGCTAAAGACTAATTAATTTTAAATATTTGTTCGCTTTTCGATACATTTTGTTACATAATAAACGATATATATTTTTTAATTTGAAGTAATAAAATTACATCAAACTGTTATGAAATAAATATTATATCTACTAATAATTTACTGACATTATTAATTTTAATAATTAAGTACAAGAATAAAAAATAATTATTAAATTACCAGATGATTTTTTACCCTACATATTTCTTTAATTTTTTTGTTTTAAAAAATTCTTACTTAGCAAAGCAATGTTTTGACAGATCTGAGAATGGAAGAGCTTACTGCAAGAAAGTGCTAAGTTGCAATTTTGAGAAAAAATTGAGATTGATTTTGTCAAAGAACAAGTTATTCCCTTCTTTATGGAGATATGGTATCCAAACATTATTTCTAGAAATAAATAATAACATAAACTTGTAAGATATAGTGGTTTTATACAATGGTTCACTCTAAATAAACATTTGCTAACAATAAAAACAAATATTTACAGGAAGTTTTTCCATTTATTTTTAAAAAGTCAAAGTGTTGAACTTTTTTTAAAAAGCTACTCCTACAAATTATTGAATTCAACATTTAAGAAAACAACTATAGATAGTCGACCTTATTCCGTCCTCATTTTTGTGCACCATATATATATGAACATAGGTAAAAAATTTCAAAATTCCAACTTAGTTAGCAAAAAAAGCCTTAGGGATTTATGAAACACAAGAACCGAAAAACACTAAACTAAGGAAAAAGGTTGAAAGCAGACGAAATACGAATTCAAACTTATAGTGAACTTATAGTGACTCCAGAAAATATTTAGTAACTTTTTTCTACAAAAAATATCATTATGAAATTTTCAGTAAAATTTGAAAAAAGTATTGTAAATAATAAAAAGAAATAACTGAAAAATCGATTTTTTGACCACTTTTTATGAACCGTATTTCCTTAAGTTAAGAATACTTTTTCCTTTCGTAAGTGCAGTTTTTAACATATCTAAGTGCAAACTTTGATCTCATTTTTTCGTTTCCTCCTTTTTATCACTTATCACATACTACTTCTACAAAGTCACAATTTAGTAAAATGCTCAATAGGTCTATGGGATGACAATCTATCCGAAGTGCAACTGTGTGATTGAATTAATTGTGAAAACCAGATAACTTAAAAATAAACTTTTTCCCAAGAGTTCATTTTACTCAATACTTTTAACATTGCGTTAGAAAAGGATGAACAGAGAGATCGACAAATTTCTCTTACTTATTATAATTTCCCGCAAACTTTTCTGAGATTTTCTCTGGGTGGTAGTCAAATAGATAAACATCCGCAAAGTCTCTTTGAAATATATCTTGAGAATCAGTCAAGATTATCTTAAGAATATTCAGTGCTATCAGGAGTGGTCGCTCTCAAAATATATAACGCTTTAGTTTTTAACGTGGAACAGTAATTTTGTATTTTTGTTTTCTTTCAAAACTCTCTTTCATCCTTGTGCTTTTATTCAATCAAATAGTTAATGTTTTAAATATTGTATAAACTGTTCTTAAATAAAAAAAATAGGTTTGATTTCTTTTAGTATCTCATTTTTTTTATAATTGAAATCATGTTATTATTTTTTCTTCTATGATTTATTTTATTGACTAACATTTATTAGTGGCATAACTGTGTTACCTTGTTTGGTAGGCACGACAAAAATCAGACACATTAAAAAAACATATAATGAGCATAATTTTTTTTATTAAAACAGCTGATAAAAGACGTGAAATGTAGCAACCTTTTATGGGGATATCTATAAGATTATCAAATATAAATTCCATTCGATTTAAAATTTCTGGTATGTCCACCCTTAAAAGTTGAATGAGAAATTTGGGAACTCAAAAGAAAAAAAAATCGAAATTAATTTAACAATTAATCAGTAAATCATCAAAATTAGTTAATCAGTAAATCAGGATTATGTGCATCTAAATATTAATTGAGGATTACTGGAATCTACCAAAAGTACATTCTAATTTACAAAAGAGCATATTTGCTATATAATCCAAAACAATCACACTCATCTACTTAAAAATAACGGTTGTTAAACAAGTAGTAAAATAAAACATTTCGTTGAGTCTTTACCACCATAGTTTACTCCTACAGAATCAACTCCACTTAATAATTCATTATCAACTCTTCTCAGAATTTCTTGTCGGCAGACGAGATTTTAAGAGGGGAAAAGAAGAGATAAGATTCATGCTTCAAGTATTTTGCATTTTCCTAAGGACGGTCGTGGCAACAGTCAAGAGCCAGTTTTGAAGACAATAAGAGACAGTCCCTTCAGGAAAATCAGCGTTAGTTTTAAAATTATAGAGGCTAGATGCGGATGATGACTTGTCAAAGAGCTCATCAAATCCAGTTTATAATGTGAAGCAATTAGTTTTGTATGGAATAAGCCCAAACAAACGCTTGACTTTTTATTTGGATGACCGTTTCATAGAATCAAATTAGTGAATAACTATAAGCTCTAAAAAAAAAAAAAAAAAAAAAAAAAACTCCCCGGCTTAACAGCCCATTACTGGGCCAAGGCCCGCCCTGTCCATTTCAGTTTTCATGACCTAGGGCTCTGATGTGTTAGGCATATGTCCCTGTAAGGTGGTCAGTATACAGCGGAAACCCCGGTGTTTAGTGTTCCCAAGCATGCTTGGTACCCATTTTATCGACCAACTCAAGGGATGAAAGGATGGGTCAACCTCGCCCACTCCGGGATTTGATCCCCGGACCTGTGGCGTGGCAATGCGAAGCACTACCACTAAGCCACTGGCCTGGGCCTCTCAACTATAAGCTCTAAAAAACTGAAATAGCATCCTTATTTTCTGGTACACAAATACTCAGGTTGTTTCGTGCAGTTGGACGGATACACAGACAGACTGACAAAAATGATAGTTGATAGGTCTCTGATGCCGCACAAGAAATGATTTTTGACAATCTGTTGTTTGAAGTGGCAGTTGAAGTTGGCAGATTGACAGACGGACAAATATAAATAAAGTTAGATTTATATTTTTTTGCTTTCTAATAAATAAGTAAAAATTTGTGGTAAGACCGGGATCTAAAAACATTAAAAAAAGTTATGTTTTTTCAGACAATGATATTTATTATCATGGTAAATGCTCCAGGAAAATTTGTACACTTCTTATTTTTTAAAAATTGCGTTTTTTTTAAAATTAAGACTTAAAAAAAAATCATAAATAAATGCAGGTAAGGTGAAAGTATAATAGTTAGATTTCTAATACTTACAAGCAGAAACGAACGTTTAATGGTCAGAACGCATGTTTAAAGGAAGTACTGACGGATAGACAAGACAGACGGACATCTCCACTACGTCAATAGCCTAAGTTTCATATTTAGCCATCTGACTGATTAGTAAATTGGAAGCAAGTATAAACTTGTTTACACTGCATGAGATTAAAATATTAATTTCTAACTAAATATTAATGTCTTTATTTTTTAAAAAATAATATTTCAATAGCAGATAATTATAACTTTATTTAAAAATTATATATGTTGATGGAAAGCCCGAAATTCAGGTGACGGTTCAATACGTCTGTAATCCCAGTAAAAGATTTTAATCCTTCAGAGGAATTAAAAACTTTAAAAAAAATAATAAGTAGGCTTAACAATTTCATTTAAATTACACTATAAGAACCTTGTACTGCTTTTGACATTGTTCTGTAGCTTACAACTTCACAAGTGGACTATTTTTGAGTAAAAAAATCAATGGAATTTAAATTGCATCGGTTTGATGGCTTCACTTCTTGTAGTAAAAACCGTTTTCCTCTTACCTCTTTATTGAAAATATAAGTTTAAAATAAATGCAAATACAGACGAAATAATTAGATTTGCATAAGGATATCCTTGTCTAAGTAAATATAACGGGATTGAAAATTGTTATTGAACTATATTATCAGTTCTCATTCAGCTAAATATAATTATTTAAGGATTATTTTTAATTGCATATTATGCATGGGCTTTAGTTGAAATTATATTTGGAATGCTAATTGAAATTGTTTTGATATAGAAGATTTTATGAAAAAATATTTACTTCCTACTTAAATTCCTCTTGGTTGAATGTCTAAGTTAAAAGTAAAGTAAAACAAGCATTGAGATGAAACATAAAGAGTTTAATAAGTTATTTAAATTTTTGAAAAAAGTAAATTTATCATAATGATTTATATTTTAGTAAATAAAAGCGTCATAAAAAGAAATAAATGTAATTTTGAAATTGTTATATTACGTGTTTATCTATTACAAAAGTATTTTTGTCTAAGTTAAAAGTAAAGTAAAACAATCAGTGAGATGAAACGTACACAGTTTAACTAGTTATTTAATTTTTGAAAAAAGGAAATTTATCATAATGATTCATATTTTAGCAAATAAAATTAATGTCATAAAAATAAATAAATTTGATTCTGAATTTAGTACATTATATGTTTATCTATTACTAAAGTATTTTTTCATTATGATATTATATTATTAAAATGTTTCTTCATTTAATAATAACAGTAAATTACATTTCATTTTTAACGTTTTTAAGTTATGTAGATCATTTGAGCTTCATTTATGGATTTCATTGGTGGTTTAACACAGCAGCTATGATAAGCCACAAATGAAATCCATTTTATATTGATCAACCAGTAGAAACCTTACTTTAACAATGCGTAACTGCTGTCACTCAAGACGTCAAACATCGTCATTTCTGAGTTTTCGTAATAATATGAGGTGTCATAGCCACGTGCCTTAAAATAAACACATTAAAAATATTATTAAAACCCACGGAAATCTGTACCATTAGCTTTACATAAGTTACTTATTATTAGACATTAAATAAGCTACTTTTTGAAAACAAAATATTATTCCAACATGTTTCAAACAAAATTTCGACATAAGTTTCGAAAATCTAGTTAATGTTTTATCCGAACCTTTCTCAGAAATCCTATCAGAAATGTATTCCATTCCGACATATTTTTATTGGATTACTTTACCATAAAAGTTAAAACCCAAATCGAAATTTCCGCAAAGTTTTTTTTTTTCATTCCCAACACATTCTTTTTTATAAGATCGTTTGCAAATCAAATTACTTAAAAAAGAATGTTCTATCAGAAAGCGAAGAAAAAAATTCCAAGTTTTGTTAAAAATCTTCTGAGAATTCTCTTGACACATTTAAAATTCCTCCACCGAGGGTAACGAAACGTTAATAAAAAAATGAAAAATACTTTTAAAAAAATTACCCGGCCTCCACTTTAATAATCCGAGCATAAAAACCTTTTAAAAAACAACATCAGAATAAGTTTCCGTTAACTGCACTTGTGACTGAGGCCTCGGGGCGAAATCTGCTGATGTCAGGTTTGGATGACACTTCAAGGAAGAATAACTCATCTTCGCGACTATTAGAGGAGCTTCTTAGGCGCTAAATTTTCAGTATTCTGCCATTTCCATTAGTCGCCTGACGAAGGATTCGTGTTTTTTGAAAGATAAAATTTTTTAAAAGGGATTAAAAATATGCAGAAAAATGGAATAAAGCAAAATGTAGAAGAAGTTGGAGGCGTGTTTTAGAGTCTGTTTGGGACGTGAAGAAAATAACAACAATACTTTTTCACCAATACTTAGAAAGTGATCTTTAGTTGTTAGTACCTAATTTTTTTTTCTGTCTTAAATGTTTGTTAATTTTCATTTTGTAGAGTATGTATAAGAGAGTTTTAACCCTGTAATAAAAGAACTTTCCTTTCATCCCGAAAGAATATATTTGTATCTTTAGTATTCATACATTATGGGAATAATAATGAAAAAAAATAACTGCATTGGAATTTAAATAATTAAAATTTTTTAAATTTTTGCCGTATATCAAAAAGCAACTACAAAATTCTAATTTTGATAAGAATGACTAGAAAACTACTAAATATATTTTAAAATAACCATCTTGCACTATAAGTAATTTTTCAAAACAATTTATTTGTATTTAGTAGTAATACTATTATACTTTGAATAATGCCAAATCGTAATTTCACAACAGTTAATAACTTCACTTTTTAATTTTGAATACACTTTTACTACTGTCATCTATGAGGGTTATTAGTAACCAAAACTTCAAAATGGAATGTAATAGATGAAAAAAAAACCCCACAGATTTGTTGAGAAGAAGCTCTACTTTAATAGAATAAAATGAATTATGTTACTTGTTCCCGTTTTCAACTCTAGCTGTTAAAAAATGTCGCATTCATTGTCAGTACTTTAGGATGTCCATTACTTGTTTTAAAATAAAATTATTTCTGCTACCAATATTGGTTGATTTTTTATTTGTACAGTATAAACAAAATAGTTTTGAATGTTTTATCACGATATATTTTTTGGAAGATACTTTCGTTTTCTAGTGTTTAAAACATGTGTATGATTCATTTAAATATATATTGTTGATAACTGAATTAGAGGAAAGTATATTTTAAGACAACTAACTTGGTACAACAAAATCAATGTAAATTCCAATTTTGTTCCTACTGTTTTAAAGTAATGTTTAAGCCCTCTTATTGTTCCTTAAGTTTCTAAACGATTGGAAAAATATTTTTCACATGAAAAAGCCTTTAATGGGGTTGAATCACAGAGTATCTGGCAACAGCATCGCAGTCTTGTTTTCATTTTTCTCGAATTATTTTGTTTTTGTTAGTTAGTTGGTTGGTAGACATGTATTCAGTTTAGTGTGTTTGGTCAGCAGACGAACCTGAATTTATCTCTACCAACCAACCAACCAACCAACCAACCAACCAACCAAAACAAAAGTAATTCGAGAAAAATGAAGACAAGACCAAGGAGCTGTTGCCAGATCCTCCGTGAAACAACTGCATTTTACATTTTCATCGAATGTTCTACTACCATACGGCTCGTTTCATGAGAATAAAGTAAACACATTGGAACTAAGTTTTAAAAGAACAATAATTTATGAGAGGTGTTTTTGTGAAATAAACATAAACTTTGCATTCAGAGCCTTTGGGAAGATTTGAGAAACGACATTAGTTTAGTTTGGGGATTTTGAAAGACATTTGCCTCGAGCAAGAAGGGGAAATTGAATGTAAATTCGCGTCCGGATAGATTAAAAAAGAATATTTAGTGAGGTTTCATCCTCAGATATTATTAAACTTTTATTTTAATGTAAGGAATATATTTCTTTAAGTTATGCTTTTTGTTTTATCTACCGTAGTTGAAATAAGATATTTTACGGAATGTACAGAAGGTTTTATTATTTTGTAGCGTTGTGAAATAGATTGATATTATTTTTGTAAATGGTTTTAAGTTTCAATATCTTAATATGAAATATAATGTAATGAAAATATTAGATGGTGTTAAACATTTGTAGAGAATATTTGTGTTTTTTTTACTTATTTCGGAGAGTTCTGATTCTGAAAAACTGATTTTTAAACAACATTGGTCTGTCTGCCAGACTGTCTGCTCTGTCTGTACTGCATCTGTCTAAAGACATTCGTCTAAGAATATGACATATGACCATATTCTAAGAATTCGTTTTTTTCATTTTTATTATTAAACTCTTATTATAATGTAAGAAATATATTTCTGTAAGTTATGCTTTTTTTTAATCTAACGTGGCTGAAATAAGATATTTTACGGAAAGTACGCAAGGATTTATTATTTTGAAGTGTTGTAAAATAGATTGATATTATTCTTGTAAATAGTTTTAGTTTCAATATCTTAATATGAAATATAAGATTATGAAAATTTTGTTTGGGTTGAAAATCTAAAATGGGATATTGGTGTTTTAAAACTCATTTCGGAAAGTGCTGATTCTGAAAGGGATTTTTTTATATTGTCTGTCTAGACTTCTGGTTGTCTGTCCTATTTTCTGTCTTTTGAAAGCCACTCTACTAAAGATCTAAGTAAAGTAGATAGAAACTTTTAATTTGGTATATTTGGATTATATTACCTGCGGGTTTCGCAGCAATGTTTGCGAGAAAATTGTACTTGCGCAAAGAGAAGCTGCCATCTAACTTTTTCGGTTTTAAAGGTAATGATAAAAAGCGAAAAGGGTTATTGAATGTATTTCTTACAATGCTTTACGACTTTGGTAAAGTTACTTAGAACTTTACTGAACTTTTACATAGAACTTAAGTTAAGTTATTGTTAACTCTTTATCTATTTACGATAGTTATAAGTACTACATAAAAAGCCGCTGTTTCACTTATTATAATTCAATTTGGAGACATCGGAGAAATATGGAACTTTTTTATCGACATGTTCGGTTTTTGCGCATTGAAGTTTATAATGGTGAAGTAAATTCTTAATAAATCTTTTACTTCAGTTATCCTGACATTAAATATTTTAATTATTAAAATGAAAACTTAATTGGGTGCGTAAAGAGTTTAAGTAATAGGTAGGTTTATTTTTCAGAACTCCATGTTATTTTTTGGACGAAACTTAATTCTAATATATTATCAATTAATATCTGAATACAACACAATTAACAAAAAAATATGCATTTAAGATAATAGCTACTATTATATTCAGTCTCTATCGTGTCTTAGCGCTGGAAAAAAACATACTAGTTAATTGAATGAATCGGCTGATAACACCACCAAAGCTTTATGAACCATTTTTAATATCATCACCTTCTTTTTATAAAAATAAATGAAAACTGTTTAAAAGCTTGTGATTAACACCTTTTCTTCGGCCCCTATCGCCGCAGATACTTCCTCTAATATGCCAAAACCACGAAATTTCCATCAAAGAACTTATTGAATAATGATCTGACAAGCAATTAGCAGTATGTGCCCCTAGGACAGATACATCTTCCCATTGTTAGCTGGGTCCTTTGTCCCAACTTCTTTAGTCTTCCTCTGGAAGTTTAAGAATTTCTTACAAGAATGCAGGACGGATTCTAAAAAATGGACATTTTTATCCTGTCTTTTCGCATTAGGTCGGCCATTTTTTTGCCTTCATTTTTGTGCTGTCTTCTTGCAGGAAAAGTGGGCGGTCTTTTGTTGTAAAGGATTAAAGATAATAAGATGCGTATTTATTAAGGAGTTGTTGTTCTCTGTTCATCCTATTTTTGAAATATTAGTTGATAGTTTCTTTATACTTCCTAAGTGAAGTCTGACTGAAAATTTTAATATATGAACCGTTCAACCTTGGTTTAAAAATTGCGAAAATGTAATAAATATGAAATGTAAAGCGTACACATTAACAAAATGCAAATTGTATTTCTGACATTAACGTTTCTCACAACGGTCTGGGGAGCCCAGTCGGTTAGGCACTCGCCTAGCATGCGATAGGTCCAGGTTTGAGTCCGGGCATCGCCAAAACAACTGCTGACCTATAAACGGCCCTTGCAGCCAAAAATGTCCGAATAATGCCCCGTGTAAGGGAGTGCACGTTAAATATCCTTCAAAGTCCTAACGCTGCGTAATATGTCCCCCTTATGAGTTACGTTGGGTGCCTAATCAGGTGTCGGCTAGTCACTTGACTGTGGTTCTAAAATACGACGCTCGTCGCAAATAGCCCTTGTGTATTTGAAGTGCGTTGATAATTCAAAAACTAACCATAATTTCACAATTAAAACATGTGTTCAAACTTTGGCAGATATTTTTTTCTAATTGAGGATTATGTATTTATAAAGACTATTTATTACAAACATTTCATGAGAAAATGAAAAAGTATATAATAAACACTTATTCATGGCTGTGTCATGGTTATATCCAGTGTTTGTTTTACTATTTTAAACGTTTGAACTCATAAATTGACAAAACTACATAACGAAATAAATTAATGATTTTTCAACTTAACTTACGAAAGTAGTTATATTTTTATTTAAATACTTATACAATATTTATCTGTATTTAAATACTAAAAAATAAGAATTATTTAATTGTTTTGCTTTTATACAAGAAATATTCAAAAATAAACTAGTAAGAAAACTCACCTTTTCACTTATGAGATTCTTATGACATATACCTTCCGGTGTCGGCTCGTCACTTGACTGTGGTTCTAAGATACGGCACTCTTCGCCAATAGCCCTCGTGTTGCTCTAGTATGCCGATAGTTCAAAACTAAACTAAACTATGACATATACCAGTTTTATGCTAATACAGCACACATTTTCAGAACAAGATTAAAAAATGTGTTCACAAAGAGTTGAAAAAGAGCTGCTAAAACTAATAACTTGTTATTTTCCTTCTCATCCTTTACTTATTGTGCGAGATAGATATGTCCACTTTCCCACCGGGAGGTTCCAATCTAATCACGTGTGAAAGCGAAAATAAACGAATTTCACCACCAGGGTTAAAGAAAAGAGACAGAGAGAAACACTACAATAATAAAAAAACATCTCAAGAGAAGTTGTAACGAATAATGAAGAAACACAGAAAATGAATCAAGTAAGTAGTATTGCGCTTCAATGGAAAATAAAATAGAGATATGATTGCATTGGCGAACCAATTGGAGGTTAGAGCCAAATGGAGAGGTTTGGCGAAAGTAATATGAAATTTTTGTGTACACTCTTAAAACAAACGAGCGATTTTACCTCAATCTGAGTTAATTTTCACACCTCCAGTCCTGAAAATGCACTTCCCCGAAAGGAGTGGATCCTTTGTGTGTTAAACCTTCGACAGGATCACTCCAAACGAGTGATTTTAGCTCAGTCTGAGTTAATATTCACTCCTTTCCAGTGTCGAAAATGCACTTTTCCTACTGGAGTGGATTTCACTCTTTTGTTTAAAGAGTGTAGATGGTTGGGAAACATGTATTTTCAGGTTTGTGTGCTTGGTCAGAGACATGCTTATATACCTTCGTCAAGTAAGGCAGACACTAACACACACACTTACGCGACAGATGCTCGACAGACACATACGCGACAGATGCACTCGGCCTACGGTCTCGTAAAATAAAAGCCACTCGCTTAATAAAGTATTATTTCCGGCACCAGTTGCTTAAATAACTATTTTCTCCGATGGCACTGCAATATTGGTGGTCAGACCTTTGCAGACTCGGCATATTCCCCAGAACTGAGAGCCATTTTTGGTGGCACCATCCAGGCCACTCTCTCGCTACCAATTTCGACGCACAGATTACAATGAATCTGAGCTCATTGTGGATGTTAAAGTATGCCTAGATTTTAATTTTGACTAGAGAACCCAAGCCAAATGGGCCCTCCAGGATTCTTTTACATGCCCCATAATCATACGAAATGCGTGCCCAGGATTTTCCCATCCATAAAATCCGACGACGCAGCAGGAGTTCAACCTCACGATCTTCAGCCAGTACGATCTTGTATCTTGGGCTAGCTACGATCTTGTACAGCGTTTTACCAAATAACCATTCAAACCTCTTTTTGGGCTTATCAATCAAGAAACACTAGTTTCACTTGGTATTCTTCTATCTGTAACATTTCTAACTTATTCTTATCTCCATGCTGAACCCAGAAAAGACAAACAAAAAGTATTTTTTTCGCATTGTTTTTGTTTCCTCTTCGAAAAAAGAAAATTGTCTAGATTTGATTTGAACTATTTACCCCCTGACATTTTGTTTAGTAATTCTTGACAATTTATTACAGTGTAGGTCAATTTATTTTGATGACGCTTTGGAAGGAATAAGTCCTGGAAATTGGTTGACATTTCTCGAACACTCCCTGATGATTTTTTCCAATGGATTCTAGGATTTGAGAAAACTTTTGTTGATTGTTTTCTGTTGTGGAAGTTGAATTTACTTTATAAACATTTTTAAAGTCAATACTTAGTGCTTACCCATTTCTTGAAGTCACAAGAATAGTTTTAGGATATAGATGTTTTAGTTGTATGTTCTAAATAGTTTTGTACAGAAATTTATGATTAGATATTTTCTTTTAAATAATCTCTATTCGTTAAAAAAATATTTTTCTAATACTTTTCAACAGTAATTATTACTCAACCAAAACATTCAATCTTATCCAACTAACCAAAACTGTTGTCAAAGGAAAAACTCATTATTATCGTAAACTAATTTAAGTTTGCAATCTTATTAAAATTTCGACTTGAGTAAATTATTAATAAACTAATTTTGGTTAATTGGAATAGTTTTCAGCAATATCTGTAAGAATAATAATCCAAGAAAATTCAGTCTCATCCAACCAACATAAGTACTGTCAATCAAAACTATAATTAATAGTGTAAACAAGTTTGGTTTTAAAATATTATTTAGGTTTTCTATTTGAGTCAGTTTACAATAAATTAATTTGAATGATTGAAATACATTTCAATAACAAAAAAATACCTACTAATCAAACAAATTCAATCTAACCGACCAATGAAATACTGTCAAATGAAACACTAATTGATATTGTAATTTAAGTACCATCTTTCATGTAAAAGCAAAATGTCTGAGAGGACAAAGCAACACAATAATTAGTTGCATGTTGGTTCACTAATTATTATCGTAAACTAGTTTGGAATATTATTTGGCTTTTCTAGTTGAGTTACTTTTTAATTAACCTATTGAGTGATTTAAAGGCTTTTAACCATAAAAAATAGTAATCAAAAACTTTCAATCTTATTAAACTTAACAAACTATTTTTCAACTGAAACACCAATTAATATCGTAAACTAGTTTGAGTTTTCATTGCAATATTATTTAGTGTTTAGGTTTGATTCAATTATTAATAAACTTGTTTGGAGTGAACGAAAATCATTTAGATAATAATCTACTGATCAAAAACATCTAGCTAATTGTAAACTTATTTAAATTTAAGATATTATTTGGTGTTTCGTTTTAAGTTATTAATAAACTAATATGAATAATTGAATACAGTTCAAGAACAACAACAATAAAAATCTTAATAATCAAACACATTCAATCAAAACCAAGCTGTCAATCCAAACACTAATTAATGTTGTAATTCAAGCACCGTCCTACATGTAAAAGCAAAGTCGATGAGGAGACAAGCAATACCATAATTATTTGCATGTTGGGTCTCTAATTTTTATCGTAAACTAGTTTAAGTTTTCAAAATTATTTTGTTTTGTCAATTTAGTTAATTATTAAAAAACTAATTCGATAATATTGAAGTTCTTTTCAACAATAATACCTACTATCCAAACAAAATCAGTCTCATCCAAGAAATCAAAGTTCTTAAAAACGAAACAGTAATTAATATTGAAAAGTAGTTGGAGTTTAATACATTGTTTTGTGTTTGGATTTGAGTAAATTATTTATAAACTAGCAGTATGGTCCCGCCTTACTGGGAACCCGTTAACTTCGCATTGCTTCCTTTTAGAGGCATACTTACCCCTTGTGAAAATACACTCAAAATTAAATTCGTGTTGGCGCATGCGCACCTTAAAGAGCAAACACTAATAGAGGATGAAGCAGCCCTAGGGCGAGCGCATATCTCAATCAAACTAATAGAGGATGGCGTCAAGTCCCCGTTTCGGCCCGGACCATGTATTTTCAAGCCCTGTTATGGTCCCGCAATCCCACGTGGATGACGTTTTTTTGAAACTAATTATATTAATTAAAAATTTCAATCAAATTTGAAAAATCTAAGCCTCAGGTGAACACGTAGGTATTAAAAGGAATCTATATTAAAAATTTCGAATTTTTTAGAGCAGTCTAAGTAGGTCTTTTGCGATCCACAGACATACACACAGACAGACACACAGACTCTTTCTTTTATTATTATAGACTAATATGAGTGATTGAATACAATTCAACACCAAAAGGAACAAAAATTCATAATAATCAAACAAATTCAATCTAAACCAAGCTACTGTCAATCCAAACACTAATTAATGTTGTAATTCAAGTACCGTCCTGCATGTAAAAGCAAAGTCGATGAGGTGACAAGCAACACCATAATTAATTGCATGTTGGGGGGAGGGAGGAAGACCAGCGTGTCCCTAGCGAATGTCAGTCTATTTGGACATAGTTGGTGGCGCCATTGCAAACAAATCAATGCTACGTTCGTGGCTTAAGATTTGTAACGCAGTGGGGTTCCCGGATTTTGAAGATTCTAGCAAAAAACAAGGTGGGTCAGATGGCGGAGTTGGATAAGTTTTGTTTAAGAATTATTGAATGTAGCATTTGAATATATAGGGTGGTTATAAAATAACGCTCGTTATTCGGAGTGGTCTGGAGCTTAAATCAATAATCCAAATGCAAAAAACTTTGAGACACTTAATAATCAAGAAGGGTGGAAAAGAATGGAATCATAATACAAACTCGTCACTTGACCTGGGTTCTAAGTTACGAGGCGTGATTGGATGTGTTGGTCGTAATTAGCCATAATTGGCTATGCCTCGTAATTTAGAACCTTGGTCAAGAGATGAGTTTCTTTTTTATGATTCCATTCTTTTTGAAAAAAAGAAACTCGTCTCTTGACCAGGGTCCTAAATTACGAGTCAAAATTAGCTGTGTTGGCCGTAATTGGCCATAATTGACGACGCCTCGTAATTTAGAACCACGGCCAAGAGACGAATTTGTTTTTTATGATTATTCTTTTTTGATTATTTTTTAAGGGTTCTATCTTTTTTACGATTCCATTCTTTTACCCCCTTCTTGTTTAGTAAGTGTCTCAATGTTTGATGCATTCGGATTATTCATTCAAGCTACAGACCACTCCGAATAGCGAGCGTTATTTTATAACCACCCTGTATTTTGGGAGTTACGTTTTATAAGTAGAGTGTTATTTGAAGATTTGATGATTTTGAGAGGTTATGTTACATTGCTTTAAGTAGTTAACCAAGAATTATACGTTGCTTGATTAAGTTTTAATATAAATTTGAAATAGTGGGTTGATTTTTTTTAATACTTAAGCAAAATAACTTTCTTTTTAATAGAGTTGTTTCACGGACAATCTGGCAATAGCTTTGCAGTTTTGCTTTCCTTGCTCTCGAATTACTTTTCTTTTGGTTAAGTTGATTGGTAGACCTTAATTCAGGTAAGTGTGCTTGGTCAGCACACAAACCTGATTATCTATACCAACCAACCAACACAAAAATAATTCAAGAGTAAGAAGTACCGTGAATCAACCCCATTTCAATTAAGAATCATTTCGTTAAAATTAACGTTAACGTCAATTAACGTAACATTTAATTTAACTTAGATACTAAAAGGGCGAAACGAAGTTGTGTGAATTCGGTAAAATAAGTTCAAGCAATAGGTTCAAATACAACATTTACATTTTTTTCAAGTTACCATTTTTTTAAAAAAAACTTTTATCGTCTGTACAGTCTATACTCTTTAATCAAGGTCACTGGTATCAAAAATAAAACATTAAAAAAATTCAGTAATTCTATGGAAAAAAATTAATGTGTATCTGAGCAGGTGCAATTGTGGTTTGATATACATATATGATGCAGGGAATTTCCAATGTAAAAAGTGATTTTGTTTGGTTAGACTTAATTTATGCAATTTAATATATTTAAACGATTGATTCAATTAGCCTCTGATCTCAGTTAGCGGTAACTACTGTAGTTGCTGAAAATGGCATTCGATTCTTATAGCTACAATTAAAGGTTTTCCCTGCAAAACTTTTTTCCGTTACCGTACAAGTTGTTTTCCCGCCTGAATTGAAGGCGTAGGGAAATGAAGATACCGCTGTAGAACTTGTTTTCCTACGCTTGGACTTAGTATGCAGTGAAGAAAAGTTAAGGGGGACAGAAGCCTTTGAAGCCCATGTTGAAATGACATTTTTTATGTACTTTTTTCTCAAAATCCAATGTATTCTCCTTAATAAACTTTTTACCAAATGTTAAATGGGTGCTTAACTATACTTTGATGAAGGAATTTTTTGAATTTTTTTGTTTAGTTTTTAAACTATCGCCATTCCAAAAATTACTTCGTTCCAAAATGATTCACGAAAAAAATTATTTTGTTTCAAATATTTTTAAATAAAATTTGTCATGTCATTGATGATTTGGCATCAGTGATTTAAATGACTCAAAATTGAATTTTATGCTAATTCAATTGTAAAATCTCTGTCAGATAGTAGATTTATGTCCACCCGGACGTGCAGACAGGCGGATAAAAAGTATGAAATTTGGGTATCTGGGGTCATAGATTTCTAACAATTTTTTTTTAGATTCGATTCATAGAATCGAATTCGGAGGAGGGGTACGGACAGACAGACGAATATCGACCGCATGTTAATGCCAGGCATGTTAATGCCAGGCATGTTAAAATCAGGCTAAAAATATATTCTTAATTTTCTCTAGCAATATTTTTACTGATGCTGCTCCAAATGACCCATTAGAGACAACTTTGTGAGTACCTTTAATACCTTCCAAAAGTTAACTCGAAGTTTTTGTAATTCGTTTCCACTGTAGCCTAATTTGTCCCACACAAATTGTTCAGTACCAAAGGCTTATATTTTGTTTATTTCGATAAACGTAATCAGAAAGCTCATTTTACGAGGCAAATTTTCCTTCCGTGAGGAGTAAAATATGATAACTGCCAAATTTACCTTACTTCATCCATTTACTTAAAAAAAAAACTTTTTATCGTAACCCTAACCTCATGTATTCGTAAATTTTACGCCTATGTTGAGGATTGAACCCCTAAGCAAGTCTCCGAAACACCTCAGAACTGACTTACATAATCATTTGATCCATCATCTTTCTTGACGAAGGTTCTGGAACAAAGAGTACTCCGAAGAATGTGTCCAACAAACCACCCCCGAAATGACGTTCGCAACCCCTCCCCCTTTTATGGGGGCAGATGTTCCTGACTTCATCTATCGCGGGGGATGTCATATTCTTGGGCACCAGGAGTAATTACTGAGGTTCCTCTTTTAGCGGACAAGATGTCCTACTAGGGATGAATATTATTTGGATTAGGTGAGGTTTGGTTTTGGGGTGTTAATTTGAAGATATTATTTAAAATTATTTAAGGTATTGCAAACAGCAAAACCTTAAACCTTTCATTTTTAAACAATTTAAAATTTGCCACGCAAAAATTTGTTTAGGCTTTTTTACAATTTTGCAAAAAAGCAATCCTGTAATATCTACGATTTTAGAATGAAGTTTAGCGTTTTCTGTAAAAGGATAATACATCAGTACCTTGATCAAATAGTCCAAGGTGTAACCACCGTGAAAAGCTCCTATCGTTTCGATTTGAGTTTTTTTTGTTAAGCTGGTACATCTGTTGTTGATATTCCTTCCAAATCATTAGCATCATGGCTTGACATTTTCAGAAGTTAAGTAGGTAAGAGTGCATTTATCTCTGTATGTGTTGACAATTTTTTAAAATTTAAAAATGAATTTGAATTTGCAACGATTTTCTGAAGAAACCAGCCGATTACCAGTGGAACGAACTGTACAGAAGTGGTTGTGAGTCAATCGAAGATGATGAATGCAGTGGTAGACCATCGACATTGAAAACCGATGAAAAATAACATGGATAAAATAAAAGAAATGTTGGTCAATAGCAGCCATCAGAGAGACCATCAGAGAGATAGTGGAAGACTTGAACATTGCCAATGGATCCGACCGCAAAACTTGATACAAGTTCGTTGTTGCAAATTTTAATCCATTTCCAAGAAATCGAGAACATACAGAGATAGACGCACTCTTGGCTACGTAACCTTTGCAAATGTCAAGCTATGACGATAAGATTTGGAGGGAATATCAACAACAGATGTACCAACTTAAAAAAAAAACTCAAATCGAAACGGTGGAAGCGCTTCACGGTCGTTGTTCCGGGGAACTTTTTGATCAAGGTAGTAAACATAGAGAACTTTGAAGATTTTGATACAATAACAATTGTAGTTTTAATTCTAGTTTGTTGTTCGAATTTCGTAAAATTAAATACATTAATTCTTTGAGCAAGTCAAATACCAGGTTTTGCTTGTAATTTAAAACACAAATGTAAAAAACTTAAATGTTATTTTTTTAAGGTACATTTAAATGCAAAAATGGTGCTTGAATTCTAGTTTGGAGTTTTCATTTCTGACATGCCAACGTTACATATATTAAAATTTCTATCTGCAACTTCCGTAATCTATAATTAAATTAGTCTAAAAATACACATCGTTGGATATATTTGTATGAACTCACCATCTGAATTATTTCATTTTTCAAATAAAAAAATTATTTATGAAACGTAAATAATGTAGAGAAAGCATTATTTTTTATGACCATAAACAATAAAATTGTTTTTTCCTTGAATTTAATAATGATTTTATAAATTTAAGTTTTAATTCAAATCTCAAGCAGTGAGAGCCAGTTTCCATTGCCAATTTTCTGGTCCCTACAAGAGTTTTGCTTGTAAAACAGTTCATTAAACGATACATTATTATACAAAATGTAATACAAAAAATATTTTTTTTCTAAATAAAACTTATTTTTAATCCAAAAAAAGGCAAGTTTTATTTCTCCAAAAAATCGCAATCTCTATTTCATTTCCACACAGACCCAAGGGGTAGAAATAGACCTGTGCGTTTTTTTTATAGTGCTGTCGCCTGTAGCCCTAATGCACTGTCTGCCAAGAAGATCTTAAAAGGCAAACCTAAGTCCTCCGCCAGATTGTCAAAGCTGTCGTGTTCATTATTCTTGTTGAGTCATTCATCGGGGTTCAAAGTTTGATGGTCGAACTTGGCACAAAAGTGGTTACACGTCACAGTCGGTAGTAAGGATGAAACGTCATAATCGGTAGTAAATGATGATACGTCATAATCGGTAGTAAAGGAAGAAACGTCATAATCGGTAGTAAAGGAAGAGAACGTCATAATCGGTAGTAAAGGAAGAGAACGTCACAATTGATAAGTCTAAGTAAAGAAAGTCATAAATCGATGTCTAGATTCTTGAAGTCATAGTCGGTAGTCCAAATACAGAATGTCGCGAAATCATGATGGTTTCTTTACAATTCCCCGGGTCGGTGGCACTTTTTCGTATTCCATTACTGGCCACCGACCCTCCATCACTTTCTGCAATCTTGTCTTTTTCCCGGGCCGATGGCATTTTCCAGTAATTCTCTTCCGCCACCGGCCCTCCGTCACTTTCTGGTATCTTTTCTTTTTCCCGGGCCAATGGCATAATCCAGTAATTCCTTTCCGCCACCGGCCCTCCGTCATTTTCTTGTATCTTGCCTTTCTCCCGGGCCGATGGCCTTTTCCAGTCATTCTCTTCCGCCACCGGCCCTCCGTGTCCTTGTTGTAGCTTTTCATATTCCCGGGCCGATGGCTTTTTCCAGCAATTCTCCTCCGCCACCGGCCCTCCGTCACTTTCGGGTATCTTGTCTTTTTCCCGGGCCGATGGCCTTTTCCAGTAATTCTCTTCCGCCACCGGCCCTCCGTGTCCTTGTTGTAGCTTTTCATATTCCCGGGCCGATGGCTTTTTCCAGCAATTCTCTTCCGCCACCGGCCCTCCGTGTCCTTGTTGTAGCTTTTCATATTCCCGGGCCAGTGGCTTTTTCCAGTAATTCTCTTCCGCCACCGGCCCTCTGTGTCCTTGTTGTAGCTTTTCATATTCCCGGGCCAGTGGCTTTTTCCAGTAATTCTCTTCCGCCACCGGCCCTCCATGAGTCCTTGCTGTAGCTTTTCATGTTCCCGGGCCAGTGGCACTTTATCATTTTTCACTCTATGCCACCGGCCCTCCATCACTTTCTGCAATCTTGTCTTTTTCCCGGGCCGATGGCATTTTCCTGTAATTCTCTTCCGCCACCGGCCCTCCGTGTCCTTGTTGTAGCTTTTCATATTCCCGGGCCAGTGGCTTTTTCCAGTAATTCTCTTCCGCCACCGGCCCTCCGTGTCCTTGTTGTAGCTTTTCATATTCCCGGGCCGATGGCTTTTTCCAGCAATTCTCTTCCGCCACCGGCCCTCCGTCACTTTCGGGTATCTTGTCTTTTTCCCGGGCCGATGGCCTTTTCCAGTAATTCTCTTCCGCCACCGGCCCTCCGTGTCCTTGTTGTAGCTTTTCATATTCCCGGGCCGATGGCTTTTTCCAGCAATTCTCTTCCGCCACCGGCCCTCCGTGTCCTTGTTGTAGCTTTTCATATTCCCGGGCCAGTGGCTTTTTCCAGTAATTCTCTTCCGCCACCGGCCCTCTGTGTCCTTGTTGTAGCTTTTCATATTCCCGGGCCAGTGGCTTTTTCCAGTAATTCTCTTCCGCCACCGGCCCTCCATGAGTCCTTGCTGTAGCTTTTCATGTTCCCGGGCCAGTGGCACTTTATCATTTTTCACTCTATGCCACCGGCCCTCCATCACTTTCTGCAATCTTGTCTTTTTCCCGGGCCGATGGCATTTTCCTGTAATTCTCTTCCGCCACCGGCCCTCCGTGTCCTTGTTGTAGCTTTTCATATTCCCGGGCCAGTGGCTTTTTCCAGTAATTCTCTTCCGCCACCGGCCCTCCGTGTCCTTGTTGTAGCTTTTCATATTCCCGGGCCGATGGCTTTTTCCAGCAATTCTCTTCCGCCACCGGCCCTCCGTCACTTTCGGGTATCTTGTCTTTTTCCCGGGCCGATGGCCTTTTCCAGTAATTCTCTTCCGCCACCGGCCCTCCGTGTCCTTGTTGTAGCTTTTCATATTCCCGGGCCAGTGGCTTTTTCCAGTAATTCTCTTCCGCCACCGGCCCTCTGTGTCCTTGTTGTAGCTTTTCATATTCCCGGGCCAGTGGCTTTTTCCAGTAATTCTCTTCCGCCACCGGCCCTCCATGAGTCCTTGCTGTAGCTTTTCATGTTCCCGGGCCAGTGGCACTTTATCATTTTTCACTCTATGCCACCGGCCCTCCATCACTTTCTGCAATCTTGTCTTTTTCCCGGGCCGATGGCATTTTCCTGTAATTCTCTTCCGCCACCGGCCCTCCGTGTCCTTGTTGTAGCTTTTCATATTCCCGGGCCAGTGGCTTTTTCCAGTAATTCTCTTCCGCCACCGGCCCTCCGTGTCCTTGTTGTAGCTTTTCATATTCCCGGGCCGATGGCTTTTTCCAGCAATTCTCTTCCGCCACCGGCCCTCCGTCACTTTCGGGTATCTTGTCTTTTTCCCGGGCCGATGGCCTTTTCCAGTAATTCTCTTCCGCCACCGGCCCTCCGTGTCCTTGTTGTAGCTTTTCATATTCCCGGGCCAGTGGCTTTTTCCAGTAATTCTCTTCCGCCACCGGCCCTCTGTGTCCTTGTTGTAGCTTTTCATATTCCCGGGCCAGTGGCTTTTTCCAGTAATTCTCTTCCGCCACCGGCCCTCCATGAGTCCTTGCTGTAGCTTTTCATGTTCCCGGGCCAGTGGCACTTTATCATGTTTCACTCTATGCCACCGGCCCTCCATCACTTTCTGCAATCTTGTCTTTTTCCCGGGCCGATGGCATTTTCCTGTAATTCTCTTCCGCCATCGGCCCTCCTTGTCCTTGCTGATGTAACTTTACTTGTTCCCGGGCCGGTGGCTATTTATCATGTTTCACTCTATGCCACCGACCCTCCTTGTTCTTTTGTCGACATCTTTTTGACCCGGGCTAACGGCGCCATTTCATTCAAACCGTCAGCCCTTCCCTCCCTCCCAACATCTGATTTAAGGAAAACGACACCCTTCTAACTTTGTTTCTGAAATGGTAAATCAACATATTACCACGATTTTACTTTATAAAAACGATTAAATGCCCGAATTCATGGAAATTGAAAAGAAACCCTGGTGATAAAATTTATTTTAAGTTAAGCTATAGGGGATTTAGCTATTTCAATTACGTTTTAATGGTATAAAACTCCACAACTGAAGAGTGCACGGGAAGAACCGATTTATTTCGTAGAAGGGTTTCCTTAATAGCCTCTCTGGATGATAGCGAAAATTGGCCAAAACTGGCGAAAAGAAACCGGTTACTCGCTTTGCTTATCTTTCGCGGCAACCCTGATTCACGTCAGGAGTAAGTGGATACGACACACACGTTTGTACCTCAAATGAAGAACCGAAAGAGAAACAGGTTTTCGATTGCAAATGTTCGCCAAGCAGACACAATTACGGAAAGACTCTAAAGAAATCAAGTAGTACCCCAGTACTCTTTAATGCTTACATTTAATGATACTCCTTTTTTTTGCACTGGACTGCTATTTATAACTCTTCAACTATTAAATGCATTTAATTCAGTTCCAGTATAATTTGATAGTTCTATTAACTCTATTAGTTTAACAATCTCGCCAAAAGTCAATTATGAACAGTTAAACTCCCATGTCATATGTTTACCTCCATTATTACAGAATGTATTTCTGAAATTCTAATAATCCCAAAGGTAAAACGTTGAATTTCAATGTTTACATCCATTTTAAGAAAAAGTTCAATAAAAAAAATTATAAAAAGAAACATAGGATGATACAAATAGAATTGTTAATAAAAATTGCATATTTTGTTGAAAATGACTTTAAAAACAAAATAAGATTAGCTTAGTTTTGAATCATATAACAACTATTTTAATTGAATTATTCTTTACAAAAAAATATTTTTTATTAAAAATAAATGTTTCATATACTTCTGTGATAAGTAGTCTTAAGAGTTTGGTAGTCTTCTGTGTTAACTAAAGACTGTTATCTAAAATATTAAAAATATAAACTACTTACCTCATAATTTATGTAAGAATGCCGAATAATACTGTTTTATTTAAGAATTTAATCATTGGACAATAAGATTTAGGGTTTTCTTTTCAATTTTAGGGACGATTTAAGAGAGCAGCTTTGCGGATGACGAAGTTGGGGAAGAATGACAAAATTAACAATTTCAATTGTTGCATATCAATTAAGTTTTTAGTTCAGAACAAAGAAATTGCAGAAACAAGATTAGTTTGCCTTTTTCTTTGTTGTTCAGACCAAAACTCATTGTTGGAAAACTGTTCGATATTGTTTTGAAAGTGTTTTGAGATTTTAAGTGTGTATTGTTGGAATAGATACTGCCAATTATTAGTTACACTTTCCGATAGTAAGGAAATTTTATATTTTAGTTCAATGTCTTAAAATACCTGCAAAGTTATGGGGCATAGCCTGTTGCACGTTTTCTGTTATTGCTTTATATTTGTTTTATCCATTGATTTGGTAATACTAGTAATTGAAATAATTAGTAGTTGACATAAACATCCCCAAAAGACAGTTATTTATAAATACAGAAATTGATGTCACATTTCGCTTTGAAATATCTTTAATGAACTACAATTATAATATATAACTTTGAAATCTTTAATGAACCACAATGAAGTTGGAATGCATAATTATTATCATTAACTATTGCTACCTTTACCAGGGATTGAAATTAATGGTAGTGGTAATTTTTATGCTTAAAATTTCTTTAATACCTACACGTTTATTATTTGAATATATAAAAGATTATCCAAATTTCATTCAAGTTTATTTTTACATTATCTTTACTTACCTGATATTAGATTATACATTGTAAAGGAATTATACAGATGAATAATGGTAATAATCCAGCGATAAACATGAGCTGATAAGCAAGAATAGTCCATTTATTTTAACGGGATTATTATCTACCTACTTTTTTTCACACCCGTTGTTGTGTTGTTTTTACGGTGTCCATTGTACCTATCGGTGATAGATTGGAATGGTATTGCATGAAATACAATAGGTTTATTGGTATTGTAGTAATATTTAGTAATAACAATGTAGTTGGAATACATAATTATTATCATTAACTACTGCTACCTTTAGCAGGGATTGAAATTAATGTTACTTGTAATTTTTACGCTTATTTTTTTTAAATAACCTACAGTTTTATTATTTGAATATATTAAAGATTATCCAAATTTCGTTCAAGCTTATTTTTACATTACCTTTACTTACCTAAAATTAGACTACACATTGTAAAGGAAATATACAGATGAATAATGGTAATAATCCAGCTATAAACATGAGCTGATAAGCAAGAATAGTCCATTTATTTTAACGGGATTATTATCTACCTACTTTTTTTCACACCCGTTGTTGTATTGTTTTTACGGTGTCTATTGTACCTCACGGTGATAAATTAGAATGGAGAGGGGGGAGGCAGGTTTTGGCAGGTTTATTGACATAATAGGCATTAGACGTCTTAAATCGAAGTGAGTAGCTCATTATTGTTGGACGCCTGTTGGTTCCAGGCCCATAAATCATGTCCTTTTGTCCGGTGTTGTCAGTTTATATGCTCCATCGAACTTTCGTCTTTTGGTTCTTCGATAGTTGTGGAATTTGAGGAGGACCGATCGATGGAATCGAGGACAGTGTTGGTTTGATAGAGGTTCAGCATTGATGGAGGCCCAGTGGCTTAGTGGTAGTGCTTCGTATTGCCATGTCACAGGTCAGGGGATCGAATCCCGGATTGGACAAGGTTGACTCATCCTTTCATCCCTTGAGTGGGTCGATAAAATGGTTACCAAGCATGCTTGGAAATTAAACGCTGGGGGTTCCGCGTGAGGCTGACCACCTTGCATCCCAGAGCCCTAGGTCACGATAGCTGAAATGGGCACGGCAGGCCTTGGCCCTCTAATGGGCTGTTGCGCCGAGGAGTTTAGTTTAGCTTCAACATTGATGACACGTTACATAATTTCGTTTGTGATTAGATGGTGTTTCTAACGGCCACCTTATCCACTGAAGAATTATCCTGGTAGAGATGAGCTACTTTGGCTTTTAGACTAATGTTTTAATTGTAAACTACACTGCTCAAAACAATTAGGGAAGCGCCCTGCGCACTTTTGTTAACCCTTTCAGTTCAAACGTTTTATTTTTTTATACTAAAAATCTAAAATAACCTTTGAGTAACCATTTCCACTGCTTGACTCATGCTTTCAAAGGTGCAGCGAAGTCCGTGCCATCTCATCACGTAACTGCTTGTTTTCAAGACATAAAAATAACTGTCGAGTTATAAACTTCCCGTGCAGCCAAAAATGTCCAACGTATAATACCCCGTGAAAGGGGTGCACGTTAAATATCCTTCAAAGTCCTAACGCTGCGTATGATGTCGCCCTTAACGCTTGCGTTGGGTGCCTATTCAGGTGTCGGCTCGTCACTTGACTGTGGTTCTAAAACACGACGCCCATCGCCAATAGCCCTCGTGTAGCTCTAGTGCGACGATAATTCAAACCTAACCTAACCAAACGTGTAGTGAATTCCATACGATTTACGTAACTGCTTGTTTTCAAGACCTAACTATATTTTTTCTCGGCCTTGTCAGAAGGGCTAGGGAACCCAATCGGTAAGACGCTTGTCTTGCATGCGAAATGTCCCAAGTTCAAGTCCAGGCATTGCCAAAATTACTATGGATATATATATGTATATATATAAATGGTCTGTGCTTAGACCGTAATAAGTCCAACGAATGACACCCCATGTATAGAGAGTGCCGGTTAAATATGCTTCAAAGACCCAAAGCTGCGATTTGATATTATTAAAACTTGTTTTTTCTGTATTCGGTCGAACTGTTTTTCAGATTTTTGAAATAAAAACATGCGAAATGGTTGATCCAAAAACCGAAAGTATGGTGAAAATTTCGCCACACAGCCATTGTAACTACTATGAACCGTTACAGTGGTGAAGCCAAGCACAATAACAGTTCTTCAGTTTCCCTTATAAATATATATTTTATTTCCAAGAACATGTTTAAGAATTCAAACAAAAATTTTAAACTCATGTTTACAAAATGCAAGATGCAATTTTGCCAAACTTAAATTTAAAGTTATGCTTCCTTTGCATTTTATAATTTTTGATGCTGCTTATCGGCTGATATAATACGCTAAACGGAAAGAATTTGGGGTTAGTTTGGGATAGAAAAGTGCGAGAAGTGGAAATTGTTACCATAAATAAAGATTATGACTAAGATAGAATAGCGAAATATGAAGTTTAATAAATTTTGTATGAGTTTATAGATCGTAAGGTGGGCTATTAGGATTTTAATAGCTACAATGCCAGTTTCCGACATGTTGTAAATCTTGCGTACCAGTCTCTCTATTGTTGTAATTTGCTGTTTTTGTTGTTGCTTATCTCCTAGGTTCAGCAGAGCTAAACCAGGTCTATGATGATGTCAAGTCTACTGATGTCCGTTCCAAATCTCACATGGAATGGATGTCAGTTCAAGTCATCTGATATCAGTTCAAGTCAACTGATATCAGTTCAAGTCAACTGATGTCCATTCCAAATATCACATTTAACTGATGTCAGTTCAACTATAATGTCAGTTCAAATCTACTGATGTCCGTTAAAAATCTCACATTTAATGGATATCAGTTCAAGTCAACTGATGTCCATTCCAAATCTCACATTCTGATGTCAGTTCAACTAATGTCAGTTCAAATCTACTGATATCCGTTTCAAATCTCGCAGGGAATGGATGTCACCTCACGTGATGTTAGTTGAAATGAACTGACATTTTAAAGTTATGTCAGTAGAATGAATTGACATCTATTTAACTGATGTCTATTGGCTTTTCGACCAGTGTCAAGACTGGATTTCTGTAAAGATCGAGTCTGGAAAGTTCCAGACAGTCCAGGATGTGGTCTGGTGCACTTGAACACTTCGGTCAGATAGGAAAGGTCTTTTTCCCATTGGTGTTACGCTGAGATCTTATACTTTATATATACTTTATATAAGTGCTATACTCTAGCACTTTTAAGTCTCGTAATGGCCACCTGGTTGCTTATGCAGCACTGGAGGGATATAGCGACTCCAGTTCGCTTACCATGGTACCAGTGGCGCACTGGAGTAATGTTCCAAGATGCATAATAAGAACTCATTGCCCTCGAAAAGAACTCGGAGTAAGTCAACAAATCAGAGGTGTATAACGATTCATTAGAAAGGTTCATTGTAGTACTTTAATGAGTTTTATTAAAAATATTTATAATTATTCTGCATAAATCAATATATTTGTTGCTAAAAGTGCTAGTACTTGATTCACAATTCGTTTGTGAATCTTACCATTTCTTTTGATTCAGATAAACAACAGCATGTCCATTCGATTGCATCGTCCTTCAAATAACAAAACCAGAAATAACTAAATTCTAGGTACTAATGGTGTTCTAAAACAGTTTGCTTATCCAGTTTTAAATCCCTGCGTTTTTGAACATTCGTTGTTTTGTCATTTGACCGACGATTTACCACCAAATGTCTTCTGGACACTGTTCGCTTTCTTCATGTAATTGTACAAGAAATACAGTAAGAAAAGTCTTTAAAAATAATTTAATATAAAAGCCATTTAATTAAACATAAATTAAAATACTTTGATATTGGATATTAAGATTCAAGTACTTGGTTCGAAAATATGTTTTATTTAAAGCAATAAATTTTTATTATATGATTTCAAAAATTAAAATTTACAAAATTAGTTTTCATGAAAGTGAAGTAGAAAGTGTTTTCTCAAATCAGTTACTGCTTATGATTTTTTTTCTATTTTAACTGAAGATTTATAAGAAAATAAATGCTGACTTAATGAATTAAAATTAATGTTACATAATATTTCAAATAACTTAAGTAGAGAAAGCAAATAATGTATTCAAAGCAAAGTTTAAACGTTTTAAAGCTTTGTCTTAAAGTTAGAATTAACAGTATTTTTAAAATTATATTCAATTTAAAAATTCTTACAATTTTCTCTGTCGTTAAAACTATTAATTGCCGAACTTAGTCTTCTTATAATCTTTCATGTTTTTTTTTTAAAATCATATATGCGATGTAATATTTGAATTTGGAAACTTACCTTATAATACTTTTATGTATTTAAATGTTAAGTAAGTCCACATTATGTCATATATTGGAATGGTTTAGTTATTTTGTAAAACTCTTTATAAACCTAGCATTCTAAGATGGATGGTTCTTGGTTTATTTTCCTTAATGGTTTTAAAACTTACGTCGTCTGCAAAAAGTTTAAAAAAGTAAAAAAAGACATCATACATAAAAGGAAAATTTACATGTTTTGGAACTTTCCCGTAACTAAATTCTATTTATACAGTTGTGTGAACAACAATGTACGATTTTGAATAGAATATTTGCCGATGAATTTGGTTGGAGATAAGAATAAATTATTTTTTCAATGCATTGAAAACGTACCAAACCCATCTGGCGATTAAAATTTCGAAATACCAAAATGGCGGCAAACAAAGAAGTTCTTTTTCGAACGAACATCAAATCGGTTTCTTTCTTCTTGACAAGCGGAACTCTTAAAAACTCTAACCGAGCAAAGCTGAACTTCGTTTTTTTTTTGTGTGGACTGATCTGAATATTCAAATAACGTTTTTAAAAAAGAAATATCTTCCGATTTAAATAACTTCGAAAAAAAATATTCGTAGGATTGGCGGGGAATCCATTGAGAAAACACACAAAGGTCGAACAAGACACGGATTCATAAATCAAAATCCATCATAAAGCAGTTAATCTGATGACAAGCTCTGTATAATCATTAACTTCCCGAGGTGGAACCAGAGACTTAAGGTAAAGCACAGAGTGTGTATTAATGAACCTAAAAGGGGACCAACATGACTTCCCAAGTCATGTGTGAATGGCCTAAAAATTTAACGAGTTTTTTGCAGTTTAAAAATTTTTCTTGATTCTCACAATACATTTGTTTTTCAAACATTTCATTTAGACGTGTATGCCTCAAGTATTTAACATGTTTTCTCAATTTAAAAAAAAATCTGGAATCTAAACTATGCATTCCTGCTTTGCAATTTTTATAATCTGGTTCGTCTGACTCAAGTAAATTATTTAATGTGACGATAAAGTGACAGTCAAAAAATTGTTTGATGATGTACATTCGCTTCTCAACTATTATATTCCGAAGTTACTGCCCACAAGAATTTAACGTTTTCTCCATTAAGAAAAATTGATTGTTTCCAAACAATGCATTCACTTTTAAAATATTATATTTTGGCGTATCTACATTGAGAATGTAACGTATTTCCTAGGGTTACGAATTATCTTGATTCAAAACAATACATTTGCGTTTTGATCATTATATAAATGAGGTAAGGCTAATCATAAGTATAATAATATAATTCAGTTATGTCCAAAATGAAAAATATTTATAATTTCAATTAAATCGGTCAAAAAATCCTTTGAAATTAGGATGCGTGAAACAAAATGTGCAGGTTTCTCTAAAATAATGTTCTCAATTCATCATGGCCTAGGCAATGATTCCTGACAAAAGATAATTTATTCAGTTTTAAATGCACATTACAAATAAAAATCTTAATACAATGCTCATTAAACAAAACTATTAGGAAATAAAACAAACACGATATAATTGAGTGTAAAACAAACACATTACAGATAAAAGTTGGAAACAGTTACCTTTAAAATCATTAAAACACTTAGCAAAATTATCTAGGCCATGAGAATAGTTATTGTAAACTTTAAAAAAAAATACTTATTTTATTTTAAAACTTATACAAACATATATTTTGAATCGGTTGTAATGGGAAGAGCTATGAGATATTATAGGACGATTGCGTGTAAATCTATTGGGAATAAAGGGATGTACAGTACTAGTTATGTAGTTGGAATCAATTCTATTGTTTAGAACTTTTTGGAAAAACAGTTGACAGGAAACTTCACTCCTAGATTTTAGGGTCGAGACATCAAAAATGTTAAGCAGATCAAATGAGGATAGATCAAAAGAACTTGCTTAGGGATGGCAATGATTGGACTTGTACATCTACAATTAAAATATATTAAAAGATTTGATTATGTACCAGGGGTTCCCAACCGGTGGTACTCGCACCACTGGTGGTACGCGAGAATATTTCAGGTGGTACGTGTGAGTGATGTGAACAACATGATGCTCTCAAAAGCTTCTGGACGCATGTGCAGTGAGCACGCAAACAAATTACTCATTATTTTAAACATTAACATTATTTTGAAGAGAAATCTTTAACTTCTGAATAGGATTTTGCTAAGTTTGTACTAATTTTTTATTTGTATGTTTCTAGACATATAGGTAATAAACAAAACTGTAAATTAATACCATTGTAATCTTTTTGTTTTTCCTTTATTAACATCATGTTATAAATAACAAATATCTAACCATTAAATACGAAGGTTTCTCAGAAATTTTACACAAAAAAAAACCTTTGAACACTTTTAGAAGAGCAAATATTATACTTTTATTAAAATATTTAGTTTTGGTATTAAGCCAAAATTTCTCAAACAGTCAAGTGGTATACGAAGGTGCAAAAAGGTAGGGAGCCCAAAATGTAAATGACAGTGATAGGCCACCAAAAGTAGCAACCTCTCTTGTTCAATTAACAAACTCTTCTTATTCCCTTTCGCAACCAGATACGTTACCATTAAACAGTCGGTTTCCTCCAATTACATCGATGGAGGGACCTTACTGGCACAACAAATATTATGCACGCAGAAAACTAAAAGATTATTTAAGCATGAAATAAAGAAGAAGACTAAAAAATAGTTCGTCAAAGGCAATCAATCTTGTTTTGTGCAGCCAAGCTTAATCATTAGCCCATGACACTAAATTATCGCTTCCCGCTTCGCTAAGCGATCGGAAAAATTCAGCTGATTGTTTTATAATTAAGTGGCCGGCATTGAGCTAGAAGGGAAAGTGGAGTGAAGTTCAGCGATAGATGAAAACCCACTCACACCCTTTTGAGCGAACAGGGCATAAAAGGACTATTTTCCCTATACACTTGTATGCAATGCTTGTATGAGAACCCATCCATCATATTAACGTGGCTTCCAAATGCATTTTAAAATTTTTAGTTCTAAAAAATAACTTTATTTAGCTTTAAATTCCAATTTTTTTAAAGAAATAACCAACCATGCGGATCACTAACTAAGAACCAGCGAATACGAACCCAATTGCGAAATAGGCCAGTTTCTAGGTTTTCTGCCCCGTTCGTTTCTGCTGCAGCGCCGTGTTGGTTGATATACATATATTTTCAGGCTTGTGTGCTTGCTCAGAGAGCCGCTTATAAACCTCCGTCAAGTAAGACAGAAACACACACACACACATGCACACATATACGTGACAGATGCTGCCATCTATCACGCACCACCTCCACAATTTAGACATGTCCCTGAAGGGGAGGGAAATAGTCTCCAGGAACCTGTACAAGTAGTGAACTGCGCAATGACCGCCCACAGGACTTTCGGACCCAACAGATTTAACGAGCACGTACTCCGCATATACTCGGTGAGTTTTCAGCGACCAGGTTTCGATCGCGGGACCTTCCGATCAGTAGATCGCTACACTGACCACAGGGCGCCTCACAGCCCAGTGCCGTGTTATCCTCCGCGTTTCGTTATTGAATAGACTCGTTTGCTGCCCTGTTCATTGAATCCCACACTTCACTCCACTTTTCTTCTAGCTCAATGGTGGCCGGCGGTTTGCTAGGATCTTAAGAGGTGAGCGATTGTTATAAGGAGGGGGGCGTGTAAAAATAAAGGGTTTTTAATTTGAACCGGGTTGAGTTTTATTAATTGGTATTGTTAACTGGCGCGAAAAATTAGAACCTCTACTTGTGCTGTTGCAAGAAGTGGATGTTGGATAGACTGTTTCAAGGAGGTGAAATATGGGGAAGATGCTTGGTAATAAAAAAATGAAGCCGTTGCTAGCCTTTGGCGCCTCTGGGTCCAGGTTAAAATCCCGTTCTGGCATGGATGTTTGTGTTTGTCGAGTATATGCGGAGTACGTGCTCGTTAAATGTGTTGGGTCCGAAAGTCCTGTGAGCGGTTATTGGGCAGTTTCCCACGGGTATAGGTACCTGGAGACTATTTCCCTCCCCTTCAGGAACATGTCCAAATTGTGGAGGTGGTGCGCGATAGAGGGCAGCATATGTCGCGTATGTGTGCGTCTGCGTGTGAGTGTCGTGTCTGTCGTACTTGAAGAAGGCTTATAAGCGGGTCTCTGAGCAAGCTCACAAGCCTGAAAATATATGTCTACCAACCAACCAACGATGGTTGGCAAGAAAATCTATAGCGTGATAATGAGCTTTGTGCTTTACACTGTTAAAAAAAATTACTGAATTTGAAGGAAAAAGCCCGGCAGCTGAGTTGCCGGGCTTTTCCCGTTCCGTTAAGTATTTTCCCGTTACGAAGTTCCGTTTCTTATTTCTCCGTTATTAAAATTTTCCATTTTGAATTTTCCCGTATATTTACAGAAGTCCCGTTTCTTATTTCTCCGTTATTAAAATTTTCCATTTTGAATTTTCCCGTATATTTACAGAAGTCCCGTTTCTTATTTCTCCGTTATTAAAATTTTCCATTTTGTACAGGGTGGCCCAAAAGTAGCCTAACAGTTAATGTTGTACTATTGGTAGGAACTTCGGCTTATTTAGAACAGGTATTTGACATAGTCGTGCTTAGTTTTGTTGGTTGGCTAAAATAAAGTCGTAACTAAAACTAAGCACGACTATGTCAAATACCTGTTCTAAATAAGCCAAAGTTCTTACCAATGGTACAACATTAACTGTTAAACTACTTTTGAGCCATCCTGTATTTCCCCTCGTATCCACCGTAGAATATAAAAATAAATTTAAAACCAGTCCATTATCTACAGTATAATATAATTGTCAAAATTACATATTTTTTTCAACTATAATATATAATTAAACTATTTTAAAAGGCAACAAACTGTTAGATATTAAATTATAGTGATTTAGCACATTGACTTTACATATTAAAATTACTTTGAAAGAAAAACAGCAAGTTTCAAAAATGTAATGCATCATAATACAAAAAATTAAATTTATCTTTCAATGTAAAACGTTCTTGATTAATAACCAGAATTTAAGACACAAATTATGCATTGTAAAAATAATACTTTTAACCATAAAGAAGTAGAGATTAAAGTTTTTCATACTGTTTTTCTTTTTTAGCAAGTAATAACTAAATAATTTTATAATAATATATATGTATCGGTTGAATAAGAAACCAAAGCAATTTACAGAAAACATTTTTATTTCAACAGAAAAAAGTATTACATTTACACTTACCTTGATTAAATTTTTAAACAAAATAATCCAAACATTTCCAACAAAAAATGTAGTTTCACAATTTCCAACACACATATTTTAAAAACACTTTGAGCTTGTATATGAAAAAGATTGAACATTACGTCTGTGAAAAACATCGAAAGTGAGAATATCGAACCAAGCAATGCGACGATGGGACACTTACCTTAATAATTTTAACATAATAATCCAAATAATTCCAACAAAAAATGTAGTTTCACTATTTCCAGCACACATATTTTTAAAATACACTTTGCGTGGCATTAAGTTTGAAATTCTAGCATATTTAAGTGATAAGACCTCGAAATAATACAGCGAAAACCACGGTTTCCTTTTGTAGAAAACGAAAGTAATGAGCAGATGCTTGACACCCGGCTTTTCACTGCAGTATAACTTCGAACATGTTTATTTTCTTTTCTTCAGTTAGACATCATCTGTAGTCATAATAGTTCTGTACAACAAATTCTAAATCCGATTTCAGCTGCCGGTAAAAAGTCGTAACAAAATGTATGTTTTAAAATCATCCTCTTTAAGTTGGCTCGAAACATTATCTCACAACTTTTTACAATTTTTAATATGCCTTTTAATCCATATTCTATCACATGCTGATTCTGTCGAAATCATCGAGAGAAAACGAAAAAAAGAATTATTCTTTTTGCATAAAAGAGGAGTTGAGCAGTACCATGCAATCTTCAAAAGTTTTTCCAAACGATTTACAAATATTTAAAGTTGCTTTAAAAAACTATTTTTAATTATTTAATGTGTTCTAATCGTATTTTCAGCAAGAACTGTTTGCTTTACATATTGCTTGCATTTTTATTATACGATTTTTATCAAACTGTTTGATAGAAGTTTGCGAAAACAAAGCATTCTTTGACTGCGCTAAAGCTCGATTCAAGAACGTAGTGTAAATTGGACTAAAAAGCAGCTGCAATAGTAAACAATAGTTATAATTTTGTTCTATCTTTACAATACTTACATATTCTAATAAAGACAATCAGTTTTGCTATTAAAAACATGCAATTTATGTTCTGAAAGGCAAAATTTAAAATTCGAGTTGCTTGTATACGTGCTATGGATTTTTATGTTTAGGCCTAAACTTCAATAAGCCGCCATTGTTTGTAACACTTCGCGTCTAAAAACGGGAAAATTCCGTTTCCGCTCTTTACGGACATTTTCTGTTCGGTTTACAGACATTTCCCGTTTTTAGAAGAAGAAAAACCGTTTTCAGAAGAAACAAACCCGTTTTCAGTAGTTACCGGAAAGTTCCGTTAAAATCAGTAATTTTCTCTCCTGAAATTTCAGGTTTTTTTTAACAGTGTAGTTTATTTAGTGTAACAGGGAACAAAACGACGACTCAAAATATCGAACTTTCATTTTAAATTTAGTTACTGAATTGCGCCTTTACGAAAAAACTTTTATGATGCACATATGGAGCTGGATCTTCCAAATTTGGGAGTTAATTTCACTATAACTTTGTTGCCAGCTTTAAATGTCTTTATTCCAAAACACCAATTTTCAGCCTTAACGTACATTTTCCTCTTCCTATTTCCCTAGAAGGGTTGAAATTTTCTTGGATGTTGTATACATGTGTATTTAGCACAGTGATTCAAAAATATTTAAAAAAAAAAAAATACTGAGTAAAAAAAAAACCTATTTTCTCATTTAAGAAATGTGCAAATTTTTTTTAGGTTAATAACTTAAAATTATGAATGTTTTATTGTCAAATTTGAGATTCACTGTGTTAAATAGACTTGTATACGACATCACAGAAAATTATTCTTAAAATTGAAGGAGCAGTAGGGTTTAAAAAAAGTTGAAAATTTTGACTTTTTTTTTTGAATAAATGAAAAACTACTTCTAAATATTCATTTTTATTGCTAGAAATTCTTTATTTCGAATGAACATTATACAAAACCAATATAATTTACAAGTTTATTGTTATTATTTCTAGAAATAACAATTTGGGTAATGCGTCCCCTTAAGTTGAAATAAAAGTTCAATATTTTGAGTCGTCGTTTTGTTTTATGTCCATTACGTTTAGCAGGTTTTTTCAAGAGTTAAAAGGTTGAAGCAACTAAAATTTCCAATAGCATACCATTGCAACTTCATCAATTCCTTCTTAAAGAACGCCAAATCTTTCGCCAAGTTGTTTTTTGGGTGCATCACAGACGCGATCAGAAGCTTTTCCTGGTAAACAATTTTTTTTCTTCCAACTGCATTTCCCGCTTATTTAATCTCCGGCTGAGCGTTTGCTTCCTTGAAATTAACGATTAGCTAGGTGCTATTCTTAAGCGTGATAAAAAAAATAACTCTGTTAATTACTTCTATTGTTTAATTTCAATTTGTTTGTCCATTCATCATTCTAAAATTGGCATCACTAATATTGATTTTTTTTCTTTTAAAAGTCATCTTCTGTGTATTGGTGAAAGGGTTTTGTTTGAGTTAAAAATTTCATTGTTAGGTAAATTGCTTTTAAACGATTTTCAGATGAGTTGAAATAAATATGAATACAGATATAAAAATAATGTTTCAAACTTGGACAAGTAAGAATGTAGCTTTATAGTTTTTTTTATTTGCGTTATTTGAATATAAGGTAATGTTTTGCGATGTTGTCGAAATTCCGAAATAGATTCAGTGCTTCCTACACCTTTTTTGGGGGGAAGTGGGGAGGGAGGGGGGTGCCGAATCGACCTTCGTACATTGTTTCAGCTGTCCGCCCTTCTGTCTCTCTGAAACAAATACAAAAATTGTCGACCAACAGCAATTCAGAGGCCCAGCAAGGCTGGTTCAAAAAATATGTCTAAATCATTCCATTACACTCTTAAAACAACAGAGAGAAATCCACTCCAGTTGGAGAAGTGCATTTTCGACACCATAAAGGCATGCATATTTAATCAGACTGAGTTAAAATCACTCGTTTGGAGTGATCCTGTCGGAGATTTAACACACAAAGGATCCACTCCAAAAGGAGAAGTGCATTTTCCAGTCTGGAGGAGTGAAATCCACTCAGACTGAGTTAAATTAGGAGTGTTTGTTTTAAGAGTGTAGCTATCGAGATTCTTCTTAGAATCTTCCACTCTCTTCGAATACACAACATATTCTGGTAAAGCATTCCACTCAATTCAGCAGTTCGAATTCAAAAAGAATTACAGACCTCAAATTCGGTGGACGAGTTCCTACATCTTGTTAAAAAGGTGAGGATCCATCCAAAGATAACTAGCAGAGTTATAGCAACGACAAACATCTTTTATTACGAGTTTAAGAACATTTAGCATGTAGAGACAATTACAAAGGACGTCATTTCAAGTTAGTACAGCGTGCTGGGCCCATAACCTGTTAAAAAGGTGAGGATCCATCCAAAGATAACTAGCAGAGTTATAGCAACGACAAACATCTTTTATTACGAGTTTAAGAACATTTAGCATGTAGAGACAATTACAAAGGACGTCATTTCAAGTTAGTACAGATACATTAACAAGACATTACATCATACACACGTAGAGGGCGCTACCGTCACGCAGGACGGGCTCATTTGTGAAAAGATAGGGGTGAGATTGACTTACACCAATACATCTTTCATGTTAAAAGCCAATTTCTTAAAAATGTCACAAACTTTATTTAACTATGTTATGAATTGTCCCGTGGGTTCAGTGAACATATACGCATTACTATCTAACCTATATTTATTACTATTTAATGGTAGGGCTTGCTGTTCATGTCATGCGAGATGCACACTGTTAAATATTTGGCATTTGTTTTAACAAAAAATATGGTTTCTAGTAGTTGCCACTACTGTGTGGCGAAATGTCTTTCTTTCGGTATTTGATTGAACCCCCTTCTCAGGTTTTTGTTTTTTAACCCTCAAACCCGAATACTGAAAATACGGCGAAACATTTCACAACATCATCTTTCAGATACTATGAACCTTTATTATGATGAAAACCAACATGAAGAAACAACCAAAGAAAAAAAGTTCCATAAAAGTAAAATATCACAATTTTATTTTACAATCATTTTATCCTATTCAATTGAACTCAACTACAACAGTTTAAACAAAATAAAACAACGTTTTTATCTGCTTTACTACCTTCTAGCCTCTTAAAACAACAACGCAGGCCACAAGCTCATTTAAAAACCAATTTCGTGAAAATTTAACGAACGTTCTCGACCTTTAGTATAGAATCAGTGATACACACCCGAATTACCCCATTATCTTGGCAGCGTAGAAGACGCCTTCGGTCCTGATTGCCATCGACAAGGATGAATTCTTTAATAATCAAGGGTCGCTGGAGCAGTTTGCAGAGGTTTGGTCGTTGTGGAGACTCAATGGCAGGGATTGACTTTCACGTTCTTGTTACAATTGTAGTTGTTTTCAGGTCCTGTTAGTTATTTTTAAGGTGCTTTTTCTATTTGTAAATACAAGGCGTCCGTAAAAGAATGTCCATTTACCAAACTTAAAAGGTAGAATTACACAGCTAATATAGTTAACACTGTTAAAAACTTGACGCTATTTTTCACCAAAAATATGATTTCTAGTAGCTGCAATGCTGTTTGATGAAATACTTCATCATACTTTTGGTATATAGGTTGAACCACTTAACTATTTGTTTATGAACCAACCTGAAAAATGGCTCAACTAAGTACCCAAAATATGGTGAAATATTTCACCGTTCAGCCGTCGCAGCTATGAGGACTCATTATTATCGTGAAACCATGTATGTGAATGTGTGATACTACTTTAAGTATAAGTCGAAATATAGAAAGTGATATTTGGCAGTGATTTCTTTTTATTTCAACTAATTGTGTTCGAATCAAGTTTAGTTTTAAAATTTCAAACTTTGGAAATGTTACGAAAAACAACGAGTTAGATCGTAACACTTCATGGAACATTTTGGCAAAAGCTTTAAAAATAAAAATGTAAGGAAAAATATCCATGTAAACATGACTGTTGTTAATGTAGCTCGTTGCTTTGAAAGGCGACTCAGTTTTCTACCTCATCTTCTGACTACGATAGCCGAATATTCAAGGTTTCCTCAATCGTATTTTCTCTCAAAGCGGTAAAACCTATAATGTCGCAGTAACTTTCTGCGGTTAGCTCAGATGGGCCCATTTGGCGTGCTTTTCCTCGCAACACTTTGGTTTGAACTGTTCGGATTGTTAACCTCACAACAGAGCCTCATACGCGTTAGGTTTCGAAAAGCGATGCTCCTCCCGTTTGCTAGAAAGCCAAGCGAAGAGATGGGGAATGAGGAAGTCGATTCGAAGCTCGCATAGTAAATAGACAGACTTTAGTGTGCAACAGTGCAACCTAGGTTACGTTAAAAAAAACATCCCGTTCCAAATCCACCAAATAAAACAGATCCCCAATCAACAACCCCATATTTCCTCCACATCCCCCCATCAGTGCCCCGCGATAAACGGGCGATAAATTATCGATAAAGGGTTTTCCTGGTTTCCCCAGGATATGGATACGAGAAGGGGGGGATACGGGATCTCCATTAAACGGGAGCCGTTAAGGACAATGGTTACCTGGCAGGTCTCATCAGCGTCCGAGGACCAAACGAGGGTTGTCACTGGGCTATCTGCGATGTCCCTTTGGAGTGGAGCGTATGGCTTGTCTTGATGGCCCCTCTTGAGAGGAATCGCAGTGTAAGGCCCATTTCACACGGTTCTGCCGATTTTCGATGTACTTACTATGAGACAGTGATAGCGTCGTTTAGTCTATTGTAGTAATTGTAGGTTTCACATGTGTTTTTTTATACTTGGTATTTATGCAACTGATTAACTGGAGGTTTTATTAACGATATATTTGCTCAAATTGGTTGAAAAATAGTGCTTTCACATTATAAGGGCTGTAAATTTTGACTTTGAAAAATGCGTTGAATTTTTAGGAGTACTACAGTACTAAATGGGATAGTGTGTCAAGCGGTTTTTTTCTGAAAAAGGTTCCCCAAAACAAGACAGGTTTACGGAGGAAATACCAGAAACAGTTACACTTCATACGCACACTATTTAGTCAATAAAATATTTTACTTGTACTTTGGCATACAATATAATTGCGCTAACTTATCGATGAAGGGTTTTAATGGATTTCCTTGGATACGGGATCTCCATTAAATGGGAGCCGTTAAGGACAATGGTTACCAGGCAAGTCTCATCAGCGTCCGAGGACCTAACGAGGGTTGTCCTTGGGCTATCTGCGATGTCCCTTTGGAGTGGAGCGTATGGCTTCTCTTGATGGGCCCCTTTTGAGAGGTTGTCTACGAATCGTATTGTTAGAGACCATATCATATGGTTCCGGTTATTTTTAACGTACTTACAGGTGACACGGTGATCCACAGTGGTAGTAATTAAAGTTAACTATTTGATCAAAGCTTTAACACGTTTTTTTCACACCCAGTATTTAACCAATTAAATATTTTATAAACGTTTTTTTTCTCCCATTGTTGAAAAAATATATCTTTTACAAAACGAGTGCGGGGAATTTTGACATCGACTATAAAATGTATAACTTTACTACACTGTTAAAACAAAAGAGTGAAATCCACTCCAGTAGGAGAAGTGCATTTTCAACGCTGGAGGAGTGAAAATTAACTCAGACTGAGTTAAAATCGCTCGTTAGTTTTAAGAGTGTACAAGGCAAAAATGGAAAGTATTTTAAGCTTTTTTGTTCTCTTGCTGTAAAGGTTCCTCCAAATGGCACAGGCTGACGGATGGAACTCCAGAAACGGTTAAAGTTCATACGTATTATTAGGTCAATAAAATATTGTTTTTGTAGTTTCTATTCAATATATTATCGATAAATGATTTTCCCTTTTTTCCCCCGGGATATAGGATCTCCATTAAACGGGAGCCGTTAAGGACAGTGGTTACCTGGCAAGTCTCATCAGCGTCCGAGGACCTAACGAGGGTTGTCATTGGGCTATCTGCGATGTCCCTTTGGAGTAGAGCGTCTTGTCTTGATGGCCCCTCTTGAGAGGAATCGTATTGTTAGGCCCATTTCACACGGTTCTGCCGATTTTCGATGTACTTACTATGAGACAGTGATAGCGTCGTTTAGTATATTGTAGTAATTGTAGGTTTCACATGTGTTTTTTACACTCAGTATTTATGCAACTGATTAACTTGAGGTTTTATTAACGATATATTTGCTCAAATTGGTGGAAAAATAGAGCTTTCACATTAAAACTGCTGTAAATGTTAACTTTGAAAAAGGTGTTGAATTTGAAGGAGTACTACAGTGACTAAATGGGATAATGTGTCAAGCGGATTTGTTCTGAAAAAGGTTCCTCAAAACAAGACAGGTTTAGGAATTTAACGCCATAAACAGTTGCACTTCATACAAGCCATTTAGTCTATAAAATATTTTACTTGTACTTTTACATACAATATAATAATGATAAATTATCGATAAAGGGTTTTCCTGGTTTCCCCAGGATATCTCCATTAAACGATAGCCGTTAATTACAACGGTTACCTGGCAAGTCTCATCAGCGTCCGAGGACACCTAACGAGGATTGTCATGGTCTATCTGTGATGTCCCTTTGGAGTGGAGCGTATGGCTTGTCTTGATGGGCCCTCTTGAGAGGTTGTCCATGAATCGGATTGTTAGGGACCATTTTCCTACGGTGTCGTTAGGCCCATTTCACATGGTTTCGGTGATTTTTGACGCACTTAAGGGTGACACGGTGATACACGGTGGTAGTGTTTAAGTTAATTATTTGATCGGAACTTTAACACGTTTTTCCACACGCAGTATTCAGCCAATTAAATATTTTATAAACGATTTTTTCTCACCTTTGTTGAAAAAGCAGATCTATTACAATACGAGTGCGGGAAATTGTAACATTGACTATAAATTTATAGCCTTATTACAAGACAAAAAGGGAAAGTATTTCAAGCATTTTTGTTCTCTTGCTGTAAAAGGTTCCTCCAAATGATACAGGTTTAAGGATGGAACACCAGAAACGGTTAAAGTTCATACGTCCTATAATTAGGTCAATAAAATATTGTGTTTCTAGTTTTCTGTACAATGTATTATCGATAAATGGTTTTCCTTTTTTTCCTCTAGGAGACGGGATCTCCATTAAACGGGAGCCGTTAAGGACAATGGTTACCTGGCAAGTCTCATCAGCGTCCGAGGACCTAACGAGGGTTGTCATTGGGCTATCTGTAGATGTCCCTTTGGAGTGGAGCGTATGGCTTGTCTTGATGGCCCCTCTTGAGAGGAATCGTATTGTAAGGCCCATTTCACATGGTTCCGGTGATTTTTGACGTATTTAAGGGTGACACGGTGATCCACGGTGGTAGTATTTAAGTTAATTATTTGATCGGAACTTAAACACGTTTTTTCACACACAGTATTTAGTCAATTAAATAAAGAAAAATTGTTTATAAAATATTTATTTTATAAAATTTTTTTTCTCCCCTTTGTTGAAAAAGTAAATCTTTTACAATACGAGTGCTGGAAATTTTGATATCGACTGTCAACTTTGTAGCCTTACTACTGTGGCTAAAAGGAAGTCAAGCGGTTTTGTTCTGACAAATGTTCCTCAGAACAAGACAGGTTTAGGGATGGAATACCAGAAACAGTTACTCTTCATACGTACTATTTAGTCCATAATATATTATAATTGTACTTTTGCATACAATATAGTAAGGATAAATTATCTATGAAAAGATTTCCTTGTTTCCCCGGTCTATGGAATTTCCATTAAACGGGAGCTGTTAAGGACAATGGTTACCTGGCAAGTCTCATCAGCGTCCGAGGACACCTAACGAGGATTGTCATGGTCTATCTGTGATGTCCCTTTGGAGTGGAGCGTATGGCTTGTCTTGATGGCCCCTCTTGAGAGGTCGTCCATGAATCGTACTGTTAGGGACCATTTTCCTACGGTGCCGTTAGGCCCATTTCACACGGCTCTGGTGATTTTTGACGCACTTGCAGGTGACATGTTGATCTACGATTTAGTTAATTAGTTAATCTGAGCTTTCACACGGGTTTTTTCGCAAGTAATATTTACCCAATTATATATTTTATATTTTCCTAAAACAAAAGAGTGAAATCCACTCCTGTAGGAGAAATGCATTTTCGACACTGGAAAGGAGTGAATATTAACTCTGAGTGAGTTAAAATCACCCGTTTGGAGTGATCCTGTCGGAGGTTTAACAAACAAAGTATCCACTCCTATAGGGGAAGTGCATTTTCGACACTAGAGGAGTGAAAGTTAACTCGGACTGAGTAAAAGTGGCACGTTTTTTTAAGAGTGTAAAAGATTTTTGAGGGATAACGAGGGTTGTCATTGGGCAATCTGCGATGTCCCTTTGGAGTGGGGGGTATGGCTTGTCTTGATGGCCCCTCTTGAGAGGTCGTCGATGAACCGTTCCCGTGGAATAGGATTGTTAGGCCCATTTCACACGGATTCGGTGATTTTCATTGTACTTACGTGTGAACGGCATAGTGTTTTAGTTAATTATTTAATCGGAGCTTTAACACGTTTTTTTTACACGAAGAGTATTTAGTCCTTTGTATATTTTATATATTCAGAATTAGAATAATTGAAGGTGTTTTAGGTCGTGAAGGGTGTTTTAGGTTGCGCCGAAGTGTCTTTCAGGGTGGACGCAAGAGATAAAGTCCCCAAAAATGTACAACCTCCAAGAAACACAATATTTCCATTGGTTTCCTTTAACTGTCTATACCGTGCTTTGTCGGCATAAATTTCCGTTCCTCCCCAAAGATTCCGCTTTTCGTCAGAGAAATGGGAAAATGTAAGACATAGTTGCTGGATTCTGGTTAAGTGATTACGTTTGATTTACAATTTATGTGAACTTACCATTATAAAAAGTCGCCGGACCCTATATCTTAGTTTTAATATAAAAAATGTTAGTTTTGCGACTACAATGGTGCTCGAATGAGATTAAGCTGCGGCGAGTTACATGCCCATCCATCAAATCCAAATGTAATGGATTACACACAATCTCCAAAGCATAAATAAGATATAGGGCCGCTCGTTTAATGAAAATTTCGTCAACTTGAATATGGTTTAGGTTTGAATTATCGTCACACTAGAGCTACACGAGGGCTATTGGTGACGGGCGTCGTATTTTAGAAACAAAGTCAAGTGACGAGCCAACACCTGAATAGGCACCCAATGCGTTAAGGGCGACATCGTACGCAGCGTTAGGACTTTGAAGGATATTTAACGTGCCCTCCCTTACACGGGGTATTATTCGTCGAACATTCTTTTTTTTTTGGCTGCACGGGCCGTTTATAGGTTAGCAGTTATTTTGGTGATGCCCGGACCTGAACCTGGGACCTTCCGCACGCTAATCGAGTGTTTAACCAACTGGGTTCCCCAGCCCCTCAAATTGAATTTTGCTATTATGAAAAGTTGCCGAAGAATGATCCGGACCCCTTATCTTAGTTATACTATGTAGAATGTTTGTTTTGCGACTACAATGGCGCTCGATTGAGATTAAGCTGCGGTGAGTTGCATGCCCATTCATCACGGCCGATGTAATGGAAAAGGACCACGACAAAGCAGATGCATTACTTACCCAGCATCTCAACTGTATGATCTGTCCGACGGCCATGTCCAAAGCAAATGAAAGCATACTCACTAAACTAAGATAGTTGCAGAACTCGCGTTCTCGAAATCTCAAATAAGAAAAAGGGTCCGGCCCGTTCATTGGCGAACTGTCCTATCCTGTCCTGTTTCGTCCGATCCATCTTACTAACATCTACAGTTGCCAATGAGCGAAGACCGATCCCTATGTCTTAGTTATACTTTTTAGAATGTGAATATTTGCAAAACTCACTTTCTCCATAGTACAGGGTGTCCGTAAAAGAATGTAAGAATTTTACTGGTATATTACTTTATTTTATACTAAATACAACAAATTATACATGAAATTGAAGCGAAAACTAACCTAGTTTTTCCTATAAACGCTCAATGTGTGCGCTTGTAGTGATACGGCACGCATCAAAACAAAACTGCAATTTTTCCCACACTGTCTGCTGCAAGTCCGGAGTAATGGAAGCAACAGCCCGTGCAATTCTACTTTTCAATGTTGGTAAATCGTGGGGAATCGCTTATCTGAAATTGTTGGAGTTATTGTTTATTCGTCATCTTCAACCAAAACTATCGAACGATGGCAGCTGGTACTATTACAAGTTGAAACTCGGACATTCTTTTGCGGACATACTGCATAACTAAGGTTCATTTGGCGACTGAATTTTCATCAAAACTCGCCAAAGAGTGGTCCGGTCCCTATACCTTAGTTATACTTTGTAGAATGCTAGTTTTGCTACTACAATGGTGTTCCATTGAGATTAAGCTGCGGTGAGTTGCATGCCCATTCATCAAAGCCAATGTAATGGATTACTCACATTCTCCAAAGCATAACTGAGATACAGGGGCCGGTCATTTAATGGCAACTTCTACCATTTAAATTTGCTATTATGAAAAGTCGCCAAAGAACGGACTGGACCCCTTATCTTAGTTTTTTTTTGGAGAATGTCGGTTTTGTGACTACACCGGGGCTCGATTGAGATTAAGCTGCGGTGACTTGCATGCCCATTCATCACAACCTATGTAATGGAAAAGGACCGCAACAAAGCAGATGCATTACTTACCTAGCATCTCAACTGTATGATCTGTCCGACGGGCATGTCCGAAGCAATTGAAAACTAAACTCCGCCCGAGAACAAATAGAAATGATCCATCTCAAAATCAACAAAACGGGCAAACGAAAATAAATAAAAAACTTTTTTAAATCTCGGTTCGGCTGTTGTAGGAGTTCCTCTGTAGTTTACCTCTTCTGAATCGCAACTTCAGTTTGACAAGATTGCACTGTAAGAGGTCGGTGTAATGTTACTCCATAAATCTGGTGGCAGCCCTCTGTATATTCAGTAGGAGTAGAAGATTTTAACCCCCTCCTCTAAAAGTGAGAGCATTTTGCAGAAGTTAAACAAAATTGCAATGATTACATGCATAATAAGTAGAGTTCAATTACCTATGATGGATGAGTAGTTATTTTAAACGGGAATTATTTAGGTAAAAAGAGTTAACAATGAGTTGAAAAAATTTCGTAGATTCCCCTAACCAAAGCTAATTTGGTAACACATACCCAGGATATTTTGCAGCGTTATTTTACGAATTTTTTTAATAGTTTTATATCTGAGTTAAAGTTAAGACCAGGCTTGAGCTTGCTATCTGTTAATTACAAAAACGACCCATTAATGCCTAATCAACTGATGCGTAATTGAAATAACATTTATTTCATAATTCTTTTTGTTTCACGCAAAGCTTTGTGAAAAGTTTCTTGGTAATAGCTTGGTCCAAAATTGGAGTAACTTTACAATGTACCATTTGTTAATGTTCATTGCAAATCAATGTAATTTAAATTTTTATTTATTAATTAATCGATAATTATTAACACATTTATTATTCTCTTTATATGCAAATCTTTTGTTTTTACAATAATGTTATAGTAGATACCAAATAAACTTTGTTTTTAGTACAACTGTAGTACAATTCGTAAAGTGGCAATTTTTTTTTTATAAATATTGTCATTGAAGCTTTGATAAGCTCATACAGTACACTAACTAGGGATGAATAGGACGATTCGAAAATAAAAAAAAAGAGATCCATTGCGCTCCCGTACAATTACTTTTTTGAATAAGAATGTCATGGATGCCTCTGGATATAAAATAATGCAATGTTTTCTTGAGCAATGTATTTGGAAAAATTGAAAACATTTAATGCATTTTCCCAACAAGAAAACTATTAGTTAACCTTTTGTCTGAAATCTGCCATCAAAAATTGATTTGATGTTGATTTATTAAAAATGATGTTTGTTAATGGAAAAATTAGAAAGCTTTAATTTTCAATCAGATAGAACCAACCTTTATTTTTAAGATTTAGCTTTGTGTTAAAAAAAAGTAAAAATTTGAAAATATTATTTTGGTCAGTTTCTGAAATTCTCTCACTGCTCTATAATCTACCTTGTCCTACTACTCATAATTTTTAATAAGCATAAAAAATCGAAGTGAATATCCTTCTTAATTTGACATTGAAAGTTTTAAACTCTTCTCAGACACGAATTTAAGTTGTATAAGTTTTTCTCAGATAAGCGGTCTTTACTGAAAGTTTCATAACTTCGCTGAAAGAGCTTGTACCAATGCGCAAGCCAATGAATTACCGTTTGTCAGAAATGATACATACAGTTCTACCAATCCAGCCCAAAATAATACTATCTCCTGCAACCATGTCCATTCTGGGGGACGCTATGTTTTGTCCGTCCGTCCGTCCTTTACTCCCGTTCCTATTGCCTCTGCCTTTTCTTGTTCGCAAAAAGGATTTATTTTTCGTTATTCTTTTTTGCAACGAAATAAAAGAAAAGAAAAAGGAAAGGCAATGATTGGATTTTTTTTTCTTTCGAATGTTGTTGCTTTTCTGTGACGGAGCTTTTTGCCCCAAAGACAAATTGATGATTTTTCTTTACGTCTTGTTTGTTAAATTTATTATTTTTTTGGGGGGTTTGGACCGGACTTTGTTATCTTTTGGTACATCCCGGGGTGTGTGGGCATGTTCTTTTTTAAAAGGCTTGTGATCAATGAGGAAGGGCTTTATCATACGTTCGTCTGGAAAATTACATTAACCTAGTTAGATTTTAGGGGTATTGATAGCTCTGAGATTAAAATTTCAACAATACTTTTAAGTTTTTGATATGGCCTTATATTTATTTATAATTTTTAATGGAATTTGATGAAATAGAATTGTTCATACATTTAACTTCTTGCGTCGGCTCAGTGGCTGAGAGGTCTAGCGTGTCCGCTTCATTAGTCCAAGATCGCGGATTCGAGCCCGGCTGGGTCGACGGATTTTCTGGATGGGAAAATCTTGGGCACACATGTCATATGATTATGTGGCATGTAAAAGATCCCTGAAGTATCCATTTATTGGGTTGGGTTCTCTCGGAAAAATTAAATCTCGGTATAGTTTAACTTCCGCAGGAAACTCAGATTCTTAGTCACCTGGGCTTCAAAATTGATAGCGAGGGCCGCATAGATGGTGCCACAAAAAATGGCTTCAGCTATGGGGAATATGCCGAGTCTGCAAAGGCTTGCCCACCGATATTGCAGCCCCATTAGAAAAACACACACATTTAACTGCTTGTAGTACACTGTTACAAATTTTGGCGCAAGTTTGCACCGGAAACCTGGAACTTTCTAGTTGCCAAAATAAATTCTCCAATGTTTTCACAAGCACAAATTGGATAATTTTTCAAAAGTAACATCCACATTTTTTCAAACATTGGTCCCGAATTTGTTGGTATATGCTTAAGTATTGATAATGTAGTAAAAATGTTATAATGTGATATTGGAATGTGTAGAAAAATTCTTCATATTGTTTTGGATAACTATTTTAATTCATTATAAAGTGTTTTTCAATTGCGTTATAAGATATATTAAAAAAGTCCAATTAACTGAAACGTGAAGCTTTTTTATAAACTAAAAAACCCAAATCATACGCCAAAGCTCTGAAAATTTCACAAAATAAAAATTGAAGCGTTGATTTTTAAAACTATTTTAGCACATGCATATGGGCAATTCTACCATAACTTTAAATTTTATGTCCCTTGGACATAACTTTAAAAAAAATTAATATTTCTTTTCAATTTTTTCTTATTATACTAAAAGACGTCTGGTCCTCATATATTTGCAAAACAGAATTTTAAAGCAAAGAAACTTCAAAAACATTTTAAAACAAAACAATGCAGAAAAGTCCTTACCGTCGTGTGTCCCGAATGTCAAATTTTTAGTTTAGGGCTCAAGCTAACATATTTTTGGGCTAAAAATTACATTCATTTGGATTTTAAATAGAACTAATACTGTAGCTTAACAAGTTTCTTAAGTTAAATTTTGGCTTTTAATATTTATAATGTGTTTTTCTCGTCTCCCAACTTTGTCCCTGGGTTTTGGTATATTCACTGACATCATTCCTAAAGTGGTAAAGAGAGGCACTAGATTGAGCTATAGTGATTCTTCAACCATGGAAACTGTATGGCAGAAAACTCACATTTCAGTTAGTAGCCACATATTTTTGCTAAAATTTATCAATAAGCCCAAAATAAAAATAAATAAAAACTCAGTAAAATTGGCTGCGAGGCTTTATTGCTTTCCTTACAGTCTCCCAGGTTTAAGGTTAATTTTCGCTTGATAATTGAATTTTTTTTACAATAAATATGTTTAAATGGAGTACAGGAAGTAAAAAAATCCATTTTTATTAAACTTCAGTTAGTTTAAACACAATAAAGACCGGAAAACAGTTTGAATGTCAATTACCTTCCGTTCCTGACCGTCCGGTCCTTGCCGTCGTAATGATCTAGGGATGGAAAACTGAAACCAGTTTTACGACTAACCGGTTTTTTGTAATTTCGGTTTCATTGAAAAACAGTTATTTTCGTAAGACCGGTTTAGACCGGTTTCTTTAGCATCGGTGTTTTTTAAAAACTGCATCCCTTATTATTATTTTTTGTTCTTTATAAATGAGCTTTGCTTAACTTTTTTTCGTAATTCTAGAACCCTTATAAACCTTTTGACAAACATTTAAAGTGATTTTGAAAAATAAATTTTACAAGTTTTTTATACCTGAAATTAAAAATTATGGTAGAACTGCAAATATATCCTTCAAAAGATCTTATATTAAGTTATAAAAATACCACATCAAACTATTTTTTGCCTCATTTTCTTCATTTAATTAGAAACAGAAAATATATGTTCTTTTTAGAACGTCTTGTTTAGTTTTTTTCTTTTCATGTGGTGTTTTTCAAAAGGAGCCCATTAAAATTGCAAAAAACACTATTTCATAAACGAATGGAAAACTTCTAAAACAATACAATTTCATTACAACTCAAAAGAAAACCAATTTGAAACAAAATTATCTGACAGACACTCTAAAAACCGATCCACATGAAAAGAATTACATAATTTCCTTACAGCCCAAGAACCTGTCAAAGACAGAGATTATAGCTTTCTTTTTATTGAGATGGGAAGAGTCTATCAAAAACGAAAATAAAAGAAGTTTACACTTTCTTTCTGTCATATTCCAGTGTGCAGTAAGGTTTTCTTCACTAATCAACGAGTTCTTACACTAATTATTATAACAGAAAATTCACAAGGAAAAAATACACATAATTTTCTCTTCGAATAAGAAATTGTCAAGTCGGAGATAATAGTTCCCTTTTTATTGAAATGTGGGAAAAATCTAGAAAAAAATCGTATCGTTTTTCTTTTACTCTTCCATAGGACATCACGTTCTATTAATGGTATTATGTGACTCATTGGCGGCGTCTTTCTCGGACGAGCGGTAACTCTATTATTTCGTGCATTGCTGAGAAGATATCCCACCGGATATTCATTGGGAAGACGTTCCCTTGTGTCTACGTGGTTGGTGGTAAAAGGGTAAACCTAGAAACAGTTCTGTTATATTCATTGAGACTGGAAACAGTTCTGTTACATTCATTGAGACTGGAAACAGTTCTGTTATATTCTTTGCTACCGAAAACTGTTTCTGTTATAGTCAAAGTCTAGATAAGTCACTGGGCTGCAACGGAAATGTAATATAAGAATTGTACCAGTCGGTTTTTGTGTAATTAGTTGCGGTTAAGGTGTGGTATGCAAAACTAATCAATTAATGCGTTTTGAAGGAGCTGGGGAACCCAGTCGGTAAAGGGCTTGCATGCAAAAGATCCCAGGTTTTTGTCCGGGCATTTCTAGAATAACTCCCAACCTATAAACGGTCAGTGCAGCTTAAACGTACCATAAGTAATACTTCGTGCGGAGGTAGCGCACTTTGAATATGCTCTAAAGTGTCGATGCCGCGTACGATGTTGCTCTGAAAAGTTACGAAGGGAGCTTAGTCCGGGTGCTGCTTGATTTTTGTTCTAAACTAAAAGTGACGTTTTTTCAACGCATCTCCACTTTTATTGAGATGTGAAAAAAAAAAATCCGGAACACTTTCTATCATATTCCCATGTTGGCCGTATCGCTTTCGCTTTTTTCTTCCATGGGTCACCACGTCCTATTAATGGTCTTATTGCGAAGAAGACATACCACCGGATATTCATTGGGAAGACGCTCCCTTGTGTCTACGTGGTTGGTGTAATGCTCTAGACTGGGAATTTTTAATAGTAGCCAGTGGCTACCAGAGTGGAAAAAAAAATGGTAGCCACATTTCGATTTTTAGTAGCCAGTTTTAAATTTCAGTATATACGACAAAAGAAAGTGCGATTTTCCACAAAAGAAAATTTTATTAATGACATTTTTGATATGATAAGATTGACAGTAAAAAAAAGTATCATACAAAATATGTAGTATTATGTGATTGGCCATTATTGTTAGGAGAAAATTATTTTATGTACAATCAGTTCAACTACTACTATTAGTTTCGGAGAATTCTTGACGTCGCCCACGACCCACGATTGTTCATGAAATTTTCTCGTATCAAAATTGCTTCAATGAATAGTTGAGATCTTAATCAGATGAAAATCAATCACCTGTAGATTTCCGAAATCGTAAAGCAAAATTTAAAAATCAAATTTGCATTTAAGATTTTCATCGCCCAGCTCCATTTACGTCATACGGAGGACGATGGAAAATTTCACCGATGAGCAACAACTGTCATCAAGTCTTTCGTCCCGACAGAATCGAATCGGAGCGTTTTATTATTTTAGAAATGCTGCTTCAGTATTAATTATTTGTTGAACAAAAAGGAAAAATTATGTTCGCCACATTTGGCGACTGGGGTTCGATTTTTAGGTAGCCCTTTCGATGTAATAGTCTCCAGTTGGCGACTGGCGACCGCTAATCTAGAGCTTTAGGTTGGTGGCAAAGGAGTAGAACTGGAAACAGTTTCTGTTATAGTCAAAGTCTGGTTAAGTTGAAGGAGGGCTATTTGCAACTGTGTCAACGTGTACAGAGCTAAATTAATTTTAGGTGAGTAATCTTCTAAAGTATATGATTAGTTGAATCAATTTTAGCAATACAAGTGTTTAGATATACAGGGTGTCCGTAAGAAAATGTCCGAGTTTTAATTGTTTATTACAGGATTTTATTTTGTACTAAATATAACAAATCATACATGAAATTGAAGGAAAACTAACCTAGTTTTTCTTATAAGTGCTCAATGTGTGCGCCTTTTGTGATACGGCTTACAACCAAACGAAAATGCAATTCCTCCCCCAAGTCCGGAGTAATGGAATTTATAACATTACAACTGTGAAAACGATGTAGCGGTACAAGCGCATGCGCTTATCTAAAACTGTTGGAGTTATTCGTTATTCGTCACCTTCAACCACATCTGTCGAACGATTACAGCTGATATTATTACAATTTGAAACTCGGACATAATTTTACGGACACCATGTAGTAGTTTCTAGTTTACTAAAAAGACCTAGTTTTAATGAAAAATAGCATTTTAGTATTTAGGTGGGCGCCGAACAAAGCGTTTGTTGATCCCAATATTTAAATGCTATATGAATGCAAATTTGACTGGTGCATGAAACTCGTAATTTGTATCGAATGTTTTGTATTAATTAAACTGGGATTAATCAAAGAAAAAGAAAATAGTGGATTCTTCTTTAAAAATGCACTCTGTAAGAAAAATATCTGTTATAAATATTATGGACCAATATCACCGTCAAACTATATAAATCCTTTAAAACAAAGTAGTGGACAGCTTGGAGAAACATTTAAACCCCCATTCTTACCTACTTTGTTCTATAATTACAACCAGCAACCCTTATTTGGTATATTTTAAATAAAAAGTCCTTATAAACAAAGTAAAACAACATTATGTACCCAAAAAACTCAGAAAGATATGTAATCTTTTACCCTTTGCCCCTTGTTACTGCACTATTGTCAAGGAAATATGTTTTAACAACCTCATTTATGTAACAAACTTGCAAATCGCTGATGTTTAAGTAACAAGTATGGAACCAAATAACAGTGACACAGGATTTTGTTCGAAAAAAAAAAACAATGATCGGCTTATGGAATACGGAAAGAGGTGCTACTTAGAGCAGATTTAAACTTGAAATGTTCGTTTTTTGGAATACTTGTTTTCTTAAAGTACATTTTCTTTTCAGTGACTTGAATTTTCTAGGAAGAGGAGTTTACCTGTTTTTCTTTTTGGGGTAAGAGCTTATATACGTGCTTCTGAGAATTTGATTTTGAAATATCTATTTGGTGGGGAGAAAGTATTTTTGGTATAATTGCCCCGTACTTTTTCAGTTTGCGGGTGCAGATATCTTGAAACTTATTCTTTGATGACATATGGTATTTTCTGGTGGCATAACACAGTACACTCTTAAAACAAAAGAGTGAAATCCATTCCAGTTGGAGAAGTGCATTTTCGACACTGGAAAGGGGTGAATATTAACTCAGAATAAGTTAAAATCATTCGTCTGGAGTGATCCTGTCGGAGGTTTAACTCACAAAGGATCCACTCCTTTCGGAGAAGTGCATGCATTTGACGAACGAGCGATTCGACGAAACGAACGAGCGATTTTAACTCAGTCTGAGTTATTTTTCACTCCTTCAGTCTAGAAGGATGCACTTCTCCGAAGGAGTGAAAAATAACTCAGACTGAGTTAAAATCGCTCGTTCGTTTTAAGAGCGTGCGCACACTTTTATGGTTACAATTGAATGTATTACTTTTCGCGGACGAGCTATTCTTTCAATGAAATGAATGCCGACCCGGCGGTTGAATGGTTAGTGTGCTAGCCTTTGGAGCTGCTGGGTTCGGGTTCGAATCCTGGTCAGGCATGGATGTTTGTGTTTGTCAATAAATGTCGTTATTTGTCTATGTTATTCCTTTCTTTGTGACTGTAAATATTCTTTCTGTGTCTGTCTTACTTGACGAAGGCTTAATAAGCGGGCCTCTGATCAAGCACACAAGTCGGATATACATGTAGTAGTAGTATGATACACAAATTCCCCAATTCCAATTTCAACAAAGATTCATCCAGCTCATTCCGTTAAAAACTTCCCCACTTTTGTACAACGAAACTAATTTTCACAACTCCAATCTTCTTTTGGGAGGAATTCTAATTATAAACATTCTGCAATTCTGATTGGTCACGCAAGATATTTGTCAACAGAACAACCCGCATGTTGGACGGAGTTAATTAAAACTACTCTGATTGAAAAAAAAAAAAAGTTTGAGAACTTCAATTTTTTACTTTTACTTTTTTCTCTCTTTCAAGTTTCTTTCTTTTTTGCTTGCTCGATATAGAAAAATCATTAGTTAAAAGTATGGATGGAAGTTTACCACCTAGTTTAATAGTGGTAACAAATAAAACGGTTATCAACAAATAAAAGCTCATCGCAAGGGGAATCAAGCTATGTCAAATATTTAAGCGTAAAACCTTTTAAACTGGAAAAAATATTGAAAAAAAAATATTAAGATTTTTTCTATACTTAAACGTAAATTCTCTTTAAAATGAAAAAAAAAGCAAATAAATGTATTAGTTATTTGATTCAAGGAAAAAAATCATAAACTTCTCCGCATAAGTTTAAAAAAAAGGTAAAACATCTTAGATTGGGATCGATGAAAATTTTAAACTAACACGTAAAAATTTATATTTACGCACCAACGGTTTTCAAAAAATTATTTTGTTGGGAAACCCTGGATTATTAGCTTTGAAAAATGACTTTACGGCAAATATAAAAGTCTATAAGGGATTTTACATTATGTTTATTATTAATTTTCGAAAACTTTTAAATACAAAAACTAATATAAATAAAATCTGGCGAACAGAATAAATAGTAAAAATTTAGTAAATAAGATAACTAACTATGGAACTTTTGCATGCAAAAAAAGCCTTTCCCTCTTAAGACCCGAGTAAAATCCTACACGTATATTCTTAATCTAAACATACTTTTCACACAAATATAAGCCAAAAAGTATGTTTCGCAAAGAAATTATTAAAAAATTATGTTTAATAGTACTCGCCTTAAGGACACGCCTTAAACTGTAAAAATACACATTTTTTTTAGCTTTAAATACCACAAAAAAGGCCGTATCACTTATTTGCAGTTAACATATTATTTTAATATTGTTTTAATGCAAAATGCTTTTAAGATTAACTACTAAAATAACTTTTTGTAAAGTTTGATAATAGAATTGAATATAGTTTTTAAGACTCTTGTATCGTACTGACCCTCGTTCAAATCCATTTTTTATAGAAATAAATGACTGATATAATCAAAGGCTAAAAACTGATATTTGGATCTTCTCAGGTCCATTTCGGAACCAATTAACGCGTTAATTGTTTGTGGGGAGGTTTTAAAAATTGTCTCCAAATGGGGACGCCAGGGCTCAAGAGGTTACAGTTTTGTCCAACTAGATCCAACGACTGACTGATTCTGAGAGTCCTTACCAGCGAGGAGTGTCTTAGACTGATGCGACCGATTCTGTGCATGGGAAAGATCCCATTTATTTCGATATATACTCCCCTGGAATTATTCGTCATTTCTGATGATAGATTTAAGAGAGGAAGAAAGCTTTTCTGATAATATTATAGCCGAACTAACAGAACCGGATGATGACATTAGCTATGTTAATTCCAATGTATCTTTTATATGTAACTGATGTAAAAATCGACTGTAAAACATGAAACCTAACAGAATGTAACAGGTAACAAGTAACTGTAAAACCAACACTGCCAGGTAACAAGTAACCGTAAAACCAACAGCAACAGGTAACGAGTTACCGTAAATCCAGAGTAACAGATAAAAACCGTGAGTGTGGTTTCTTTTTCCGTCACATTTAAAGGTCTAATTAATTTAATATTGACCTAGCGATCATCCGTCAAAAATTACTGGAAAAATCTTGCGTGGATCTTTACAATTTTGTCCAACTAGATGCAACGACTGACTGACTCTGAGAGTCCTTACCAGCAGGGAGTGTCTTAGACTGATGCGACCGATTCTGTGCATGGGAAAGATCCCATTTATTTCGATATACACTCCCCTAGAATTATTCGTCATTTCTGATGATAGATTTACGAGAGGAAGAAAGCGGAAAATTTTCATTTTTCCGCTGTCAGAAACGGGACGGGATGTAGGTAAATTCTCCGGCAGATCAAAACAATGAGAGAAGTCATTTTTCAAGTCCTTTTTCGGTTTTTGTGGTTTGTTTAGTTTGAATAATCTTCTTCTTTTCTGGTTGATGTAGCTTGTTATTTTTCAAAGATGACTTAATTTTAGAAGAGAAACACTAGAGAGACTTGGTCCGGGGGACTTACATTACAGATTAGGTAATTAAATGTAAAAAAAAGGAAAAGGTAAAATAATCCTAGGTTAGGTTTCGAAATATCACCGCACTGGAGCTACACGAAGAATATTGGCAACGGCCGTCGTATTTTAGAACCACAGTCAAGTGACGATCCTACACCTGAATAGGCACCCAACGCAACCGTTAAAGGCGACATCGCACGCAGCGTTAGGACTCTGAAGGATATTTAATGTGCACTCCCTTACACGGGGTATTGTTCGTCGAACATTTCTGGCTGAACGGGCCGTTTATAGGTCGACAGTTAGTTTGGCGATGCCGTTACCCGAACCTGGGACCTTTCGCATGCTAGGCGAGTGCCTGACAGACTGGGCTCCCCAGCCCCCTTAAAATAATGAAAGTTTTGCAGTAGAGTCTAAAATCCAAAATGGTGATTTTTATATTTACTACACGTTTTGGATCTTGTTGATTCCGAAAAAAAAAAGGGTTTTGAACATTGGTTTGTCTTTCTGTCTGAAACCACTCTACAGCTTTAACTAAAATAGTTACGGACGTCAAATTTGCTGCATAAGTACCTACCCTGGTCTAAAAGTCACCAGATGTCACCAAGGTGATATAAGTGATATCACCATATCACTATGGTCACATGCAGACTGAAGTGGTCACTTCTGGTGATGTCAGCATATTACCAAGTCACCATATAACCTGATGTAGTCACTTTTGGTCATATTGAAAAGTCACCATGGTCACAAGCTATGGTGACTTGGTTACTTCTGCTGATATCACCTTAGCTGTTTGGTAACTTGAATATTACGGTCATATTTAGATTGAACTTGGTAGTGATGTGACTAAACTGTCACTCTATTATGACCAAATCTGTGATATCACCAAAGATGTTTGGTCACATTTGTATAATGGTCATATTCAGATTGAACTTGATAGTGACATGAGTAAAATACTATTGTAAAATGACCACATTATAATGTTGGTCACTTTGCTTTTGTACAATATGACCATTTTGTAGCGATATGCATCAGTCCCTCTTATATGAATAAAATGGAAACTTATGCCTTAATACTCCATTACTTGAAATACTTGCAAGTAATGCACATTTGCATTTTTGTTTTAAATTATACCTTATTTATTTTTGTTAATTTATTATTAACTTTATCATTTTGTAATTATTTGTACCATAATCTATTATATTGCTGTCATTATTCATGTATTTATTTGGTGGTTAAAAACTGAAATAAACTAATACCAAGGAATTCCTTGATCAATTCTGGTAATATCACCTTAGCTAATTGGTCACATCAACCATGGTTATATATGATCACATTCATATATAGGAATTTATGAAACATATGTTTATTGACATCTATTTCTATATTATTTGTTGCTAAAATTTACCTGTGTGTAATCTTTTTTTTTGTAACTATGTCATACGACATATTTTTTTGCATTTAACAACTATGCTGAATTAAGCAATGTAATGCACATTTTATTAAATGAATTTATAAAATTTTTATTTCACTTATCTACTGCTATTTATTCATTCAAACCAATATATAAGGACCGATTAAAACTATTTGAGATTTCATGAAAATTCACAAATGATTGCATTTTATTTTGTATTTGAAAGTTAACTAATTAAATTATTTATATATTGCTTCAAAGTTAGCATACAATTTATGAACCAAAAACAATTCATTTTTTTAAATTGCAAATAATATAAAAAAGAATGCACGCATACAAGTTTCATACAACGGGAATTTTTTGTTAAATTTTGGCAAAATTAAAATTACATGTGCAAGTTAGGCTTAACTTTAACAGGCGTATAGTATTTGGCGATAGTGGGCTTTGTTACAATGTAATGGGACTCGTCGCATAACGAATATTCTAATATAAGAGTTCTTGCAAAATATCTGTTGAACAACTTGTAAATTGTTATATCTATAATTGTTTTCGTCATCAAAAATCAAGCTATCGGTCAAATTTCAATCTGGTTTTATAAATGGCAAAATGAGATTTGGTCACAACACATTATCATGAGAATCCTGTCCTGGTATCGGACGAATATTTCATAGAAAATGTATCTTCCAAATAAAAATTTTAAAGAACGAATAACTCCTTTATAATTATGTTTTATCACTTCTCCTTTAGATTTCATATTGAATTTTTTTTTACTTTTAATCAAAACTGCTTGATTAATTAATAAACATACGCGTCGATATCCTGTATTATAGTATGATGGGCCAAAGTCATGACTGCTCCGAGTGGGCCAATTTTAGCCAGTCCGCCCTTGCTAATTAGGTACAACTTTAAAAACACATAATCGTAAATGGAAATTATTATGAGAAATAGTGAATCGTTAAAATTCGCTGAAATACTACTAATATATGCTTCTATAGGAATATTTCCTAAGCCCTCACGATCTCTTAACTGCGATTTCATTTCTTGTTTCGTTTAATTTGACAAAAATGTTGAAACATCTCATTAGTTTAAAAAGATCACCCGCTCGGAACTGTGATTTCATAGGTAGTTTTGTTTTCTTTGCTATATCATGTTAAAACAAGCCCATCACTCATTGATTGCAGATTACGCTATCGAACACTGTCATAATGCTTCGTAATTTAATACTTAAAAAAATAAGAGTAAATTGCCATATAGAACTTGTTTATAAATAATTAGAGGTGAGAGTATTACATTCGGGCACATTTACTGTATTTTTAATTTATTTCCCCTCATAAACAAACCAAACCACAGCGAGAAAGTATTTCTTGACTTGATTCTTAAGTCATACAGTTTAGTGGATTGCAAAACTTAACTAAAACAGCTCTAAAAATAATTAAAAAACAACGAAAATTGTAGGCATAAATCTGTACATAAGTTCCAAATATTTTTTAATAACTTGCGGCGAACGCCACTGCTCTTTCGCAAGGAACCAAACCAAACAGTTTTTAGTTTAGTTTTCCCTACTCCGAGCCAAGACGAAGGAAAGACAACTCAACTTCTCATTTTCTTGACTTCGCCCGCCGGATTGTTGATTTCTTCAAAAATTTAAGTTTTGTTTAAAAAATTACTTTTAAAATGTGAAAATCTGCAAGAAGATAAACAAGGTAAGTTGATTTTGATATCGTTATTTTCTATTGCATGTAGATGGGATTATTTTTATTGATTGTAGATTGTTTAGGATCGGCTTGTAGATTGCATTGTGAAAGCATGCGTGTTGTTTATGTATCCAGTTTTACTGTTATTTATAGTAAAACTATTGGGATGTACTAGAATGATAATATTCATTATAAAATGTATACTCATTATAAATTTTCCAACAATTAATGTTTTTTTCTAACACAATTTTTGTGGATATAAGTTGTTGAAGAATTTCTAATTCAATACAAATTATTTAACTGTCACTTTCTTTTTGAAAATAACATTGAATTGTTTAAAAGAAAAAAAATCAAAACGGTAAATTTAAGTTTGGCATTAACGCATGTATTATTGAAGAATTGTTTTCTGAAAATCAGTTGTATTTTTTATGTTTTGATTTGTACACAACTTATGTTTTTTTTCTGTCTTTCTTTCAGTTAGTGCTTTTTTGAATAACAAAGCATTGTATTGTGTCATTTTAAAAGTAAGTTTTTAAGGAGACACTGTAAGTGCCTTTATTAACTTATTGACAAAATGCACAATTTCCCTCTTTCCGGGGAAAATGAAGTTCCCTCGTCGAACTATCAGGCCAGCTGCTACTTTATTCTTGGTACCTCCTTAGCTCTTCTGGTTGTCCTGACTCCTGTGGCACCTTAGATCCTCTTCATCAGAATCATAAAAAGGTCAGTGCAACCAGTGTTGCTTCATGACTGCTTTGGTTCAGGTGTGTTGAATATACTGAATACTTTCAGGTGTGTTGAATATACTACTATTTAATTTTTGGATTAGTATTTTCATAATATATAAATTAGTGAATCGAGGTTTGGTTGTTAATCTTGGTTGGTTTTAGCCAAAGAGTTCGATAGTAAGGTAGAGACTGAACCTGGCAACAGCACCATGGACCAAAATGGAGACAAGGTAGAAATTTACTGTACGGTAACTATTGGCAAACTTTCCGAAATGGCGCCAAAAGTCCATATTCTGGCGACTTTTGACGTCATGCTCTCTTCGCAACGATGCCGTTTTCCGGCAACCCTATCTGACCGTTATGGGTTTCGGTCGAAGTCAGACAGGTTGCCACAAAAAACTATCGCCAAATCTGAACATCGCGCCAATAGTTACCGTACAGTAAAGGTGAACCTGGAGACAATATAGGGCTTGACCAAGTGGTTTCGATCGCTGGAACTAACGCTAGCAGTATGCGCACTGTAAAGGTTCACTCACTTGCACACTTGGGTGCAGGTTAGATTCCCGCATTCGCCCGGGCTGTACTATGTCTATTTACAGACAATTAAATATTTGTTTTCATACTATATGTGTTAAAAATGCATTAAAAATATTATCATACTTAAGATTTTCCTTAGATTTTAGTTCATTGTTTTTAACAGGGTTCGCACATGAGATAATTTAATCATGTAATTACTTTTTAAAAAATCAGGTCTTAATTTGTTAATATCATGACTCAAAAGTTATAAGAGAGTAATTATTAGCCAAATAGAAGGTTTTTTATCCATCTTATATATAAAAGTGTTAGAAACATTACTTATATGCATATTAAATTGAACATAAAAAATAACTGCCCGAATTGCCAAAAAATTCTATAGTAGGATAGAGGAACGACTCGTACTGAACTGCCATCTCGTACTGGCTCACTACGGTGAGCGAATAGAGTGGCAAAAGTGCTAGTTAATTTATAATTGTGATACTGAATAATGTAAAGAAATAATGTTTTAAAATTCAATGATGTTATACTCTAAAACGCAATTCATTGCAATAATTATTTTATGTGAAAAATATAGGTCTGTTTTTATCTTTGCCTTGAATATATTTTTGAGTGTTGAATGCAGGATTAGGGCAAGGAACAATGCACCATCCTTCTCGTAAGATTTGATATTTTAATAAATTTACTCGTAAAATAGTGTAATTTATTTCCGGAGAAATATATCTAAATTAACATTTTAATTTTTCAAATTTTAAATATTTTGACTGGTGTTTTCATAATGACGATAATTTCAGGCCCTATATTTTTAGTAATATCTCTCAAAGTTGCAGTCTAGTAAATAATATGTAATACTAAAAAAAAAAAAAAACTCCCTGGCGCAACGGCCCATTACTGAGCCATGGCCTGCCGTGCCCATTTCAGCTTTCGTAAGTACATTTAATCGTGTTAGTTTTATTTATTACAAATTAGGGTACTTTTAATTGAGAAAGTGGCATTTTAGTAATTAGTTTGGTAGCAGAAACTTGGCCAAAAATAATGATATAGTTTAAATTACATTTCTTGATAAATCCAATAAGCAATTCAGCTCTTCGATTCAGGGGGTTACAGCGGGTTGAAGTCAAGAATAGGAGGGGGAACGTTCGAACCCGCGCAAACTTGGATCTTAATTTACTCGGTATTTGTATACATTCGTTTTGAATTTATTTACAAATTCATCAGTCATTCATTTGTCACAAATTAATCAATTAATTATAGTTTATTTATGATTTGTGCATAAGATATCTAAAGTTAATTTAAACGGGTACACATTATTTTTTTTTCCTTTTACTTAAAAGTTACCTAAGGAGTTAATATAAAGTTATGCATTTTGGTTAAAAAAATTGCTTGTTTATGCGTCGACTCAATTCAGTTCAAGGGAGGTACTTTGGACAAAAATTTGTAGGAATGAAGAGTTTTCTTAACCTGCATTTGCCCTTTAAGGGAAAGCGCATGTTTTTTTTTTACCGTAAGGGAAACTGAAGGTATTTCGGACTAAAAATGAAGGGAATATGCAGGTTTTTTACCTGCATTTTCTCTTTAAGGGAAAGCACAGGTTTTTTACCTTAAGGGAAACTGAAGGTATTTCGGACTAAAAATGAAGGGAATATGCAGGTTTTTTTACCTGCATTTTCTCTTTAAGGGAAAGCACGGGTTTTTTTACCTTAAGGTATTTCGGACTAAAAATGAAGGGAATATGCAGGTTTTTTGCCTGCATTTTCCCTTTAAGGGAAAGCGCAGGTTTTTTTAGTCTGAATTACCTTCAGTTTTCCTTAAGGTTTTTTTAAAGGTTTTTCGGTGATTTTTTTACTTGGGAGGGGAGATGAGACCAGTAATCAGGTCTCGAAACCGAACGCTTCTCTCTGTGTTAATGCAACGGAAAAAATAATTTTTGGTTCTGAATTACACAGGCTGTATAATATATTTTTACAAGCAGTTTGTTTTATATAATATCGAGCTTGCGTAAATGTCCCTATGCATCAATCGCCAAGCATCACGTGACCATGCATCAATCACATGATCATGTTGTATGCTATTCAAAGCACACTAGTCCTATTTTTTGCCAGGAAGATTTTTATCCTTGTTATCTTGGTGATATTACTGAGCTGACACGACCATGGTGATTTTTTGGATCTATGGGATGCCACATAGGTCACATGACCATGGTGATTTTTTGGACGACCTATCTGATATGACCATGCTGATATGACCAATACATCAGGTGACATGACCTTGGTCATGTCACACAGGTCGTCCAAAAAATCACCATGGTCATTTTTTTCATCACCTTGGTGACATGACCATGGTGATTTTTTTTCGTCACCTTAGTGACATGACCATGGTGATTTTTTGGACGACCTATCTGATATGACCATGCTGATATGACCAATACATCAGGTGACATGACCATGGTCATGTCACACAGGTCGTCCAAAAAATCACCATGGTCATTTTTCTTCGTCACCTTGGTGACTTTTAGACCAGGGTAATACTTACCGAACGGCGGTTTTATGGTTTGTTTAGTTTGAATAATCTTTTTTGGTCGATGTAGCTTAAACAGCTTGTTTTTAGGCTGGTATACATGGAATTACATGGTCCGGGGGACCTGGTTTTTACTTTCAAGTACCTAATATGAATAATAAGTTAACGACAGTATGGCGAAATTTCAAAAATTGAAGTGGACATTTTTTTTAGTTTTCTACACGTTTTGGAGGGTTCTGATTGATAAAAAGTGGTTTTGACTGGTTTCTCTGTCGGTTTGAACCCTGTTTTTTATCATTTCATTATGGATGCATAATGAATCTATTTCACAAATTTTAAATTTTTAAAATGAAAAATAAAACGTTGGAACTGAAAGGGTTAACAAAAGTGCACTAAATGCTAACCTCATTGTTTTGAGCAGTGTACAAATGAAGTTTTACCTCAATTTAAATGTGAAGTTAATGTTTCCTTATTTTGGGGATTTAATTAGTTAAATTAATTTTCTATTTAATTATCGATGTTTTTTATATCGGAAATGTTTCACAAGTTTTAATGCTACGGAAATAAAAATAAAATAATTTTTACATACGTACGATAGGATGTACATCTAAATAGTCCTGACTATGCCCATTTCGAGACATGTATTCAAGTTATTACTGTTTTAATGAAATACAAAATAAAATAAAGCTTCACGTCATTTGTGTTAAATATATTATGATAAATTTAATATTAGATGTATTTATTAAAACGAAAATTCAATAATAAGTTTTTCTTAACATTTTAAATGAGGACGTGACATAAAAGTTAGATCATCGGTGAAATGCAGGATGATGAATTAAGGTTATTAAAAAATTACATAAAATTATTAATGAACATAAAAGTATCAGTATAATAACTACTTTGAACATTGGGAATATTTTTAATACATTTATATTATTGCACATTTTTTTATGAAATGAAAACTTTAAACATTTAAAGCCTCCTTTTTCAGTGAAAGCAAGTGTTACACTTGGGTCAATTCGTATATAAATTTAATGGAGTGGAAAATTTAAAGATTCAAAACAAAATTTAATTTTCATTCTACCACAACGTACAAAATATACTCTTATGTTGTATACGAACGAAAGGTCAAAAAAAAAAAACTGGTTTTATTTTGAAAAGAAACCCGTCTTCTACAAAACTCCGCAAACACAACGTCAAAAGTCTGTCAGAGGCGATATCTTCTTTTTGGAGCCGAAGAAGCATTTCTCTACCATTTTAGCTCGTCAATCAAAACAGACTTCTGAAATAAGCTCGGAATTTCTTCTTCTCGCTCGAAATTCTTTTGTTGCTCGTTGAAAATCTTCCCAACTCCCTTTTTCTCTGGGCTTTGTTGAATCTAAGATTAATTTCGTTCGAAGACAACGACGTGGAAGAAATTCACTGAGGATCTTGTAGTTAACAGAAAACGCTGGACAGTGTAATTTTGTCGAAGAAACTACAATAACTTATATATGTAAACCAAAAGGAGCCCCAATGTGAAGTCCAATTTGATGGGGCCCGGATGACCCTGTGCTTTGAATCGCAGACCATTACGCTAACAGTCTGCGCGCTTTGACGGGTTCGGGTTCGATTCCGCCTACCTTTGGGGTTGTACTTCCTTTCTCTGTGTCAGTAAAATTCTGTGTCTGTCTAACTTGACGAAGACTTATAAGCGGGCCTCTGATCAAGCACACAAACCGGAATATATTTGTGCCTACCCACCCTAGAAAGTGTATTCAGTTTAGATATTACAACACTTGTTGTTAACTAGATATTGTACAGTAAAACAGCACCATCTAGCAAAGGTCCAATGGGAACCACTAGACGATGTAGTTCGAAATTCCTTTGGGTGCCATCTCATGTGTCAACGTCGTCACTTAACAATTTCTATAAATTACGATGCTTTACTTATCTGTGATATGGCTCTGTACAAATGCTAGAAATAACAGAAATAAATTATTAGCTAGAAAATAAAAAATAGCTAGAAATAATTTTTTTGATTCTATGAAGGAAAAAGATAGGCTGTAAAAGTTTTTTTTCTTGTCAACTTTCTTAATTATTAAACAAAGTTTTTAATGAAAACTGCCTATACATTTTACTTAAACTGTGTAGTTACAGGAACGTAAAACAACACAAAACGTACCATTGGGTTCTTCTGAGTCCATTCTTTACTATTGAAGTTAAAAATATTATGTTAAACTGTAAAATTTGACTACTTTTTATGCTCTATCGGTAAAAATGTTTTTTAACGCAATTAAACACACATACAGAAGTAAAACGTAAAAATATATAATTCCGAACAATTCAACCAATTTCGAGTAAAAGGAACTACGATAAGTTTTTTTTCTCCAAACTCACGTGACTTTGGTTCATGGACAGTAAGCTATTGTTATGTTTTCCATCGTTTAGGTTAGGCGAAGCTCACTCTATTCATAATATACGTCTTTTATTGAAAACTAGAAGATCAAACAAATGCTAGTTTAAAGCAAACAGGCCGGATGTTGTTTTTAAATTAAAAAATGCGGATATGTTTATATGCGCCTTTATGCGTCCATCAAATATAAAATTGATAGACAATTCTCTTTTGAATAAATGAGAAAAAATCTTGTGTTTTTTCTAGAAAGTGTGGGTGCATGAAATATTATTTGATTTTAACTCCATTTTTCTTAGGAATATTTTCTGGATTTATCTGCAGTCTTCTACTATAATGTATATTTAAATTAAATTTCCAGCGCAAAATATCAATTAAGTTAAGCTAAATCCCCTTTCAATAGTAAAATTAGCAATATAGTATTAGCCTTTTGAGGAATATGCAAATTGTCTGAAGTGTAATTTTTTTTCACATCAAAAAATAATTTTTTTAACTAATAGGGGAGACCGGGGTTAGTTGGCATAAGGGGTTAGTTGGCATTGTGCCTTTAAAAAAATTCACTGTTTATTAAGAGCGCTACTGAGCCTGTCACATGATCGTCATTTAAACGTCCAACTTGCATGAGAACGCTAGTTGGATCCAGCCATTGCCTTTAGAGGAAGGATGGAAAACGTGATTTTCATATAAGAAAGTAAAATTTTGATTATTCAGTATTTGTCGTTTTGAACAGTAGTATAGTCATTCAGGAATAACATTCACAAGTTTTTAGGATCTTTGGGCATTTAGCTACGAGGTTATAAGTCCATTTCTGCTGTAGTTGATAAACAAAAGTTTTGGTCACCATGTTTATTTTACTTGCTCTATTGGGGTTAGTTGGCATAGGGACTCGGGGGCTAGTTGACATAAGCTGGCTGGGTATGCCAACTAACCCCGCAACAACGCGTAAGTTGACATAAGTATGCAAACATTCATAGCGACCTAATTTTAGTTTGGTTTAGGCTACTTCATAATAATAAATTATTAGTATTTTTATCTATACATATATAAATGAGGACGGCGTTTTCTTTTCGCAGCCATAACTCAATAACGGCTGGACAGATATTAACTTTTACTTTAGATACTTTTACGTAGATTTGCCATACTCAGAGTTTTAAAAAATGGCATAATTTAAGACTATACAAATTTCAGCTCGATTTCAAGCAAACGGTTATCTAGTTATTATTATGTAATAAACGGAAACTGTAAGTTCACTTTTTCTGCCTTACCTATATCTGATAATGTAAATATTTTTTGTTCAGATTATGAGTACCTATAAACGAAAAACTGAGAGGGCTACAATGACAGCAGATCATCGAAAGAGAGCTGTTGAGGCACACTTGAAAAAAAAGTTTGAGAAAAGTAGCGGATGAATTTAGGACCTCTGTTAGAAGTCTCGCATGGTATTGTAAGATCGCAAAATTAAAAATGAATTCTCTCTGCCTAAAGGGTACCAGAGGGTATTGGAGGATATGGGATAGTGCGGCAGGTGTTCTCTCCTGAACAAGAATTTGCTTTGAGTGAATGCCTTGTGAAGGCAAGTGACATATACTTCGGCCTGATCCCAAAAGAGGCAAGAAAGTTGGCATATCAATATGCAGTTGCTAATGGCACTGCACATCCTAGTAGTTGGGGCTCAAAATAATCAGCAGGTGTTGACTGTTTTTCTTTTTTCCTAAAACGTCACCCACAACTTTCAATACGTACCCCCGCGGCAACGAGTTCGGCTCGAACGTCTAGTTTCAACCCACATAATGTTCAAAGATTTTTCAACCTCCTATAATCATTAATGAACCAACATTCATTTACCGCCAAGGTCATATGGAATGTTTAATTTTAAGCTGATTAACATTCATTATAATTACACCTTACATAAAGACGAGTAAATACGCTTGCCTTACTTATGCCAACTTACCCCACTAAAACTATGCCAACTAACCCCGATACCGGGGTAGGTTGGCATAGTTTGACTGGACAAGGAAAAACATTTTTCACACAAAGTGGCAACAATATATTTATTCAATTATATGTGTGATTTGTGGCCAAAATGTTTACCTACATTACCAACTTTTTACATTTCAAATGTCTTCAAACCAAAAAATTAGAAAAATTCTGAAGTGAAAACTGTGCCAACTAACCCCGGTCTCCCCTAATTTATTTATTTAAAAATGGTTTAAATCATAATTTTGCAGAAGCTGATTAATAATGACTCCTCTATGCTCAAATATAGTTCAATATATATATATATATATATTTATTTTACAATATTTTGAAAATTTCGTGTGTTGCGGGAAAAAATGACGTTCAGATGAAGAATGAATACACCGGTATCTCTTGGAGGGTAAGCAAGTTACCACAAGTATTAGGTGTCTTTACGTTTGGCAATTGTGTAAAATAGTTTTCACTACATTGGTTTTAAATTTTCAATTAATTTAAATACTTTAAAACTTCAAGACAATTAATCAATAAAGAAATATTGTCAATGGTTGTAGAAACCTCCTCATCACATTATTTTAGTTTTTTAAATAAACTGAGGAAATTTATTAAGTTCAAAAATAAGTTTTGTTGCGAGACTGGCTTATACAACATTTATTCTCTGGTTGTTACTCCCAACTAACCAATGTTTGTTTCCAGAATAATCTTAATATCACGCCACTGTCACTACAACTGAGGATCCTTCAGAAGACCCCACGAAAGCATGTCACTCGCATTGTTAAGATAGATGTTGTGAAAGGGCGTAATATTTGTGCTTCTAATTCATAACAGCTATTTTCAGCTGTTGTTTTTCTAGTTATGTGACTGTGTCCCTAAAAAGAGCAGATGAAATTTTTGTCACAAACACATGAAGGTTGCACTGTGAATTTTTGTAAAAATATATTTAATTCTTAATTGAGTTTACTTATTAAATTTGTAATTGTTCATGAAATTCAATAGAATTTGCTAATATTTAATTGTCGATCCTATTTCATTTTTTTCTTTACAATTCGTCGGTGTGTCTGTTAAAAAAAAGCTTTTCTATTAACCGTCTGAAAGATAAGCAAATTGGCTAAAGTGTTAATTTTTTTTCACTGAGTGACATTAGAATTTAAATTTTCAGTGAAAAATCAATTTCCTTTATTGTTTTTAAAATTGTATTTCTGTAGCAAGCAGTTACAAATGAGTTATACGTACTTAAATTTAGTAAATTTATAAAATTTATAATTAAAAAATATGTGTGTTGCTGGTAAACCCAACAGTCAGGTGAGAGGTTTAAACGCCTGTATGCCACAGGTGGTTAAAAAAACCCAAGTTTTTTTTAACAATAAAATTGCCTTGTACCTAAAAAAACTCACCTGTTAATTATACGGTCTAGCACACCTGGTGACAGTTTTTTTCTGTAAACACAACATTTTTTTTAAAGTGTCGCGCATCACACAGCTTGATCCGAATTATAATAGTTAATCCTCATCCTTGTTGATGTTTCTGTCTTTTCTAACAAGATGTGTTAGGGAGGAACGGGAAAGGTGGCCGTGTTTACAAACTGAAGTATCAGTGTTAATCCAATGGAAAAAAATAATTAGCTAAGCTACTTCAGCTGTATTTAAATTTTGATAGACAGTTGTTAGTATTAAGAAGTTTTTATAAAGTTTTTTTATAACACGTTGTAAATTTAAAAAAAACCCTGTATACTTAATATAAAATATGAAGTTTTTTATATGATAAATGTAGCTGGCTTAAAAGTCCCTCTAATTCCAGCTTCTGAAGTTGGTTCGAATACTATATATAAATAATAATTTCCTTATGAGCGTAGGTCCCTCCTTTTTTCCGTAATAGTGCACGAACCCTTTTAGTATCTAACATTCTTTTTTTTTAAATGTTAAAATTATCAATAAGGAACCTTTGTTAATATTTTACCCTTTTCAATTTGGTTTCAATTTTTTCGAAAGACAAAATTCTCATTTTTTAAAAATACAATATAGGATTTACAAATTAATTTTTTTTATAAATACACACACGTCCAGGTTGGTAGGAAGGCTTGTAAAGATACATGATCAAACGGAAATTATTTTAAGTGCTAAATACAGAGTAGTGGTATTTAAAATTTCAAATTATACACACATTATACAATGCCCTACGTTTTGTCATAAAAAAACGCGTTTGTCATAAGTGAACATTCTTTTTGTAATCCAATATCTACAAGAACACGTCCAAAAGAACTATCCACTCCAGTCCTGAGGAAGCTATGACAGTTGAGGACAGTCCAATCAAGCGGCTGTCCTAACGAAGGGGCGCTCTTAATTAGGGACGCGCTACATCGACATACACACAATGAGCCTTTTGTGTAATAGTACAACTGCTAATATGAGGAGGGGACCAGATGGGTTGGCCAACTTGGCGAGAAAGTTTGCTACATTTGTGTTACGATTTGAATGAGAGTTGAGTAATAAAAACACTATAATTAGAAACTTATTAATCGTAAGACTTCCAGTATCTCGTCACAACTTAATGTTCCTATTATATATACACTCTTAAAAAAAAGGAGTGAAATCCACTCCGATAGGAGAAGTGCATTTTCGGCACTGAAAAGGAGTGAAAATTAACTCAGACTGAGTTGAATCGCTCGTTTGTTTTAAGAGTGTAGTTTAATCTTGTATTCGTTGCCACTTATTCCTTTTACTTATTTCATGATGTTAAGTATAGAGCAGTTCCGGGTTATAATAAAGAATCGTGGCCGGATATTTTACGCCAAATATGGGAACCCCGACTTATTGATATTATGGCAAACTTTGGCGAAATTAGCAATGGGAAAGTTTCTTATCATGTCACGTTCTCCATACTGAGGTTCTTCATTGGCTGTCTAGGCATGGGCCGTGGTTTGTTATGTCGTTCGACCCGGCGATATTTTTAAAAATACGCCAAATCCGGCGACGATTCTTTAGTTTAACCCAGTTCCGTCCTTCTTCCTTGATAGTAACACACCCATTTGGCCACTAATCGCTGCCGTTAGAGTAAGTGCCAAATCCAACACTTGGAGGGCTAGAAAATTAGGTATTTTTCCCAAATTCCTCAAATATCGCCAAATGGAGTTTTTTTTATACGCAAAACACATTATACACAGTTAAAGGTTAGCATTGGAAATATTCGGTTTCCTAGTTTTGATACGTTTTTTTGGCTTCGCAAAATATAAAAGTAACCTAAATTGTATTAAAAAGCTTTTTTTGTTACATTTTTGCTTCGTTTAAGTTGAAAATAAACATACGCCCATATTACACGCTTAAAACAAAAGAATGAAATTCACTCCTAAAGGAGAAGTGCATTTTTGACACTGGAAAGGAGTAAAGATTAACTCCTAATCGCTCGTAATCGCCCTAAATCACTCCTATTCGCCATAAAATCGCTCGTTTGTTGTTAAGATTGTTGGAGATTTAATAAAACAAAAGAGTGAAATCCGCTTCTATAGGGGAAGTGCATTTTCGGCACCGAAAGGAGTGAAAATTAACTCAGACTGAGTAAAAATCGCTCGTTTGCTTTAAGAGTGTAGAACGTTATAAAATTGAAGACATCGCGTGATTAATTGAAACACTCAAAGTTTCACTGCATTTATGCTATTATTGGTAAACAACCAAGAACTATTTAGGACAAAATTCAAATGTTATAAAATGGCAAACTATTTTACAGGGCTGCCAGTGGCGACTTAAAAGGCTACTAAAGCTACTATTTTAGCGTCTAGGCGACTATGGCAACTATTTAAGACCAAAAAGGGCCTAAAACGACTATTTTAACCAAAACCTTCGACTATTTTCAGTCTTGGGCAACTATTTTTAGTTATATAATTTTTCCATAGATGGCGCCACAAGGATACTACCGATACGCAAAACGTGAAGTGCAGATGATGCCTATAGTTTCTGTTTGGTTCTCAAATCCAAAGTCACTTCATCAAATCACTTCATCAAATTCAAATCATTCATATTTCTTCATTCAAATCAAATCACTTCATCAAGTTTTGCTTTCGTTTTGCACAAAACAAAAGCAAAACCATGTGTTTTTGAAATAGCACTTGACTTATGATTTTTTTTTTTTTTTTTTTAGCAGCCTATGTAAAGTTTATGGAAACTAATACTTTGATTTTGTATGCTTTGTTGGAGATTTTTTTAAAACTGCATTTGGGGATAGGATTGACATCTGTCTGTTTGTTATTAATTTGCTTTATTTTGAAGTTTTTATTTTTTATTAAGTAATTTGGCGGTATCTAAAAGAATCGTATCGAAATACGTTTTTTTTTTTAATATTTGAAAAAGAAGTTATATTTTTCTTGTGAATTTCGATGATTCTGGATTGTGTTAAATAAGAATACTTACATTTAGTAGTTTTAATTCAGCCATCCTTGTATTTTAAAGCTGCGAGATATTTCAGTGAAACATATTTACATGGATTAGTATTGATCCTTATGTTTCTTGAATAACTGATAACTATTTAAAATAAACTTGTTTTTATTTTATGATATATTTTTTAATTAAATTTAGTTTTAAGTAAATTTTATCGGCAGTATCAATCTCAATCCTTTCATTCGAAAGTTGGTGTTGCAATTAGTAATTTAAGTTGTGGTCTTAATTTTTTTTGTGTGCATAATTTAGCATTTCAACTTCTTCCTACTCGCTTCTGTGAAATCGAAATGACAGGCTTTTTGTAGATGAATGTTGGTTTTTCTTAGATTTTTTAGCTAAAAACTAATCAAAAATTAAAAATAGTTAAATATATATGCCATACATATATATTTTTGAGGGATAAAAAAGGGACTTTTATGTGTTTTTTATCCAATCGTTAATGGAATGTTTTGGTTTTTTTGAAAATTTTTGTGCAATTGCTAATTAAATTCCAATATAAATAAGTAGATTTAAAATATTTTCTCCTAATTTATGTTCTCTAACCTAACAGTTATATATAAATTGGTTTAATAATTTAACATGAAATTTTCTGTTGCAATACATCCGAAAAACTATTGGCAGTTTTATCAATCCTTTTAACCTAGTGTTGGTGCTACAATTTTAAGATCTGCACTGATATAAGTCTTAAGTTTTAGTTTTTTAATTTTTGCATCTAAGCATATTAAACTAATTTTACATTTTTTTGGAAATTTTATTTAATTTCGGATAACATTCAATGCAAATATTTTTTAAAAAATACATTTGTGTTATCAAACGATTAAAAGTTGTTTATTTAGTTAGATAAAAGAGGATACTATTTTGGCTACTATTTTTTAACATCTGAGGCTACTAAAGCAACTATTTTCAAAGCTTTCTGGCACTGGCAGCCCTGATTTTACGATGTAGAGATGCACTAAATGAGGAAAAAATAACCCGCTAAATAACCCAACATCTAGGTCAACTTCTCTTGGGAAATCTGGGGAAATCACGTGACTTTCCCTTTCTCATCTATGTTATCACCTTTGATATTTACAAATGCTTAGCCCATTGTATACTAGGTCTGTGGCCCTAATCTCCGGATGCGCTCGCTGATTGCTCCGTCCCTGCTCCACGGTGAGGATTTCCGGACAATTTACTCGACCCCTGGTCCGTGATGACGTCACCGCGAGTTGAGATGGAAAGATTATTCTGCACCCGTTTAATTTCTTAATTAGGAATTAATTAATGCAGCATTCATTTTAGCTTCCACAATATGTTGAAAGCTTAAAAAGTGCAAGCTTTTATAAATGATTTGTCTGTCCGTCCACTTTTATAGCCCAAACTACGAATGTTACAGACAAGTGTGAGGCGACAAAAAAAATCAGTGCAAAGAAATTATCAGACTTTGAAAATCTCAGTAAAAATATATGAATTTGAAGTGCTTTAATTAAAAAAAAAAAACTGCAAATTTAAGACTGTTACTACTTTAAACTATTTTATACTTCAAAGCATCAATATTACTATATTTATTTTTCACACTTCAAATCAATTTCACAATTGGTAAATAATAATTGAAATATAGAATATTAATTTTTGGCAAAAATATACGATTTTGGAAATATCAGATTCTAAGGACTTGCTACCTCACGTTTAACTTCGGTGGGATTAACGTAACACTGGAGCTTGGCGATGGTCCTTATATTTTTGAATCGTGGTCAAGTGACGGGGCCAACTAATAATCTGGCGCAGAACGCAATCACTTAGCAGCATCGTAAGTCGCTGTCAGAACTCGACAGATTTAACGTGCACGAGTCCCATATACACGGGGCTATTTATTGGTGGGATTTTGTTTCGCTTATCACGATCAGTTCAAATGATGGCTAAGGTGAGGGCAAAACCTCGGAAGCTATCTTGAGTTGTATATTGCTAGTGCCTCGGTCGATTTAATAAAATTTCTTTATTCTCGGAAATATTATTTTTAATACAAAATACTCTTGGGAGTTTTTTAAAAACTTCTGACGTAACATTAAAATTGCAAATTACAACAGCATTTTATTGTACTTCTACTATTTCATTTACCTAGTTTTCCAAGAAAAACAGAACCCTAGTACTCTAACTAATTATTTACTACATAAAAACATCAGAACCCATAACTTATCCCAATAAATAATTTCAAACAATAACAAACATTCCCTTGTCTTTCCTATCCAATTTCTCCTCCAAAAAACTAAACCAAACCAGTCCTCGCCTTCTTCTGTAATCTCTCAAATAACATCAGGCAATCAAACTCAGCGAGCCATCACACACAGAAAAAAAATCGCCAAGGGTCCTTCAAGAACCCAGAAGAAAATTTCATCATCGCAGCCTTATTTATCTGCTAGCTTCAAAACAGTGGAAACTTCGTCTGTCATTGGCAGAACGGCTCTCTCTGTAGAGATCTGGGATTAGCCGGTGTCAGCCAGATCAACAGACAGCCGGCTAATCCAATATGGAGGGCGGACGCGCCATAGTAACAATAAGAAGTCGGCCATTTTGTTTTTGTTGCTTGCTGCAGAAATGGAGGTAAGGAATGAGGTTTGACGATGGTAAGAGTGAAGCTGTATTTAAAAAGTTGCCAATTCGATGGGATCGGCCGAACTGAATAGAGTATCGGAGCTGGATATCCAAAGAATTACCGATGTACATAGTTAAAATAGTCTTACACTCTTAAAACGAACGAGCGATTTTAACTCAGTCTAAGTTAATCTTCACTCCTCCAGTCTAGAAAATGCACTTCCCAATAAGGGTGGATCCTTTGTGTGTTGAACCTCACTCCAAACGAGCACAGGATCACTCCAAACGTGTGTTGAACCCTCTGTGTGTTGAACAGGATCACTCCAAACGAGTGATTTTAACTCGGTCTGAGTTAATATTCACTCCTTTCCAGTGTCGAAAATGCACTTCTACTGGAGTGGATTTCACTCTTTTGTTTTAAAAGTGTATAGAAAATTGCTACAACTTGTTTGTTACAGCACAGCTGAACTTGCTTGAGCGGATCCTCACCGTATCTTTCGCATTGTTTGAGAGAGAGAGAGAGATAGAGAGGTTTTGTTTGGATAACCATTTCCACCGCTTCCCTCGAGATTCAAATGTGTAGCCTCGTTCATACATAGTCGTCACGTATCTGCTTGTAGTCGAGGCCTGATACTTTATTTAGTCTGGCCGTGGTTGGGCTTAGGGTCATTGGGTACAGTCTCTGCTTAACATAGACACCCATGACATACTTTTCGAAATAACGACCCATGTTCATCAAGTTCTTTTGTCGGATTGATTAAGGACTAGAATATTGTCATAATTGTATAGGCGCACTCTTAAAACAAAAGAGTAAAATCCACTCCAGTTGGAGAAGTGCATTTTCGACACTGGAAAGGAGTGAATATTAACTCAGACTGAGTTAAAATCACTCGTTTGGAGTGATTCTGATGGAGTTTTAACACACAAAGGATCCACTCCTTTCAGAGAAGTGCATTTTCAAGACTGGAGGAGTGAAAATTACTCAGATTGAATTAAATTCGCTCGTTTGTTTTAAGAGTGTATGAAGGGAAATGTTTAACATGTGACTACAATGCTCTGTCATATTTCTTCTATCATTCTAGTAAAAAGTCGATATTTATAGCCCAAACAAATTGCATTAATATTGTGTACAGCATACTTATGTCATTGGACAACTAGAATGACCACGCCTATGATGACTTCACAGATATATGAAACATTGTTTCCTAACCCATCAACAAGTCGTGCTCCACCCCGTTGGAATTTTCTATCAAATGATAATTTGTGTAGTGGTCCATTGCAGTACAAGAAAACCAAATTCGAACAATTGTATAAAATCTCTTTTCTTATATCTTTACAGGTTGATTCCACGAAAATGTGCCATGGACATCATTTTTAAAATTTCAACTATTTTATTTTAAACAAAATCTGCTCCCTTGCAAAAACTTTTGACACTTTATTTTCTCTTTTTATACCTCAAAATAATCAGTTCGTAAAAAATTCGAAAATTAAATTTAAAATTTGAGTGAAATATAGAACTTCAAACTTTGTCATTTCTGTCACATTTGTCATCTCAATCACGCTGATAGATATTTATAATATTTTACTATTTACAAATTTCTTAATTTTTTTCTTTCTGGTTGGCACACAAGAATCTTATATTGATTCCAAAAAAAATTCTAGACTTGAAATGCATACCAGTTAAGAGCAAATGATAATAATATAAGGTCACTCAAAATCTGTGTCTCAATTTTGTCATGTCCGTCACGGCATGTTTTGCCCAATTAATTTTAAGTATTTTCACTTGAATGAAAATTTCAGTGTTTTTTTATAATCAAGACCTTTATTTGCATCACCCCATGGAAATTTTTTAACAGTTAATTAATATTTAGTACTTTTTAAGAGCCAAGACAGTTGTCTTATGTCGTGTCTGTCACGAATGGAATTAGCCAAAAATGTCTTACTCACCCTAGACTGGCATATCAGAGCCTGGTTCCATGCGCAAAATAACCCAATTTCATTCTCCAAGCGCATGTTGGTTGGGATATACATATATTTTCAGGCTTGTGTGTTTGCTCAGAGAGCCGCTTATAAACCTTCGTCAAGTAAGACAGTCACAACACACACACTCACATGCACACATATACGTGACAGATGCTGCCATCTATCACTCGCCACCTCCACAATTTAGACATGTCCCTGAAGGGGAGGGAAATAGTCTCCAGGAACCTGTACCCGTGGGAAACTGCGCAATGACCGCCTACAGGACTTTCTGACCCAACAGATTTAACGAGCAAGTACTCCGCATATACTCGGTGAGTTTTCAGCGACCAGGTTTTGTTCGCGGGACCTTCCGATCCGTAGATCGCTACCATGACCACAGGGCGCCTCACAGCCCTAAGCGCATGTTTGGGCCTACTTGGAAGCAATCATCTGCTTCCAGCATCAAACCAATTTTCCATTAGTATTTTTACCAGACAACATCCATATCTCATTCTTACCTTCATAGATGAAGACTTCGAAGAAGATGCTTGGCTTCATCATCAGACAGGATTTATTTTTTTTATGTTTAGAAAAGAATAGTTTGGAGATATGTGATGCTTGATCAAGTTATATTTTATTTTGTTATGCTTCGAGTTTTCATCGGGTAATCATATTTGGGTTTATCATGTTTATTTTTGCTTACGTTTATGGTAAACTTTTTGAAGGGGATAGTAATAGTTTTTTTTGTCTGTTATAATTATAGTGGTCTGTGGTGTTTCAAAAATAGTTGTTTTGGTTATTTAAGAAATAGTGTGTTTTTGTCATTTTAATAATAGTTTTTAAAGCGAAGTGTATTAGTGTTCTTGCGAAGAGAAATTTCACTTATAGTTTTAAATATATACAACTTTTCAAGAATACAACATTTGGTTACAGGTTTTGTGAATACTTTTTGTTATTATTATTATTGCTTCTACCTTAAAATTTGGTAATTCTGAGGTGGTTACATATTATGACAACTTCAGAAATATGTCAGTATCTCCCGAAGAATTCCCAAATAGCATCTTCAAATTAGAAAAGGCGAAAAAGTAATAGTAGTTGTTTTGGTTATTTTAGAAATAGTGTGGTTTTGTAATTTTAATAATAGTTTTAAAATTGAATCGTGTTAGTGTTCTTGCAAATAGTATTTTCACTTATTGTTTTAAAAATATATAACTCTTCACGAATAAAACATTTAGTTAAATGTTTTGTGAATACTTTTTGTTATTATTATTATTGATTCTACCTTATAATTTGGTAATTCTGAGGTGATTACACATTATGACAACTTCAGAAATATATCAGTGTCTCCCGAAGAATTCCCAAATAGCATCTTCAAATTAGAAAAAAAAGGAAAAAGTTATTTTCAATTTTTTTTGCGAATGAATATTTTTTTATTTCTTTGAGATAAGAAAGGATTGAAGATTGGAGTATTTGTTATTTGTTCACTGAATTTTTTTCCGAGTTTTATTCAGTGTGTCATGTTTGGATTCAGCAATGTTTTTTTCAAGATTATTTTATTAAATTATACTGCCAGATTTTATTTATGTTTCATGTTTAAGATAATTGTATATATTAATTATTTTTTATTAATAATATATATGATTATGGTTGAGTCGGGTTTTGACGTTTCGTTTTTTTTTCTCAAAATACAAATTTTGATTTAAAAATACTGTATCGAAGTTCAATACAAAATTTAAAAAAATCTGCATAACTTTATTTGAGAATAATTGGAGTTTCTGTTTTGGAAAAATATCTTGCATTACAGACTGAAAGCTGTGAGTTTTTCATACAAAAGCACAATATATACATTAAAATCTAAATGTTTCCCAGTTTGTTAAAATAGTTTAGTAAAAAGTAAATACAAGTTTTATTGATAAATATGAAATTATTTAGTTAAAGTTTACGAAAAATATGCTTGAAAGTTGGGCGTTCCATTTTTTAACTAACATGTAACACAATTCACAATATTTTATTTTTGTTCTTCTTGATGAAAATATATTTTTAAAAAGTCTTATTATTTTTTATTGTGTCTATGAGAACATTTTATGATAACCACCAACAATTTTCTATTACATATAAAAATATCCCCACAATGACCAAAATTTTTACATGTTTCCTCAAACACTTATGAATTATATCAAATAAAAAAAAGGATTTTTTAGAGAAATATTAGAAAAAGAAGTTCAAGGGTATACGTACACCTTAAACTATTTGTAAGAAGTATGTAAAAGAATATTCTTGGTCCTTTTTATTGTGTCTATGCCAACACTTTACGATAACCACCAACAAATTTCTAATACATATAAAAATATCCCAACAATGACCAACAAAAAAAAAAAAACACCAAAAAATTATCGAAAGCTCTCCTTTTTAACCAGAATAAACACCGCTATCAAATCCTATGGAGAGCCATAATTGAATCGCTTGCTTTTTTACTATCACAAATTCAGTTTCTAACGCCCTCAAGGCCTTGGAATATTTACTTGTGCCGGCTGCGTTCCATTTCTTCCCCCTAAGAAGATATCTTGGAACGCTTTCTTTGTGTGTGGACATATTTTGCCGCGTATAGGATCTGTCCCTCTGCTCCAGAGGACGCAGAATTGATTTACATAGCTCCAAAGCCGAGGCTTATGATTCCGAGTTTTTTTTTTATCTGCATGGTACTCGACGAAAGGTTTAGATGGGTTGTCATAATTGTAGGAAACATACACTCTTAAAACGAACGAGTGATTTTAACTCAGTCTGAGTTAATTTCACTCCTCCAATCTGGAAAATGCACTTACCCGGAAGGAGTGGATTCTTTGTGTGTTAAGCCTCCAACAGGATCACTCCAAACGAATGATTTTAACTCGGTCTGAGTTAATATTCAATCCTTTTCAGTGTCGAAAATGCACTACTCCAACTGGAGTGGATTTCACACTTTTTTTTAATAGTGTACATCCATACATATTCGAACCCGTACCCAGAATCCCCAAAGGATAGTTATAGTTCCCTAACCGCTGTGCTGCCGTGTCGGCTGGTGAAAGTTTACAAAGATTTACTAAATATAGGTTGTGGAGTGCTATAGTTTTCAGTTGACATATATACAGGTTAAGTATATTTTAAATTGAAACTATTTGAAGGAAGTGTGTAAAAGAATATCCTTGGTCCCTTTTATAGTGTCTATGGCAACACATTACGATAACCTCCAACAAATTTCTAATACATATAAAAATATCCCAACAATGACCCACAAAAAATTGTCGAAAGCTCTCCTTTTTAACCAGAATAAACACCGATATCAAATCCTATGGAGAGCCATAATTGAATCGCTTGCTTTTTTACTATCACAAATTCAGTTTCTAACGCCCTCAAGGCTCTGGAATATTTACTTGTGCTGCTGCGTTCTATTTCTTCCCCCCTAAGAAGATATCTTGGAACGCTTTCTTTGTATGTGGACATATTTTGCCGCGTATAGGATCTGTCCCTCTGCTCCAGAGGACGCAGAATTGATTTACATAGCTCCAAAGCCGAGGCTTATGATTCCAAGGTTTTTTTTTTATCTGCATGGTACTCGACGAAAGATTTAGATGGGTTGTCATAATTGTATGTAATGTTTTTAGCAAATATTATTTCCCATTTAACATTCAATACAAAAATTGGCGACCAAGAATTGGCTGGAAGCCCAGCAAGGTTGGCCCAAAAGTCAACTAATAGTAATTATTTACCGAGGCTGCTGTAAAGCAGGTAAAATACAGTAACCACAGCAATGCATTGGGCCGTTTTTACACTGAAATAATCAAACGATACGATATTTACTGTAAAATTTTATATCGATTTGTCGTTTATTTTTAATGATATAGTGGTGTGGTAAAATTGTTTTTAAAATTTTATGATAATTTTATAAATTTTTAGTTTTTTCTGCTTGTGAATGATTAAAACCCTAAAGCTTTTAGCGAAATTAATGTCGAGCTACAGTATTTTTTTCTTGTATTGAAACGTATACCTTTATTAAAAGTTGGGATGGGATGAGATTTAGTGTGAATAGATTTAAAAAAAAAAAGTGAAGTTGTACATTTACAAGAAATCTTATTTTTGATCATTTTTATACATAAAGCTTCATAACTGTTTTTGTTTAACTGATATCTCGATATCCATACTAACTTTTATTAATATGTGTTGTTGAAACATTTAAAAAAAATATCCATTAAAAAATTCCTTAAATTGTAGGAGGAATAGCATTTTTTTTAAAACTTAAGTTTCAATATTTTACTTTTCGTGAATTACCGCATCCCCTTACGCACGAATATTTCCTGTATTGCTTCGTTATGGGAAAATTATGTCAACATATTTTTTCGCAAGCAAGTGGAATATTTTCTGGCAACTTTTCAGTCAGACATCCAAAACATTTTCTGTAATACAACAGCATTTTCTAAATAGTGTATCACAGTTACACCTTTGACACACTATAATAGCTAAAAAAGGTATGCTGGAATTCAATAAAATATGGAAATTCTGTCTTCGCCAAAAAAAAGCTACTGTCTTTTTCAAGGGGATATGGGCATTTTTCTTTGATACCGGAGAGAGTTCTACCTTTTTTGGGACATATTAAAAAAAAGTCCTAAATTTTAGATATTTAATATAAGGTAGTTTCTCGGGGATATTCCGATGGGGCACAGAGATCAAAATAGTTTGCATCGGGAGTCCCGGTATGCTACATGATTTCAATTTCCATTCTTTAGAAGAATGTAACCTTTTGTTGCCGTTATGAATTTTTTATGTGAAAATCGCGTATTTTATTCCTAGGATATATGTCAAAGGTAATATTTGGTTCGATTTCAAATGCATTTGTTTGCTATTTATAAGTTAGTATTTATCTGCTAATATTGAATAGTCAAAATAACATAGAATGTAACCTTTTGTTGCAGTTATGAATTTTTTATGCGAAAATCGCGTATTTTATTCGGTTTATTCCTAGGATATATGTCAAAGGTAATAATTAGTTCGATTTAAATGCATTTGTTTACTATTTATAAGTTAGTATTTTTCTGCTAATATTGAATAGTCAAAATAATATAGAATGTAACCTTTTGTTGCAGTTATGAATTTTTTATGCGAAAATCGCGTATTTTATTCCTAGGATATATGTCAAAGGTAATATTTGGTTCGATTTCAAATGCATTTGTTTGCTATTTATAAGTTAGTATTTATCTGCTAATATTGAATAGTCAAAATAATATAGAATGTAACCTTTTGTTGCAGTTATGAATTTTTTATGCGAAAATCGCGTATTTTATTCGGTTTATTCCTAGGATATATGTCAAAGGTAATAATTAGTTCGATTTAAATGCATTTGTTTACTATTTATAAGTTAGTATTTTTCTGCTAATATTGAATAGTCAAAATAATAGAGAATGTAACCTTTTGTTGCAGTTATGAATTTTTTATGCGAAAATAGCGTATTTTATTCGGCTTATTCCTAGGATATATGTCAAAGGTAATATTTGGTTCGATTTGAAAGGCATTTGTTTGCAATTTATAAGTTAGTATTTATCTGCTAATATTGAATAGTCAAAATAATAGAGAATGTAACCATTTGTTGCAGTTATGAATTTTTTATGTGAAAATCGCGTATTTTATTCGGTTTATTCCTAGGATATATGTCAAAGGTAATATTTGTTTCGATTTGAAATGCATTTGTTTGCTATTTATAAGTTAGTATTTTTCTGCTAATATTGAATAGTCAAAATAATATAGAATGTAACCTTTTGTTGCAGTTATGAATTTTTTATGCGAAAATCGCGTATTTTATTCCTAGGATATATGTCAAAGGTAATATTTGGTTCGATTTCAAATGCATTTGTTTGCTATTTATAAGTTAGTATTTATCTGCTAATATTGAATAGTCAAAATAATATAGAATGTAACCTTTTGTTGCAGTTATGAATTTTTTATGCGAAAATCGCGTATTTTATTCGGTTTATTCCTAGGATATATGTCAAAGGTAATAATTAGTTCGATTTAAATGCATTTGTTTACTATTTATAAGTTAGTATTTTTCTGCTAATATTGAATAGTCAAAATAATAGAGAATGTAACCTTTTGTTGCAGTTATGAATTTTTTATGCGAAAATAGCGTATTTTATTCGGCTTATTCCTAGGATATATGTCAAAGGTAATATTTGGTTCGATTTGAAAGGCATTTGTTTGCAATTTATAAGTTAGTATTTATCTGCTAATATTGAATAGTCAAAATAATAGAGAATGTAACCATTTGTTGCAGTTATGAATTTTTATGTGAAAATCGCGTATTTTATTCGGTTTATTCCTAGGATATATGTCAAAGGTAATATTTGTTTCGATTTGAAATGCATTTGTTTGCTATTTATAAGTTAGTATTTTTCTGCTAATATTGAATAGTCAAAATAATAAATATATTTTTTTAAATGTTAGTTAAAATGCATGGTGATACATTATTTATTGTACTATATTCTAGTGTCTGTTTTTATGGAAATTTTTCGACACACACTAACATATACAAAAGCTGAAGTTCGAGCACTTTTCGGTTAGTTTTCATCATTTATTTTAAACTGTTAGTAAGTAGTGGTAGGCCAGTTTGCTAAATTGCTTAGTGGTAGTGCTTCGCATTTCCACGCCACAGGTCGGGATCGAATCCCGGATTTTGCGAGGCTAACCCATCTTTTCATGCCTTGAGTGGGTCGATAAAATGGTTATGGTTTAGATAAAGATATGGTTTAAATATGTATTATGGATAGATATGGTTTAGAAAAAGGTTAATTGTTATTTAGAAACTTTTTTTTTTGGCATTTCCTTGTTTTTTTTAAAGTATTCAATGCTTATAAATAAATTTATTTTTCGTTTGACCAATTGTCTAAGAATTTTGCATCGTTCAATTAAGGGGAATGGGAGCGCTAGACTGCGAGTCTCCAAACTCAAGTGCCTCAATGTTGATCCTATGGCAAAAAAGACATATTTTCTCTGCCACATTTCTCCAGTTGTATTAAATATTTTTACAATCGTTTTTTTTTAAATAATAAATGTAGATAACTTACAGGTCTCTATCTTCCCACTTTTTGAAATTGCCCCGAATATTTTGTGTAAAATAATTTATTGAAAATTTAAAAAAAAAACTATTAGTACCAATTTTAAAAAGTTGGAAGATCGAGGGCCCTGAAAGTCTGCTACATTATTTCACAAAACAAAAATCCGCTTGCAAAAATATTCAATACAGCCTGAGAAATGTGGTAGAGAAAACATTTTTCTCTCCTTAGGATTTACACTGATGCACTTTGCTTTGGAGTCCCCAGGTCCAGCACGCCTATTCCCCCTTTATATGAAACTAAAATAATAATATCCTTATATATTGTTTTAAAGATAAATCAGCTTGAAAAAAATCTGCTTTTGATGTCGTAAGCAAGTAAAAATATCATTAATTACGGATTTTCCAAGAACCTGAAACAACATGTCCTTACTAAATATCATTACTAATTACAATATAAAAACCAGAGCAAAGGCAAACCAAGATTCATAAAAGTATTTTTTTTACCTTTATTTTACTAATCCTAAGACCTTTTGAAGTTAAGGTCTTTGCATTTCAAAAGAGAAAAAGGGCCATTCCGCGAAAAAAAGCTGACAAAAAGAACACCTATCAAGGAATGAAAAAGAATTCCAAAAACGACAGTTTTTCTACTTCGTACTTAAATGGACCGAATCGTAAGAAAAACAGAAAAAGAGTTTTCAGGCCTTTTTCTTGATGATAAAAGTAGAAATGGGGTAAATCAGAAGAGAGTTCGTGTGTTAAAGAGAAAATGGTTAGGGGAGACCGGGGCACAATGGACCACTTTTTCATGTTTTGTGCTATAAGTACCAAAATATTCATCCCACATGTTCAGAAAAAGGTGTATATATTACATATATATCCTGGTTTAAAAATACATTACCTAAAAAATATAATTTCAATTACTTTTTTCTGAATTCACTTTTTTATTGCAAGTGAGAAAGCGGTCCATTGTACCCCAGGTTCGGGGTACAATGGACCACATCACGGGGTACAATGAACCATGGTATTTTTTGCTGGAAAAAAATTATCTGCACTTTTTAAAGATTAACGTACACATAAAATAAGGATTCTATTTGAATTTAAAGTATCCAATTGCATTAAAACTTCTTTTAGTGAAAGAAAACTATCAGATATTACTGTTTGCTTTTTTCCCATCTCTTTTGAAATTTTTTGTTTATTTTCTTTATATGCAAGGATCAGTTAGGCTAAAATCTAACAGGTGTATGGGAGGTTTTGTACTTTTTTTATGTAGCACAAAAGGGCTGTTTTTGAAATGCCTTTCTCTTTGCTAACTGAACAGATAGAACGACTATCATCAAGAACATGTTTTAAAGCCTGTTTCATCACTTCTTTTGGCACTGTTTCTTCATTTGTCTTTCTAATCGTGTTACGTGGCATTTCGGAAAAAAAAAATGAGTAAAAGCATTAAATTTTATCTTCAAAATTATAAGATCACTTTAAAGTTTTTTTATTACTATACAGAACAACACCAAAAGTGTAGGGGAAAACTGTGGATCAAAGAATCTTCGTTTTTATGCGAGATCAATTTTTTAACCTTTTTTAAGTCTTCCCTTATGACTTATGACTTTCTTGGTGGGGGCAAGATCGCCAAGCACTGCGACTATAAGTCTATTGTAAAGTCTTCCCTTAATCAATGTGGTTGGAAATTTTATTCAAAAACAAAATTTTTAAACAAAAAAAAATATTTAAACAAAATTTCAATTTTGTGCATTTTACCAATTTTGAGAAAATTTGTTTGTTACTTAATTATTTATAACTACAACAAATAGCTCACATTTTTGTTAGTAAAAAAATCAACAGTAATCAAATTCCAATTACAAAATTAATCATTTTGTGCTTGTACTTCCGTTATGTAAATGTGTAAATTTATTTTACCACCAACTCAAATTTCTAAACTTTTTGTTTTAAATAATTAAACACTTTAGTATCACATCACATTCAATTTTAAAAATACTTTTCTCATTCAAAACACTTATTGTTAGAAGTCATAATATATAAAATAAAACATCAGTTCCCTAATAATTTGTTACTTCTGGTTAAAAACAAAGCACTATTAGTAGACGGGGGGGAAATCTATTACATTCACAGAAGTGAATATTAAAATAATTATAAAACATTTAACTATTATAGCAAATTTGACATTTAATAATTAGAAAGTACTTGCATCAATATTTTTTATTTATTTTGAAACTAAAAGTATTTCTAAAGTTGCATGGGGTACAATGGACCATGGTCCACTGTACCCCAGATTTTGTGGTCCATAGTGCCCCATATTGTATTTGAGCAAAAAACATAATTAAAAAATGCGGAATTTTGATTTCAGAAATTAATTTTTAGATTATATAGAAAGACAAACATCTTGCCTTTCAACTATGCTAAGCCACTTTGTCCTACTAATGTTACTTTAATGATGAGAAGATAATTTCTAGGAGAGAGCTTTTTTTACTTTAACCTGGTTAATGCACATCAAGAATAAAAAATGGCAAATGTGTGAGCTAACAACATGGTTTTTCATAATAACTAGAACAAGACTGTTATGTCATTTATTACTTATAATATGAACTAATTTGGAAAATAAACAGAATAAATAATAAGGGGTGGTCCATTGTGCCCTTAGGTCCATTGTGCCCCGGTCTCCCCTACCTCAAAAGCACTTGTTAGTGAACTAGAGGTTTTGAGGTAACTGTCAATAACATTTTAAAGGATCAATGACTATGATAATAAAAATATCCACAAACTATGTTTTTATTTTACGGTAATTTTATGCAGTGTATACTTCTGAGACTTAGGCTGTGAGGTTAAACGTGTCTGCCTCGTAAGCCCAAGATCGCGGGTTTGAGTCCCGGCTGAGTTGTCGGATTTTCTGGATGGGAAAATCTTGGGCACGCTTGTCTTATGATTGTGGCATGTAAACGATCCCAGGAGGGCCCATTTGGGTTGGGTTCTTTCGGCAAAATTAAAGCTCGGCATACTTTAACCTTTTAAAACTATTTGGAGAGAAATACATTATTAACATCATAAAAACTAGGAGAATTCAATGGCTGAGACTTAATGAGAGAATGGACGAGGTACAAAGAAAATTTTCAAGATGCAATGTCATTGAGAGAGAAAAAGAGAAAGACCTAGGAAAAGATGGATAGATGATGTGGAAAGAGATCTAAAAGACATGGAAATTAAGAACCGGAAGGCGAAGACCAAAATCAGGAGTCGTATTGTAAGACAGGCCATGGTCCAGCATGGACTGTACTGCCTGGGAGTAAGTTAGTTTTATACTTTAACCTTTAACATCCGCAGAGAGCTCAGATTCATTGTAATCTGTTCGTCAAAATTGGTAGCGAGTCACCTAGATGGTGCCTAAAAAAATGGCTCTTAGTTCTGGGGAATATGCCGAGTTTGCAAAGGCTTGACCACAAATAATGCAGCCCTATTAGAGAGAAAAAATGTTACATTAAAATCTGAATGAGATTTGACAAATAAATTTACGAACAGGACGAATTTTTCTTTCGAAACTTCTGAGACTGAGAACATGAACATTTTATACTCGTTCCTCAAAAATAATCCCATTTCCACATTTCTAAAATAAAAACCCTTTCGGCAAAGCAAAACGTTTGGTTAAAGGACAATGCGGTTTGCCACTCGGCCCATTTTCTTTTCATTTCTGGAAATCTGTGTGGCCAGCGAAAGTTGCCGAATTTTAAACGGGATTTCCCATTGAAGGAAATAAAAGGACATGCAAATAGTCGATTTAAGGTGTGGGCGTTTTCTTATATACAGGGTCGTGTTTTATCTACCGCTGTTGGGGCTCCTTTCAGAGAAGTGCCATGGAAATATTAGGAAAGCGTGACTTAGAACAAGTTCACTCAGCATATATTTGGGAGAAATAAGTTTCATTTGAAACTTAGTTTTTGTTGGGTCGTGTTGAGAATGAAATAATAAAAACAGCTGTGAAATGATGGATATTTAGCGATTTTAGACATTTTAGAAAGCAATGAAAATGTTTAACAGTGGTAAATATTCCACTTTGTACTTCATGCAATTGGAAATATAACGCAATTAATTTTGAAGTTTACCAAATTGAGATCGAACATTATACTACGGCAGTATACCTAAAGAATGCGTTTGAAAAATAATTCTTGTTTATAATGAAATATTAAATGAAGAGTGCAGGAGAAAACCCGATTTATTTCGTAGAAAACTTTCCTTAGCGGGCCACTTTGGCGATGATAGCGAGTAATCGCCTAAACTGGTGTAAGGAAACCAGTTTCTACCTACCGAGATTCGCGCGATGCATGATTCCGACGCTTGGACCAATCGAAGAAGAAAGAGAGAAACCGGTTTTCTGTCACCAATGTCCGCCAAGCAGACACAATTACAGGATGACTCCTAAAAATCAAGCGGTTTTTCCCCTGTACTCTTCAAATATAATAAACATTACAATAATAAACATTTGTGTCTTGAACTACTTCTACAGTTTTCCACATCATCTTTGTTCATACATTGGATAAAAATAATTTTTCAAATTTAATATTCTGCTAATGTCAATGTAAAAAAAACTCAATAAAAAGCAATTTGCACACAAAAGAAATTTGTAACATTATGTGGTTCTGATAGACTGGTCTCAAAACCAGATATCAGTTTACATCACAGAGATATAACTGAAATACTTTATAGTTCAACTACTATTACTATTTTATATTTTTTAAACCTGTCAAAAAGCTTTTCCCAAAGGGAAGTTCTAAAAAATATTTAAAATCCTTTATAGAATGGAAGACTTATCATTGTGACGTCATACGAAACTCACAATAGGATTGGTGAAATCCGTTCTCGACATTATTTTTAAAAACCGCTAACAATCTTATAAAAGGCCCTTAAGTCTTTTTACAGGAATTTAAGCTTTATTTTTTTTATGAAATAAGGTTATAAATGTAAAGCGATTTTTTTTAGTGAAATGTTCACGTTCAAGAAAAAATGGTGCTTTAAAAGTTTAAAATAGAATAACTTGATATATTCGAATGCGGTGTTAGATATTATTGTGGAAAAAATATTACATTTTATTTTAGAAAAAGGCATGTTATGTTTTTGCTAAAAATCAAATAATTGTTGGTGCAAACTTAGAGGAGGGTATGAGTAGAGGCGTAATCACCTTATTCTCTACGGGCCAAAACCTTTCCGGTTGTCTGTCACTTGATTTTAAAGCATTCGTTAATAGAATTTTGGTCAAATGCCTTGAACTAGGAAAATTACTTTATTTTTCAAACTATTTTTTATATCAAATTATCTGTTGTACATGTTTTAAAATGATAATTTCATTTTATTATGTAGAATATAGATCAAACTTAACCCTCTAATGCATGAATTTTTATTTTCATCAAAACTATGGTATCAATATAAAAAGGTATATATTAATTATTAGGATGATACTTGATTAAGTATGAATAAAATCAAGGTTTTACATTACGAAGGTATTGCTAAATTTCTATTTTCTTTGCCTTTTGTAGACTTCTATTTCCAAAGGTATTGCCAAAAATCTGCCAAAACTATATCCTTGTTTTTATTATAATGTAACTTTTCCTTTTTTAAGAATATGCAAGAGATATTTTAGAAAATTATAACTTACCATAATGCAATACATCATTTTTGTCCTTTTTTACCTAAACTTTTCATTTGTGGCCCTATTAGGAGCTTTCAATCAAAGAAAAATCTTGCTTAAAAAAGTTTTTAATATTTTTTGCTTCCCTAATCTAACTAAGATTGAGTGTACTTTTAAAACGTTTTTCATGACGACATTCATTTTTTGGAGTAGATAATTAATGGCATTTTAACGATGAATGGATTTTTTTTTTGAAAATTAATCAGTGAGATTAAAAAGATTAATATAAGTACAAATAGAGCGGTTAAAAAATGTCTGCGTTTAGAAAAATTAACATCATACAATTAAAAGAACTGGAGAATTTTTTAAAATTATAATAAATAGTATTTCTTAGGCACGTTAATACCCAGAAAGCCACAATTTTTCAAACAAGAATATATGTTTCTTATTTAAATAATTTCTTAGTTTCCAGTCGTAGGGTGGTCAAACACGAGTTTGAGAAGTTTTTGTAACAAAAAGTTATTTACGGATCGATTTAAATGAATCAGAAAATTTAAAAAAGGAAAAAAATCATCATTGTCACCGACCTTTGAAAACTTTTTTAAAATAAGTCAATATAATAAGCCTTCCATGAAATTAGAGAAATAATATTTATTTAAGACAAAAAAACCCGTTTAATATGGTTTCAGATTTCTTATACTACCTACAACATAGAATCTGTTCTAGGATGAATTCTTTCAGTACAAGGACAAAAGACAGTCAAATATAATATCCTCCCGGTCGTTAGACACGGTTTTTTGTGTTTTGGGCATCGGGCTTTTTTACAATAACCTCAAATTTTAAAACTCTATTATTTACAAATGTTTATTCATAATGTGCTTTTTTCGTCTGGAAATGATAGGCTATCTCTTTCAGGTTAAGCTAAAGAAACTTTTCCGGATATGGCAGTTTTTTTTTAAAATATCCTCAATTCAAAATGATAACAAACCCCGGCACTTGCCGAAATGGTTGCCATCTCGAAATAACCAAAAATACTTCCTAATTTCAAAATGTCCGGCTTAAAACAACGGAAAAACCCATTAAATTGCAAACCATAATTAAAAAAAAGTTGAGCGTAAAATGCCGAAGAACTGATTTAAAAAAGTAAGTAATTATTTAAAATAATTAAGCATATAGTTAATAAAACATTATTATGGGAAAACTTCAGAATAAATTATATGCATCTTGTATTTAAACAGATTAACAATTTGAAATTGTCAGTCTAAGTCAAGATTCAAAATTGTCAAGATTCGGCGTAAAATTGCCGGCCACTATTCTTTAGTGTAACCCTATTTCAGAATAAACCTGATTCTAATTTTAAATAAAATGCTTAGTTTGAAATCAGTTTAATTTAAAATTTATAAAAAGTATTACAAAACAACCAAACAAATGTGCCCATTTTCAGGCAGTTTCCCAGCATCATATAGTGGAAAATAACTACAAACTCTAAGTATAAATATTTTTATTTGCAAATAGTGGGTGGGTATTTCAATGTTCACTACATCATTTCCATTGCTGAACGAACATGTACAAATTATTACAATCTATCACAACAGGATATTAACACTTAGAAGTCAATGCCGCCATAACATTGGTCTGGCGTTAACATACACAATCTTAAACTCTTTGCTCGAAAGTTGCAGTTTTTTTTTCTTCCAAAAACAGTTTGTGCTCTTCTCTTTAAATATTTTCTCTGATGAAACTTTCCAAAAATAGTTTACAACTTTTTTTCTTCTTGTCTTCTTTGGGAATGATATTAGTTCATAATTCATGTACACGCAATATTTACATTTTCAATTGGACACTTAACAATATTTTATAACATGGAGGTTGAATAAGATGAAGATGTTTTTGCTTTAAAAACAATGTTAAAACAGGTTTCTCAAGTAAAGCCATAATTGCTTTTTTAATACGCCCAAAAGATGCTTGGCTAACATTTTGTTGTTATTCAGGGTGTCCGTAAAAGAATGTCCGTGTTTCAAATTGCAATAGTATCAGTTGTAATCGTTTGACATTTGTGGTTGAAGGTGATGAGTAAAGAATAACTCCAACAGAGTCCCACCCTTTGAAACCGTTACCAATCTTGAAAGGTAGAATTGCACAGGCTGTTGCTTCTATTACCCCGGACTTGCTGCAGACAGTATGGAAAGAATTGAATTTTCGTTTGGATGTGTGCCGTATCACTAAAAGCGCACACGTTGAGCACTTATGGGAAAAAAGTAGGTTAGTTTTCCTTCAATTTAATGTATGACTATTTATATTTAGTATAAAATAAACTCCTGTAATACACCATTAAAACTCGGACATTCTTTTAAGATAACCCAGTAAATTAAAAATAAAAAAATTTAAAAATTTCGTGTAGGTGGAAGTATTAAAGTATTAGTTCAATTCTTATATAACAATCACAAACTTATTAAAAATAATTTAATTATCAATTTTCAAATATTTTTAATGTGTTTCACTTGGGCGTATCACGTACATTTTACGGCTTCTACGCATCTTCACAATTTTTCTTGACAATCATCATCATCTTATTAAACCTCCATAAGGTTTTCCCTAAATATTAGCCTCAAAAGAGCCACGTTTTAAAAATGTCTATACAATTTAGTCTCTAAAATATCTATTTTCTATGAAATTGTCCACTGAATTTCACTGGAAGTGCAATATCTTTTTTTTGGTGGGTGATTATGACGAAGCTCAGTAAATATTTCATCAAAAATATTTACTTTCCTAGAATCTTTGTGCATTGCGTTTTATACAAATTGACAACATTTTTATTTTCTTGTCTACAATAATCCTTTTAACAGTAACCAGACTCCCGCTAATTTACTGGAATTGGGTAATTTTTTTATGGTGGTTTATACCCTTGTCGATAGCCTATTGAAAACATTTTGATACTTTGTGTTTAGAAACTTGAAAGTAATAATATGCTGTGGTGAATAAACAAAATTATTTTCAGTTTTTAAAAATTAAAATTAGATTGTATTTTTTAAACTCAAAATTTAAAATTAGTATTCAATTGTCAACTTGCTTGAAAAGTAATTCCTTATATTTTTGTTCTATATAAAAGTGTTTTCAAGGTTGCTATAGTATAGACTGAAAAAATAAATCAGGGTAAAAAAACTTTGTATCTAAAAAAATATTTAAAGAAGCATTGTCATTTACAGTGATATTTTAATAACGATTAACCCAGTTAGTGTTCTTGGGGACATTATCTTTTATCGAAGCATTAAATTTATTGTCAAAATACTATTTAGTTATTAAACTAAAATGTCCAAAGGGTTTTAGTGGCAGCTTTGCAAGCAAGTAAGAACTATAAAAAACGCATAAAAAACAGCAAAATTTCAAAACTTGACAAGGGATAATTTTTTTGGCATCCCTTACTAAATATACTGGATCTTTGGTTTTTATCCATTGTATCTCACTGTTTAACCGAACCAAAATATGTGTTAGGACACTGCCTACTCAACTACTAAGACCGAAGAAGCTATCGCAAACAAGCTCAGGGACGGCAATCGTGACGTCATAGTTCCGAGTGACGTTTGTTCAGAAGATGAAGACAACCTGTCTCGAAACCTGTTCGGAACCACTCATTCACGGCTGACCACTTTTTTCGGGTTCCGAATACGTCCGAACTAGTTTCTCGATCTTCGGCACTCGGAACAATGATGTCAAAAATTCCGTCCTCGCTCATGTTTGCGAGAGCTTCTCGCTGGTCTTCTTCTTGAAGTTGGCCGTGGTTAGGATGGGAGGATGGTCAGTTTTTCCTTAAGTTTTAACACTGATTACATAAAAAAACACGGTTTGAAACATCGTTTCCTGTCTAGCAGTTTGAGGGGTAGTAACAATCTCCCAAAGTAGTGAAATATAGGACGTTTCGCCGGTCTGGGAATGGTGAATAAATGCCTTCTTTTCCAGCTTCCATTGGGGCCTTTGTTGTCCGTAATTGGTGCTTTTATTTCTAAAAGGGCGACGTGAAAGTGTCCGCTCCGGAGTGTCTAAGCTGTGATTCTGCACGCCCTCGTTCCTTTTATGGACGGTGTCTCTCTCCTGATCGAGAATAGAAAAAAAAAACACGAGTTAGAAACCTAAATTTGACAAAAACAGACGTACATGACATCCATAGTTAGAAGTCATTACAACAGTTATACATTTTGAAACTTTTGAAATTAAATCGTCACTTAAGTTCCCACATGTGATATCTAACTTTGCAAAACGGTAACCTTTGGCGAACTTTCCAAAATCGCGCCAAACGTCTTCCGAAACTCAACCGAAATGATAGGATAGGTTTGAATTATTGTCACATTTGAAATAAACGAGGGAGAGCCGAAAAACTTGTTTGTTCCTTTAACACCGGCTGTGAAAACGTCATCGTTGCGATGTCAAAGAATACGAATCATCAGTCGAAGTCAGAAGGTTGCCACAAAAGATTATTTATCACCCAATCCGAAAAAATAGCGTCAAGGGTTACCGTACAGTAAATCTGATCCTTTCACAGCAATTAGATAGCACACGTGGGAACTTAAGTGGCAAAATACTATATGAGTTTTTAGATTCATATTCTTAAGCTTCGGTTAATGCATTGGCAACGATTTTGTGATACGTCTTCATTTCCAAAAATGAAGAAAATGAAAAAAAAATGAATTTTCTGCAGATAAACACAAGAAAGCAAATGGTCTGGAGAAGCTTTGTTGGTATAACATTTAAGGCACAAATTGTACAACTTTAGTGTGTAAGTGTATCTTCATAACTCCATGTTTCAGTCCATACATCGTACGAAACAAATTATTATTTTTCTTTTAAATCTTTGAAATTATTTAGTGCTATCATTTAGTAATCGGTTTTCGATGTTTTAGTAATTTACTATTTGAAATTTGGAATATTCTAGCAATTGCAATCCTCTTTGGATAGGTGGAATATTCTTTGGAATACTCTGGTAATTGCAATACTTTTTGGAATACTCTTATATGCAATAGTCCTTTGAATATTCTAGCAACTGCAATAGTCATTGGAATACTCTTAATTGCAATAGTCTATTGAATATTCTAGTAATTGCAATAGTCTATTGAATATTCTAGTAATTGCAATAGTCTATTGAATATTCTAGTAATTGCAATAGTTTATTGAATATTCTAGTAATTGCAATAGTCTATTGAATATTCTAGTAATTGCAATACTCTTTAGATATTTAGAATAATCTTTGGAATACTCTAGTAACAACAATACTTTTTGGAATGCTTTTAATTGCAATAGTCTTTGAACTATTCTAGCAAACCCAATATTCTTTAGATATTGGGAATGCTCTTTGGAATTCTTTAATAATTGCAGTACTCTTTGAATATCAATCCTTAACATATCAGTTCAATATCGTTATTTTATAATAAATCTATAACCTATTATCATATTTTGAATCTAGCTAGAAACTCAATTTCACATCCAATATACACTCTTCCACCCCAACTGACCAACAAATTAAACCATTCCTTCGACCGAATCAAAGCGGTCATAACCGGATTGTGCCGGCCGAAATCTAAATTCCAATTACGATTGTCCGTGTTATCTGTATCGAGCCAAAAGTTCAAAGTTAGTCAATTTCCACAGCCCACAGTATGGCCCACAGAAAGCATCGCTTCGTAAATGCTTTTGCCTAATGGGGTTCAATAGAGCGTGCAACTACCACTGCAACTTGAATTGAATAACTCGAGCTGACGTAATCTTGGTAGTTTATTAGGTGAACGCCAGATGTCGCTTTAATTAGACAGCTCTGGGAGTAGGTTGGGTCTATTGTATGTTAAGGAGTCTTTTTCAATTTCGATATTAGGGTAGGTTTATTACTTAGTAAGGAGTTTTAATATGATGTTAAGAAAATTCTGTCGAGAGTTTAATAAAGTTGGATGTTTGGAAATGCGTTCTCCATTTAATATATGTTTTGTGCCGACGCTTTTTATTAAGGTGTTTTCATTACGGAATAAATTGCTGGAACTTGCAGTTTTTCATTCAGATAAGTGTATTGTTAAAGAAATTTGCAAACTAGCTAATATTTGGAATTCCTTACAAACTCGGTTTAATTGAATAAAATATATAAATACACCATGATAAAAATATTGAAATAATCAGAAAAAAAGTAGGATAGAGGACTTTAAACATGAAACGACAGACACTATTTGGCCAATTTTCTATCAAAAATGCTTAGAAGAGTATACATATAAAATAGTCACAGTAGAAAAGAATAAATTTCTTAAGAAAATTATAAATAAAATTAGATTAGACTTAACGTGCTATAATTCTGAAACATTTGAAGTAGTTTGCCAAACTAATATGAGTACTTAAAAAAATTTATGGCCAAAACGCCAAGGTTAAAGGTCACATTCAAATGAAAGAATGCCTCCCGATAGCGACTATGTTTTACGCTTACGCAATTAGGGGCATTCCACAAAATTAGTTACATGACTTTAATTGGAAACATTACACGGGGGCAAGTAGCTGATCGGCAACTCTTTGTTTGTAGAATTGAAAACAGAAATAATAATATAAGATTAAGAATACGAATGAGAACAAATAATTTTGATAATTAATGGATGTCTCATAAAAAACTACGATTCAGACTTAACCTGGTCTCTAAAGCATTCGAAGTAGCCATCAAACTAAATTAAGAACTTTAATCTTCATGTTGAGGCCATAAATATGTTTAAGGTCACATTCAAATGAAAGAATGCCTCCCGATAACGACTATGTTTTACGCTTACACAATTAGGGTCAATACACTAAATAAGTTACATGACTTTAATTATAAACCTTGAACAGTCAATACCACCTAGATTAGAAGGCAGAAGAACTAAGCAGCACAACGTCACACTAGTAGACCAATTTCGATTTGTTGACCAATAACGTCGTATCTTAAGATGACGACGCATCTTGATTCATTGTCACTTAAAATTTTTTTTCAAATACAAGATCTAGTCACGAATGATCATTAGTCAAAACCACAGAATCGGTCCACTTAATTGACGTCAAGCATTTAGTTCGCCGGCCTTCTAATCTAGGTGGTATTGGTACAGTGCAACCAAAACTGTTAAGCAACTTATTGCTTGTAAAACTCAAAATAGATAGGCATAGGAATAATTGTAAAAAGTAATGAATGTCCAAAAAAAAATTATGATTCAAGTTAGATTTGACTTAGCCTGTTATAACTCTAAAGTATTAATAGTAGTTTTCCAAACTAATATAAGGACTTAAAATATTTATGGCCTCAACGCCGCGAAGGTTAAAGGTCACATTCAAATGAAAGAATGCCTCCCGATAACGACTATGTTTTACGCTTACGCAATTAGGGGCATTCCACAAAATGAGTTACAGGACTTTAATTGGAAACATTACACGGGGGCAAGTAGCTTATCAGCAACTCTTTGTTTGTGGAATGGAAATAAGAAATAATTATATAAGAATGCGAATGAAAACATATAATTTTGATAATCAATTGATGTCTCATAAAGAACTACGATAAAAACTTAACCTGGTCTCTAAAGCATCAGAAGCAGTCAAACTAAATTAAGGACTTTAACCTTGAAGCTGGGACCATAAATATGTTTAGGGTCACATTTAAATGAAAGAAGACATTTAAATGAATGTCTCTCGATAGCACTATGTTTTACGCTTACGCAATTAGGGGCATTCCACAAAATTATTTACAGGACTTTAATTATAAACATTGTACGAAGCAACTTTTTGCTTGTAAAACTCAAAACAGATAAGAATAAGAATAATTGTAACTAAAAAAAATTATGATTTAAGTTAGGTTTGACTTAGCCTGTTATAACTCTAAAGAATTAATAGTAGTTTTCCAAACTAATATAAGGACTTAAAATATTTATGGCCTCAACGCCGCCAAGGTGAAAGGTCACATTGAAATGAAAGAATGCCTCCCGATAACGACTATGTTTTACGCTTACGCAATTAGGGGCATTCCACAAAATTAGTTACAGGACTTTAATTGGAAACATTTTACATTGCAAAAAGACCTGTTAAGCAACTTTTAGCTTGTAAAACTACAAACAGATAAGAATAAGAACAATAGTAAAAGGGAATGAATGCCTAAAGGAAAATATGATTCAAGTTGGATTTGACTTAGCCTGTTATAACCCTAAAGTAGTAATACGTAGTAGTTTTCCAAATTAATACAAGGACTTAAAAATATTTATGGCCTCAACGCCAAGGTTAAAGGTCACATTCGAATGAAAGAATGCCTCCCGATAACGACTATGTTTTACGCTTACGCAATTAGGGGCATTCCACAAAATTAGTTACAGGACTTTAATTGGAAACATTACACGGGGGCAAATAGCTGATCGCTGTCATGGGACCCGACCGAACTCACCAAAGGATAAGACTCAATTTATTTCTATCGTGTTTTCTTCTAGGAGCGAGGCCCCGCAGTTGCCAATTAGCCAGAGGTTTTAAAACTTTCCCCAAATTGCCTTCAGACCTGGGAGACCGAAAATTTCCTAGTAAAATTGATTGCATTTTTGCTATGGGAATGGTGAAATATCGGGGGAAGCTATTAGAGGGTTCATCTTAAACGATGTATTTAAAAGATACTTTGTATGTTTTGGATTAATACGTTCTCTGGAATAAAATGTATTCTTCTTTGGAGTTCTTTAATCAACTACCGAAATTAAGCTCTTTGTATTAGGGACCTAACTAATTTATAAATTCTGAGTTTTATGTTTGATACAAATAATCTTCTCCTTAGAGGAATGATTTTTAGCGAAACTAAACTTTAAGATGAAGCGTATTTCTTATAAATTATAGTTTAGTGAAATTAAGTTTTAATAATAGTCACGTAGTCATTAGGATGCTTTTGATGTAGAGAACTTTTAATGAGAGACGAATTTTCCTCGACTTGGGGAATGAATAATGGCGAATTTTTTAATGAAGCTAAACTTTGAACTTAAATAATTATCGTATATTATTTGCTATTAAAAATAGTAAATCAATGACGGTCATTAAGGAAACGTAGACAGAAAGAACTTTTGTATTTAAGTCACTAAATATGCATCAGAATTGTATGCATGGAACTTGATAAAAATCATTGTCTAAAATGTGTGGCATATGTGTGATCACTATAAAAATATGTTTAGTACAATGCGGTATCATGAATTATGTAAAGTGGAATTCCAATTTTTCGAACTGTTCTTATCATAACTTGATTATCCGAATTACGGGGGAATTATCCAGGGGGCTGTGAGACGCCCTGTGGTCTGAGTCTCGATCTCCGGATCGGAATGTCCCGCGATCGAGTCCTGGTCGCTGAAAACCCACCGAGTATATTCGGAGTACGTGCTCGTTAAATCTGTTGGGTACGAAAGTCCTGTGTGCGATCATTGCACAGTTTTCCACGGGTACAGGTTCCTGGAGAGTATTTCCCTCCCCTTCAGGGACATGTCTAAATTGTGGAGGTGGCGCACGATAGATGGCAGCATCTGTCATGCATGTGTGTGTGTGTCTGCGTTTGAGTGTGGGTGTTGTGTCTGTCTCAGTTGACGAAGGTTTGTAAGCGGGTCTCTGACCAAGCACACAAGCCTGAAAATATATGTATACCAACCAACTATCCGAATGACTGATTAACTGTACAGCTATACATGCTCAAGCTGATCTGACATTCATGAGATTAAGAGCTGCCTTTTCAAATTGTTCTATTAATGACTTGCAAGTCATTAATTACAATAGATTAATGGTATCATGAACTATGCGCAGTAGAATTCCAATTTTCCGAACTCCTACTACCCGAACTCCACTATTCTCCGACCATATCTACTAGTCGATATCCAACGTATCGCTCTACTCCTTTTGGTGTTCCTGATGACGATCGGCCAATCTCAAATTGCAGTTCCATTAGTGGCTTCAGAGAGTCATTATTTGCAATACATTGATGATACAATACAGTATCGTGAACTATGTATAGTACAATTCCAAAGTTCCGAACTTAAGGTAGGCGAATACCCAAAATTCACCAAAATTCTTAAAAATTTACTTTAAACTTTTCCAAATTTGGCATGGTGATTTCGAATATAATGAATAATACTATTTAGGCATTTTTTTTAAATTTAAATATAATTTATTTATTGTAAACGGTGTTTTACTACTAAAAAAAAAAGGGGTTTACGCTAACAAGTCTACCACATTGAATTTTCATCCTATAAACATTAATTATGTGTTAAATTCGTCGCTTTTAACTGATACATGCAATGACCCTCAAGAGTTACATACAAATTACAAGAAAAGAAGTTATTAAGAAAAATGTTATAAATTAACCACAAAAAAAAAGATTTTTTTCCATTAACTTACACTTGGAAATTAAAAAAAAAACTTGTATATTTACACCAGATGCTAGAGGTTCATGGCACATATATATATTGAAATAGCACCAGCAAAAAAATTTCAGGTAAATTATTGTAAAACTTTTCATGTTAGAAGTGCTGGCGTAAACCCCTTTTTTCAGTTGAAAAACACCGTTTAAAATATATCAATTATATTTAAATAAAAAAAATTGCCCAAAAAGCATTGTTCGTTATATTTGAAATCACCATGCCAAATTTGGAAAAGATTAGAGTTATAGTAAAAAAATTAGAATTTTGGGTATTCGCCTACCTTAACTTATAACTATGATTATCCGAATCACTGTTTAATGGATTCTCTAAAGCTCTTTTTTAGCATGGCTCACACAATAAGAGGACGATCTACCAGCTCAAATTTTTTTTCTATTATTGACTGTCACTTGATATCCGAATAATTTTATTATCTGAAATTTATTATTTTTCAATTATTCGGATAATCAAATTTCTTTTTCATCATTTTTAAATTTAATCTAACTTAATCTAAGTTTGTTTTCTCTGTGTTCGAAAGATATTTGAAGATTAGAGTGTTCTTGACGTAATTCTAAAGGAGTATTTGTTTATACATTTGAGATGTCTCTGTTATGCATGCATGAATGAATAATACATATCAAGAAAGAGAAGATTTGTACGTTTCAGTTTTTGTTTGTTTTATATATCTTCCAGGTCTTGATTTGAATAAACTTGTACAAATATTTACTCAATTTTCCTTTTTGATATTTGCTATGTTTAAGATTTGCAATGTTTTATTAAAAAGAAACAAATTGTTAAGAATAATATTTTGTAATAATTAAACATATTTACTCAATATGAAAAATAGTGTATACGTATTTCATTGAAACATTTAGATTACATGTGAAGAAAAAAAAAAACGTTCTGCACTCTTAAGACATTTTTTAAAGACCTACAAAGAAATATATAAATCAAATATGTGCATGGGTGTAAAATAACCAAAATTAAACGAAAATTAGTATTTAATTTTTCACTAACATTTGCCTGCAGTTATCCGGTGAGACTGAGTTGTCTATTATTCAAGAAAAATTGCTTAATTAAATTTAGTTTCGATTTTCCGTTGCTTGGCATTTTTCCTGAATTTTGCAGAACTAAGAACAGGCATACTTGAGAACTAATATTTTTACGTGAAAAACAAACACCTGAAAGTCGTTCTTTTACCTACCAACAAATGGTGCAGCTCGATTATTGGTCGTCGAGAAGTATATCGAAAAAGTATACACTAATGGCTGTAAAATAATTGAATTACAAATAAATTTAAATGTTTCACCAACATATACCTTATTATCGGTAGGCCTACTTGTCTATTATTCAAGAAAATGACTTAATTCAGTTAATTTCGCCTTATTTTTGGTTGTGATGGAAATTTTTATAAATTTACAAAACAATATGCTTTAGAACCAATACTTCCCCTCGAAGAACAAAGGCCTAGAAGCTGATCCTTAACCAACCAACAAATGGTGCAACTCGATTATTGGTCTTCGAGTCCAATGACTATTTAAGGACATCACACTTTAATTAAACAAACATATAATAATTGGTGTAAAATAATTGAAATAAAAAAAATCTTTTACGCATGCATGGAGTATCAGTATGTCTATTAATAAAGGAGAAATCATAATTTGTTTATGCCTTAGTTATTTCGTTGCAGAATTTTCCAGAATTTACAATACAATATATTTTAGAACAGGCTATATTTGAGAAAACTAATACTTCCGCGTAAAGAACAAATACTTGCAAGCCGATCCTTAACCAACCAACAAATTTTGCAACTCGATTTTTGCTCTTCGAGTCCAATGACTATTTAAGGACGCCACACTTCAACTAAACAAACATATAATAATTGGTGTAAAATAATTGAAATAAAATTTTTTTTTTACACATGCATGCAGTATCAGTATGTCTATTAATAAAGAGGAAATCATAATTTGTTTAATATTGCCTTAGTTATTTCGTTGCAGAAATTTTCCTGAATTTACAATGCAATTGATTTTAAAACAGGCTATATTTGAGAACCAATACTTCCCCGTGAAGAACAAATACCTAGAAGCCGATCCTTAACCAACCAACAAATGGTGCAACTCGATTATTGGTCTTCGAGTCCAATGACTATTTAATGACGCCACACTTTAATTTCGCGCCAAGTCTTCTTGCTTGCGTCGGCTTCGCTCTCTAATTGGCGAGGCGAAGTTTCGAACTTTACGGGACAGGAAGCGATTTGGGGCAAATTACATCAAAGGGGTAATGAATGGGTTCATTTGATCCAAAGAGTTGAATGGAATTGACCGAAGATATTGTAGTTAAAAGTCATGGTTTGCTGGGTCTAATATAAATAGCTGATCGGTCTCAATATCTCCTATTATGGGCATGTTTTGGGACTTTGGAGGTAATAGAAATGCTGAATGAAAAATAAATTCTTTCTCGAACTTCAATTGGTAGATCAATGTTATGTGGGAGCCGAGCAACAATTGGAGCCCCGTTCAAAGGAAAACCATGAATGAAAGGAATATATATATACGTCAACTGACGCATACCTAATTTCGTCTTAGAAAATACGATAAGTTAAAACATCTGATGTTGTCCGGAAACGCATTCATAACATTCTGGGACAGGTTGAATGTACCGGAAAAAGAATAATAATAATAAATTTTAACGAAATAATTAGTAAAAATTAATCCTTTAATTTTTTATTTCTTTTTTTCTATATTTTCGGATGTTTTCAATCCGACACAGATGACCATTAATGCGTGATCCGACAATATCTAGCTTTTATTTTTTTTAACCTATTAACAATGACTTTTTGAATACGGTTTTAAATTTGAATAAGATGGTTAACAAACGTCATCACTTACTCATAAAAAAGCTATTTGATTAGATAATTTAGTTAGTTATTAAATCTAGTTTCTTTTAATTTGTTTTCAATTCGACCTAATTTGCTCTACACAAATTTCTAATACCTCAGTTACATGCTTCGAGCATTTGCTTCTAGAAGCCATTTCAGCATGGCCTTGATTATCTCAAGGTAACCGCTTTATAAGTATTTATCCGAACATCCGCTGAAGCTGGCTCTCAAGGCCACCAACCCATCTTTTTTCGGTTTTCTGTCTGAGATCAAAGGAAATGGTTACCATAAGGTAAATGGCAACTATCTTGGCCGTTTCTCTCTTTTTTAATTGATCCTACATCGTGAATTCAATTTAGTCACATCATCAAATCGCCGCGCTATACAATCTAACTCGCCAATTTCTCGCCAACCAAAGGTCGAATCGATGAAGGTCAAAGTGCTTACATCACGCTGGAAACAGCGCTCGAAGCATGTAAACCCAGTATAAGAACTATCTTCATGTGTCTTTTATTTTGTTCATTTCAATGAACTTCAGCAGAAAGCCCATTTTCGAGTGGCAAATCTTCTTGCCTATCGTCATTATTAAATATAAATCCAATCTTCGTTATTAAATTCAATTCTATTTTCCTAACAAAGCCCAACAGTTTTGCAATTAAATATTTAAAAGGCATTTCTTTATACCTATTAACACTATTAGTTCTATACAAAAATTAAATTTTTTATACCTTAATATCTTTTTCAATAGTTAGTGAAATCTATGAAAACATTATGGCATTGAGTGTGTTTTACTAAGAACAACTTAAAAGTAGGTAATTTATTTGAAGTTATGGAAAATTTATTAAAATAATATTCATTGATAATAAGAAGAATTAGAGACACATTGAAATAGATAAATCGATTATAAAATTAAACTTCTTGACTACAGCAATACCTAAAGATTACAGAAAACCTGGATGGTAAAACTACAGACGGAAGGAATGGAGATGGTAAGAATTATGTTACACCAAGTGGACAAAACTAACAAAAAATACCAAATCAAGGTAACACCAACATCATCAAATGGCCCCTTAACTACTTCAAATATGGGGCCATTGCCAATAAGTAAACATCAACAGGTACAAGCCATAAACGGGGTAAAAGTCCACACTGGTAGCCATAGCAGCAATCCAAGCTGAAAATTTGGCCGAAATTAACTTAGGTGATCCCGGAGCCCTTAATTGGAAACCGGCAACGAAAACGCTTGGATTTCCTCCTACAAATTGCTTAATTCCATTACTGCCGCTGGACGAACCGCTTCAGTTCCTCCCTCCTCTCCCACGGGAAAGTTCATTACGTTTCTGTAATGGAAATGTGATTGCGGGCGAGGGGTGGCGGGTATAACGCATAACGGTGCTGTAGAGGTGTAGGGTTTGTGAATCTTCGCTGATTGGTTGGGCAGTTTTAATGAATTCGTCCCCCGTTGGTTGTTTTAGGGATTGCAGAAGAGGTGCTCGATGCGAGATTGAAAGTCAATTTTAATTAGAGGTGGTTTTGATATTTAATTAAAGTCAAAATGAAATTTTTGCTGGGATGGCGTCGAAGAATGGTGAACGAGCCTTTTCATTGGGATATGGAGAGCCCTTACACAAGCGTTTCAATTGTTGAATTTGATTAACTCTTGTGATATGCGGGTGTATGATTGAACCACGCATTAAAATTTCAAATGTGAATTCAAAGCAAACGGAAATGTAATTATGTAGCTCAATATTCCAGGTACATTGTACAAAGCCTCGGAATTACTGAACAAGATACCTTTGATATTTACCTGCATTCCCAATTTAATTTAAATTGCTTCTTGTAATTTTTTTAGCCTGCTATATGGAATTAAACAGTAAGCATTGTTTCATATTGAGCTCAGGATCTACCATAGTTTCTAAAACTTCTTAGGTCTAACTTTATTAATTCATTTCTTACTTTTCATAGATTTTGCTGCATCTTTCATCCTGCGTTGTTACCGTGGTCAACTTGGCATATGTCCCTCACTCTATACATATCTGCAAAGAAAATAAAAGTTAAATTTTTCAGGCATTAATATATGAAGAATCGAGTAGCAAATCTCGCATTATTCTAAGTGTAAATAAGATATAGGTCCACCCCGTCCATTAGCGTCTTGAACGATTGCAAATTCAGTTCACTAAGTTGCCAATGAGAGGACCTTCTAACAAAATATCTTTGTTCTGCTTTGAACGTTTCAGTTTTGCAACTAGAACTTTTAACTAGAGTCAAAATTATCTAACATTATATAATCATCATCTCATATTGACAAAATACACATTTTATCCGTAAACAAATGAAAATTTAATAACACTATGACGCCGACGGCATCAACGGCGAAAAACACATGTTGGTATCAAAGTTGTAACAATTAATTTAGAAATTGTATAATTACAAAGCATGTCCGTTTCTGAGATGCTAGTGGTCAGAGTGCCTAGATCTATACTGTTAATTCTGGTTAGCATAATACTTCGAATAGGTCACTTAAAAAAATATATTCTGACCAGCAATACAGAAACTTTCCATTAAGCACGCTTGTTTCCAGGAGTGTTTTACAATGGAAAAGATTCAGTCAACATACTTTGTTTTGTAGCACTATAGATACTTCCGGCGACTTTGCCGCCTGAAATTTTCTGTAACTAAAAAACATGATGGGGCTGGGAAGCCCAATCGGTTAGGCACACGCCTAGCATGCTAAAGGTTCCAGGTTCGGGTCCAGGCATCGCCAAAATAACTGCTGATTTATAAACGGCCCGTGCAGCCAAAAAATGTCCGACGAATAATACCCCGTTTAAGGTAGTGCACATCAAATATCCTTCAAAGCCCTAGCGCTGCGTACGATGTCGCCCTTAACGGTTGCGTTGGGTGCCTATTCAGGTATTGGCTCGTCACTTGACTGTGGTTCTAAAATACGACGCCCATCACCAATAGCCCTCGTGTAGCTTTAGTGCTACGATAATTCAAAACCAAACTAACTAACCGTAAGGCTATAAATTAGATTAGGTTTGAATTATCGTCGCACTAGAGCTACACGAGGGCTATTGGCGACGGGTGTCGTATTTTAGAACAACAGTCAGGTGACGAGCCAACTCCTGAATAGGCTCCCAACGCAACCGTTAAGGATGACATCGTACGCAGCGTTAGGACTTTGAAGGATATACACGGGGGAAGGATATACCTGGAAGGATATACACTCCCTTACACGGGGTATTATTCGTCGGACATTTTTGGCTGCACGGGTAGTTATAGGTAGGCAGCTATTTTGTAAGACTATAAATATTTCTGGCAACTTTGCCGCCTAAAATTTTCTGTAACTTAAAAACATTTTTCCAGTTATTTTTTTTTCAGCCTTACCTGGGCAGTTGTTAGGCAGAAACCTCCTCGGATTATTTCTGTGGTGCATAGGAGACTTCTTCATGTCGTGTAGCAGGGGTGTGAACGAGGACCCCACCACCCCCACTGGGTCTAGGGGGTTGGAGGACATCGGGGGTAAGATGGGGGTGATGCTACTGCACAGACCCCCGGTCTCGCCTGATGGGCCCCTGACGTCGAAACTAGAATAAAGGTAGAGAAAATGTTGTTAATGTGTCGCTAAAATGCTATTAAATACATTTAATTTCAAGGTTACTGTATTAGTACAAGGTTGACTGTATTAGTAAAAATAAAGCAACAAATAAGTACCATTGTACTGAACATTTGGCGTAGGGCAAATTAAGTAGGATTTTCTTAAAAGAAATAGTAAGAATACATAAAAATGCATTTTATATGGTGTGAAGTTTTTAATGTGTCTAATATACGTGAGATTTAAACAGCAATTAGTTGCATGTGGTAACTGTATATGTAATATATTGATAATTTGGATTAACGGTTAGAATTTTTTTTGAAATAGTTGGGAATAAATAAATAGAAATCTAATTAACTTACTTTTGTCTTTCATCCATGTCTGATTTATCAATAGCTGAAACACAAATATAATATTTATTATTTACTGTAATTTTTTGTAAAAAGAGTAAAATTCAAGTAAGCATTATGAAACAAATAAAAATTAACAAAATCTGAATTTTTTATAAAAAGAAGATTTCTTTACTTTGATTCTTAAAAAGTAACATAATTTATGGGAAAAACAATTAATTAAAATTAACTAATAAACACAAAAAAATTGATTAATTTTGACAAGTTACTTATTTTATATCAGGGCTTTAAAGAACTAAGTTTAAAATTTATTTTGATAAAAATATGCACAGATGTGCACAAAATCTTGAGACCGTAACTACAATCAATATTTGGAACCTAAAATCCAACAATTCTTTTCAATTGTAACTTAAAGAACTAATACACCATCTGTGTCTTTGAGAGCCCCAGGTGTCAGACAAAAATATTTTGAGATATCGTAACGTAAATAGAAAAATGGCTCTTTTCCTATTGGATCGTTTCACATGTAACTTTTCCGGTGTAATTTTTGCCGCACTTGCGATGCCGGATACTAGCAATGCTAATGTTAAGTGAATTGGATCTTTCACACACGGCGGAAAAGCGTACACGCGGTTTTACTTGCGGTTTTTAATCAAGTAATGTTAAGGACACAAGGAACATATCGAAGCTTCAAAATATGACATTTTCATTTTAACTTTCAATCACTAAAATGAATATTTGCGGATTTTTTTTTACATAAAACGCACCTGAATATGGTCTTGGAGTTTGCAAATTTGGTAGTTAACATCAATATAATTTTGTTCACAGCTTTATACGTCATTACTTTAAAACACTGATTTTTAGCTTTTAGGTCCACTTTCCACTACAACTATTGCGTGTATCTCAAAATAATTTTCAAGGTAATAAAAATAAGTCAATTTAACGGAATAAATATCAAGTTTGACATTAAATTACTCATAATTTTATGTAATTAACATAAATAGAATTTTACGCATTTTTTATATGAAATATCGTCGTATTTTTACTCACTTATTATTTTTTTGGAATATTTTTGGTTCATTGTGTTAAATAGATATGTATACGACATCACAGAAAATTCAACCCTTCTAGTAAATTAGAAAGCGGAAATAGTACAGCTGGGGAAAAAAACGAATCACCCTTCGTTTCTCGGCTGCTATTGATCAGGGAATTTTGTGTAAGGTTTCAATTTTCAGGAAATAGCGTAAGGAATCAAGAACTGGTAACAAAAATTGCACAGAGGGTCGTCTACATATTGAAATGAGTACCAACTTTGAAAATTCCTATGGCAACACCCAATTTTTTTTATATAAAAATGTTCAGCACCTTCAAAATACCCCATGTCTAAAAAAGAATTATATATTTTGCATTATTTGCCGAGATATAAGTATTCAAAGTTGGACGTCCGTAATGTCAAAAAAGTTTCACAAACTTTTATTCATACCTCTACAAATAAAATGAATTAAACAAAGATTTTTTTTTCATTACATACTTCTTAATTTTCCAAAAACAAATCACACATGTTTTTTCATCAAATTTTCATTTTAAATAATTTTTTATTTAAATTTAAATAAGAAAAAATAAAACATGAATAGCAACCCCACATTTTTTTTACATAAATCAGTAAAGTAGATCAAGAAGAACCAAAATCCCGAATTTTTTAATTCAATAACAATTATTTGCCGAGTTATTGTAAAAAAACTGAAAAGGACGAATTTTAGGGACCGGGTAAAAAATTATTCGGCAAATTTGATCCTAAATTGCATTATCGTTTGGTGATTAAAAAGCGTTTGTTGGTAAATGTTTATTAAAATTATTGATTTCTGTCAAATGTCTAAAAATCTTTTCTTATTTCAAGTGCATACAATATATTTTGTTTGTATAATTAACATTAAATTATATCGGTTACTGTGTTTTTAAATGTATGTTATTTCCAATGCAATTTCAAAAGTGTGTTAAATATTAAAAATTAAATACCCTAGAATATTATTGGAATTCGGTTTTAAATACATTTGATTGTTATCATATTAATTATTCAAAATGATTAGTGCCTAATGCGTTGGTTAAAAATCATTACCAAATCATTCTGAGTAATTTTATTTTGCTTTCCTTAAATATCGTGTTAAGGTCGTAACCCACATTTTGCAATACGTGGTTTACTGATAAAAATCTAAACTAAACTCCTCGGCGCAACAGCCCATTAGTGGGTCAGGGCCTGCCGTGCCCATTTCAGCTTTAGTTACCTAGGGCTCTGGGGTGCTAGGTATATGTCCCGGTTTTGTGGAAAGCCTCACGCGGAACCCCCAGCATTTAGTTCCGCAAACATGCTTGGTCTCCAATATATCGACCCAAGGGATGAAAGGATGGGTCAACTTCACCCAATCCGGGATTCGACCCCTGGACCTGTGGCGCAGCAATGCGAAATAAGCACTACCACTAGGCCACTGGGCCTATATTACCGATAGAGTGCGATGAACTTTAAACAAACTTTTTGCAACAATGTGAATGAAACAAAAATTTTGCATAAAAAGTTTAAAACATAAATATAATTATCATGTTTGTCAATCTGATTATAACTAATAGCAATTGAAAATCTGTTCGTTATAAATAACCGTATATGCAACTTAATTTAAAATTAAATTTTTTCATCTTCTAGCCTTTATTTTATTTCTGAATGTTAAAATCCAAAATTGAAAAAAAAAAAAAAAAGCATTCGAAAAATCCCAATATTAGTGAAAAAAGTTAAATTCTAGCATCCGTTGGCGAGATTATGCTAACCCTTTTTTAGCTTATCGTTTTGAAGACACAACCAAAATATTACTTTTTTCATTTAGGAGATTTGCCCCTAAACGAGTTCAAAATTAAAGCTTTAATATATCAGCAAATAATGCAAAATAAATAATTCTTTTTTATACATGGGGTATTTTGAAGGTGCTGAACATTTTTATGTAAAAAAAATTGGGTGTTGCCATTGGAATTTTCAAAGTTGGTACTCATTTCAATATGTAGACGACCCCTTATGAAATTTTTTTTCACCAGTTTTTGATTCCTTACGCTATTTCCTGAAAATTTACATCTTACACAAAATTCCCTAATCAATAGCAGCCGAGAAACGAAGGGTGATTCGTTTTTTCCCCCAGCTGTACATGAGATTTTTTCTTCGGTTTTCAATTAAGTAGTTGCAGTTTTGGGTGAATTTGAAGCGGGTAAAAAATTACTGCCGTAGATTGTCACTGTGCAGTGTAAAATGGGCACTTTTGACCTGAAAATCACATTTAAAACGAATCGAAGTGCGGTTTTCGCTCCGTCGCGTGTGAAAGTACCAAATTGCTCAACATTGCCATAGCAGTCATTAGTAACCGTAAATACTGAAAACATTACCACAACAACTACGTGTAAAATGGACCTTAACACAGAAAAAAAGGCCGTTTTTCGACTCTCAAGTCTGAGATAGTCTCATGTAAAGACATAAACTTGGAACAAAAATAGGGGAAAGAGGTCGGCTTTTTCATTTCTAGAAAGTAATGGGAATTCCTTGAGGCTTCTACTGTAAGAAGTTATTTTATTCTTTTTGTATAGGATGTTTTGTTTTTGAGGTTTTTTGAGGTTTTTGAGGTAATAGTTATATTATGACTTTGTAAAATGTCTCTCGGCATTTTGTAGATTTCACCCGAACCTATTGCAATTGACGGTCTTGAAGGTAGAACTCGATAAAGTTAAAAGTATAGTTAGATGCGTTTGGGTTTAGATGAAATAGAAATTCAAATGGTATAATGCGACAGAAATTAATTTGAGTTTTAAACACAATAAGAAATAAAACAACAGAATAGCACGAAAGTAAGCTCTAGTATTTGTAGATATATTCTCTTCTTCATATTTATCAACATGAGATAGTTAAACAATAAAAAAATCTAAGAAACATATTAATATATGTTAGTAAATTTTTTTTTTGAGGTATCGTAATATTATCACGATTTATAGCAAGATATGTTTTTTATTATGTTAGAATTATTTAGAAAAAAATATTGAATAACATTTACAAAGTTTTTAAAACTAGTGTGTTTAAATAAAAATTTACTTATGACAATAAGCAAGTTACATTGAGTTTCAAATAATAGTAAAATAATCGCAAATTTTGATAAACAAGTATTTAGTCTCGAAATAAAAAAAATATCAGCCAACGTTTAAACATTATTAATATACATATTTTTAAAGAAAATTTCTCAATAAAACAACTTTAGTATTGTTATTTTTAGACATATCCTCTCAACTTCATTTGTTATAAGATAAAAGCAAAGTAGTTAAGAATATTTTTACTGGAGAAAATCAAATTTCAAAATAAAATATTACTTATATTTTCAAAAGAAATTTTGGAAAAAATATTTATTTTAAAGTTATTTCTAGGAATTTTAATATTCTATTTACTTTCATAAACTTTCTCTTCATTTTTAAACTTAGCAATCTTTATACGCTTCAATTACGCTTAAATTTTGTTCAAAGAATTTATATTTTTATAGTTTATTAAAAAGAATAAAAATTCTACTTTCGATTATAATATTTCAACTTTCGTTATTTATAGTTAAAGACTTTAGTAATAAGTAATTTTTAAATAGTTTAACTATTTGTTGGTTTATAGTTAATTAGCTAAATTAGAAATTTTATCTTTTTCTCTGTAAACTCTTAATTTTTTTTCGCTTTGAGGATTAGAATATTCTTATAACGAATGCCCTAGGCAAAGCCTCTCAAAAATTGTATATTAATTAAATTTTATATTTATTATTTTATTTACTTAATTAAAATATTTTAATACATTATTTACTATATTAAAGTAAATTAACATGTACTTTTAATAGAAACATTAAAGAAAAGTACAAGTTAAATTAGTTTAACAATTTTAAATAGTGTTTAATATTTCAGATTAAAATTACTGAACACGTATATACTTGAGAATTAAAATATTTAAATAATCTTTATGATGATGAATAAACTAAACCATTGATATTAAAATGCAAGCAATATTAATGCCATTCTTATTTTAAAATATATTTTTCAAGAAACTTGTTTGACTATCCTTATACCTTTAATTGGTTTTATGTAAGAAACGAGTATTTAAAATATTTTTATCTGAGGCCTCTCAACCGTATACCTTAGATGTAGTTGTAATACTCGTAAACGGCCGAAGAAGCAAAAAAAAAAATTTAATTATACTTTTTGAACTATATACTTTAATTTTCCCTTGGCATATTTTTTCTTCTTCAGCATTAAACTCATTAAAATGAATCACCCAATTTCGTTTTTACTAACAAAACAGTCGTGTAAATCAGATGGCATCACCTTAATTGGCGGTCCATCCAGGAAAGTATTCACATTTCCCTTTCCCATTCCTTTACCTTGATTCTAAAGAAAAACCGACATTTTAAACCTTATAAAAAACTTCTTATAAAAAACTATTCCTATTCCAAAATATCCATTTCCGATGCCCTTGCATTTAAAAAGCGGATACGGGCATTAAAAAAATAAATATTTCTCGAAACAGAAAGTACAAGTGCACCATTATTATAATTGCAACGAAGCAAAAATGTTTTTGCAAAGTTTATTTTTTCAATGGCGGATTTCAGTAAAATGACATTCGGAATAATTCCATTTCTTGTGGAGGCTAGAGTAACGTACAGATGTTGATGGGTTGAATATATAGTGAAAACCGGATCGCCAAAGTGAAGCAGTGATCGTTAGTGTAATGCACTCTTAGAAATAACACTTTCATTTATGACGATTCGTGAATCCTCAAGCTCATTTCGTTAATTTTGAGGATTGTATCGTCAAACTATCACGTGACTTATGAGGAAACGCGAATCCTCACACGTACGATCGTGATTTGACGATCCTGTTTCTTGATTTTGAGGAAACAGAATCTCATTGTTGTACTCACATGCTCGAAAATGACGAAATATTTCTTCAGATTAGACGACATTCAAATCCTCATAAAAATTACGATTCAAATTTCCTCACTTTGAGGAAACGAAAACTCTGAGCAGCAGCCAGTAAACAGATCGTCAAAATTAAGGAAACTTTCGTCGTTTTTGAGTATCATTTTTTAGAGTGTGCGCCCAAGCAAACGATTGGCTAATTTTTTGATTACATTTTTTTGGTTGAATTAATGTCGCAGTAGAACTATACGAGTGGTATGATTAATGACTTTGTAATTTTGAAAAGTGTTGCGAATATAGCCGACTGCTGATATGTTACCCAACGCAAACTTATATCGAGACATTTGCGACATTGTACGCCAAAGGCCAGATTTAAGAGTAATTGCAAGGTTCATTTAGATTTGAAACAATTCGTCTTAATTTGATATTTCGTGAAGTTTGCCATATTTTCTAAGTCGAATTAACTTCCGCTCGTTCCGCTGTTAGCCTTCCATAAATATTTGTGAGTTTTATATTTGGAAAGATTCTTTTCAACGTTTTCCTTTTCTCACCTACCTAAAAGAATGAGTGTGTTTCCAAAGCAAATAATAAAACAAATATCCAGGTGAACTTTAATCTAGAGGCATACAATGAGGAACAGTACCAGAGTCGGGAATTGTGAATCTTCGCCAAACATTTCCACTCTTCCTTCAAAACGTTACAGAAAGCCTTTTCAAGTGATAGTTTTGGTAAGCCCTATACCTTGTCTATCTAGAATGCGAGCCTCGAAAGCATTTTCCTCCCCCATCCCCGCATGTGGTTTTCTTCGAAACGTCGTGAGCGTGTCTTTTTCCACATCCTACTTGGGTTTGAACTGTTCGTATTGCTAACCTCACAACAGAACCTCAAACGCGTTAGATTTAGAAAAGCGATGCTCTCCCCGTTTCCTAGAAAACCAAGCGAAGCGATGGTGGAGGAAAGTATTTGTGAGGCTCGCATAATAAATAGACAGACTATAGTGACACGCCAAACACATCAGTGACGAGTGAAAGTGCTTTCGATAATGAATCGAAGGAAAAATGGCCATGCTAAAGCCCTTATCAGACGGTAGGAAAGTAGCTGGTCGAACAACTTTTGTTCCAGCAAAACGTCACACACGAGAATGGCTACGTCATGCATGACATCACAAGCTTAAAAGCAGTATAATCGCGGTATTGGAGGAGGAGGTACATGAAGAAGGCTCGGCCATGATGTCACGACTGAACTTCGTTTTTGATTGGAGCAGCCGTTCGAACAGCATAAAAGTAGCGGATTTTTTCACGTCGACTCGAAAAAACTCAGCTGGCAAAAGCTGCTCGAAAAACCAGTTTTTGAAACGGCGTAGGGACGTCGCTGAACGAACGAGCTCTCGTGTTATATGGCCTTAAGGTTCACAGGCTCCGTCCCTATTGTACTTTTCCTCTGTGTATGTCTAGCTTAAAATGTATCACATTTGGCGACTACTGGATTGCCTCACTTTTTATTTATCGCCAAGCTTCTCCATTCATTCTGCCCTCTATACCAATCTCCAGAATTTTCTTCGTTGCCGCGACATTTAGAAAACTAACATCCAATTTTATGAGCAAATTCCAGTAATAATTTCTACTTTTTGGCTTCTTTTGAAAAGGCATCTCCCTGCTTCTTGTTATTCCGTGGTACTTACTTTTTTTCCCCGTTCGTTTAAAATTTAATTTCCCAAATAAAACAAACTGTGTTTGAAATCATTAAAAGCCGGCGGTCTTCATATTCCGATTCAGAAGGGTAATGATCGTACACAGATAGAAAGCAATTCCGACGTCGAGTAATTCCAAAGCGAATATTATTTAACTTTTTGAGTGAAAATAAGGTGTTTGTGTTTTTTTAAGACGACGCATAAGTTTTGGCTTGTGTTTTCTTTTTTGTTGAAATAATTGTTTAAAAAGTAAGAATTTGTTGCCGACTCGGTTGCACAATGGTTAGGAGGCTTAAGGGTTCAGGTTAGAATCCCGGTAAGGCATGGATGTTTGGGTCCGTCAATAAATATCGTTATTTGTCTATGCGTTTGTGTCGTCCCTTTCTTTGTGTGTCTCTTGTGCCTGTGTCCTTTCTGGGGTTGAGTACAATAGACTTGAGGTCGCAGTGCTTGGTGAACTTGCCCCCTACAAAGGAAGTCATAAGAATTTGTTATTTTATGATTCATTATTGTTGTTCAATGATTTTTTTAGTGTTATTATTTGCCAAGATGATTTTTTTTTAAAATATTATCGCTTAACAACTTTTCTTTTACTTAAAAAGAATAAAGGGGTTAACAAAAACGTAGTTAAAAAATATAAATTTAATTATTTCATAAACAGTTCGATAGTCAAAAAGCATTTGAAACGAAAATACTTTTGCAGTAAGAGAAAGAGTGCTTTATTATTATATTTTTTGAAGCAAATAAAGTACGAATTGAAAATGTAGTGGAAGATTGAGTTAAAGTTTTTCAAGCAGGTTATTTGAATGCAAAAATAAAATCTTTAGTTATTATCATTTCTTAAAAAAATGTACTTTGATTTTCAATTTCATTAGTCTTTGCAATTGATCCATCTTGCTAATAATCTAAAATTTGATACTATTTCGATACTTTTTTAAACAATCTAATCTTTCTTAAATCTAGACAATTTAAATTCTTTAAACCATGAAAATAAAATAATTAGTTTTATGCAACAACGTTTAAGTGAAAAAAAACATCAATGTTTAAAAAAGTAAGTATGTTGTAGTGTTAATGAAATTTTTTCAGAACTTAATAATGCTCTCTTGTCCAACATTAAAAATTTGAACATTTGTTTCCTTTTTTATTATATGTGCTTTATATCACTGAGGTCTCAGCAGAATAGTACTGCTGTGAAAAAATAAAAGTTACTTTATTTAACATCCCACCATTTTGCTCTTTCGATATCTCATACGAAACATACCCAGTAGAGGGGACAATTACTGTTCCCGAATAAATGAAAGGATCAAGCGAAGGGTAAATTATCAAATAATTTCAACTTCTCTTTCCTTCATGATGAAACGATAGTTCGGCAGTTAATTTGAATTTCGGGTCTAGTTTATTCCATAAACGACGAACTAAACAGAGTTTTTCTCTTTTAATAGTCAAACGCTCTTGACAAGTTTTAGAGAGATTTCCTTTTCTCGTTGAAAGTTAGTGGTTTGTGCTTTTATGTTATAGATATTCCTGTTTTGAAAGGGTTTTCGTATTTGAAGTGGTTTTGTTTTATGATTGCAGTTTGGAATTTTCCAACGGTTTGATTTAACATTTGGTAAATAAACTACGCCGAATGCTTTAATTAATTTTAAATCAGTTCTCATAGAGTGTTCCAGTAACATTTAACTCGTTAAATTAATTTAACTCTTATAAAATGCTAAAATTCCAGTAAATGTTTATGGAAAGCTATACTATTTTTAATGTACATAAGAGTAAATTTAATTAAATTAGGGAGGGAGTAGCGAAATAATAGTTGATAGATTGTTTTCATAAAATCAAAAGTTTTTTTTTTGTATTTTTCAGAAAATTTAGGCATTTACCTACTAAGGGGAAAGTGGAAACATCGTATATTTTTCTGAAATTTTACCTCACTTCAAAAATTCAATCTCTTAAGTTTTTAAGAATGAATATATACTATTTACAAAAAATCTTTCTTTCCAAAAGCTTACAAGAAAGAAAGATTTTAAAATCTACGTTTCATACAATTTTACATCAATTTATAAATAAAATACTCATTCCAATTTCAATTGAAATAAAAAAATGGGTACCGAGTGCTCTTAAGGTTTTTTATTTCTTATGATCAACAATCAATATTTAACCTCTTTCCCAATCCATATAACAATAAGAAAACCCCCAAAAGCACCCCTCAAATCTTTTCAAATACATCTCTCAACCAATACTAAAATAAGAAAAACCCAAAAGCACTTAAACCCTTATCAAATACCACCTCACTATTTTCCCTTCTATTTAAAGTTTCCATTCTTTATTGACCCCTTTCATCTTGGTACGAGTGAAGTACGAGTGTTCAACGTTCAAATGACAGTGATTACTCAGTTCCAAGTTCTATTCACACTCGTTATCATCTACTAAAGTTCCATTTTAAAGTTGAGGTTTTTGAGAATAAGAATGAAGCGAAGAGTAATGGGAGATAGGTTATTTTGCTTCTGAATGGTCTTATCTTAAAATCGATGAGGAATTTAGTTTGTGGTGAAGTAAATTGGTGTATTTATTAGTGAGGGTTGCTTCATTTTATTTCGTTGAGAATGATTTTTTTTCAGTGGGTTTACAAATACTGTAAAGAACTCATATTTGATTACCGGTACTGTCTGCAAAAGAATGACAACATTACAATATTGTGTTGTTTCAAGCAACTGACAATCACGAGAGAAGACGATTATTATAACCAAGCGTGATTGACAAAAAAACTTGGAAACTATATTGTTTTCTGAAACATGTATAGCAAAATTTACAATATTCCTTTTAAAGTAACTTAATATGTGTGATATATAGTATAAATCTCTATAAAGTTATAATATTAACCACACAAAGCTCTATAATATTCTGGTAGAATAAACATCTATTTCATAGGAGAGCATACTATTTGTGCAGTTAATTCTAAAAAGGAGATAGACAGGACTTCGAGATCTTTATTAGTAAATATTAAATATTTAAAGTAGTCAAACGTTAGCCATTACGGCTATTAAAGAAGGACCGAAAATGCCGTCAAGCACACACAACCTCACATCTCGATGTCTTATCGAAAAGTAACTCTATTTTTAATGGTTATGAAAAGAGTGGATCAGACGTCAAAACAAAGTCTGCTGCGTCTGCAATTTCGCGGGAAAGAATGTATTGATGCCTATTAAAAAGTCGGTTCGATGGATCGGCAAGACATTAATTGAGAGTTATTTAGAAAGAACAGAATATTCGAATATTATAGAGATATATAATAGATTAGATAGAGATTTATATTTCTTTATAGAGATTATGCGATGTATCACATATATACTTTTCAAGCTGTAGTACAGCTACTTATCTGAAACTTTAAAGAACATATACGAGACTGCATTTCTGAAGAATACATGCGTGTTGCTTATTCAACACAATTTGTGCAATAACCATGCATTAGTATTGTGTTGCAACATGAAATTGCATTGTTTCAACCCAACTAAAAGTAGGAGACACTTTTTTTGTATTGAAAGCCAACTTAAGTGTTTTTCTACGTACTAAACGCAGAAAAAGTTGTATTCAAACGGCACAAGTGGAACACAAGTATTAAGTGAAAATGTCAACATTACAAAAGTTTACTTTTCAATGCACCCTATAGTCTTATTACCCGTTTATCAAACCAATACGGATATCAGTTGTCCTAATTTACATTCAGAATTGCAGCCCTTGTCGTGTAAAGTGGATTGGAAGCCATAAGAACTTGGCTTTTCGATTTATTTTTTAAGGAGTCGTCGATTGTTGGAAATGATGTCTTTAGGGCCATTTCTAGATTTTTTATGAATTCGATGATGACCCGGAGAGCTTGAAGGGTTTTAAAAAGATTTGAACCTCCTGAAACAATATCAAGGTTCGCTATCTGATTGTTTAAGCGATACTTCCGATTTTTGGATTGTCAGTTTAAGTGAACGGGAAATCGGCAAGGGACCGAATAAAAAGTGATTTTTTAAAATATATTTTAATGTGTCAAAGGCAGCGGCCCATTGACTGAGAGGTTTATCGTGTCCTCCTCGTAATCCAAAGATCGCAGGTTCGAGCCCCGGCTGAGTTGTCGGATTTTCTGGATGGGAAAATCTTGGGAATGCTTTTCATATGATTTCGTGGCATGTAAAAGACCCCTGAAGGTTTTGGCATGGGTTCTCTCGGCAAAATTCTCGGCATCCACAGAAAGCTCAGATTCATTGTAATCTGGGCTTCAAAACTGGTAGCGAGAGCTGCCTAGATGGTGCCGCAAAAAATGGCTCCCAGTTCTGGGGAATATACCGAGTCTGCAAAAGGCTTGAGGGCCAATATTGCAGCCCCATTGGGAGAAAAAAATGTGTCAAAGGCAAGGCAGGTTCATTAAAGAGCAAATATAATCAATTCTTTAATGCTGATGATTTTGTCTAGGGAATCGTTAATTATTAATTTTTTTACGTTACTTGGTGTAGTTGTTTTGAGGTACATCTTTCTTTAACCTTTTCATCTGTATTCTTGCTTTTTTTATTTTATTAATTCAAATGTTTTTATATTTTATCGCTGTTTTTGTTTTGTCTGTGGATAGAAATTTTGAATTTAAAAGAAGGCCGTGAGCGTTCCACACAGCCTTAGAAATATGAAGACAGTTGTTTGAATAAAGACCCTTGAAGGTATAAGAGAATCAGATTTGCTGAATACTCACCAAGATGGCCCAGCAAGATCGAACGTGTATGTGTTTGGGACTTAATTCTGTATTGTCACAGTTTTTGCAGCTGCGATATGTTTTGATTAAATCTTGTTGAATTTTCATTCTTCCAAAGAGTCCAGTTATCGGTCTAATTAGGCATGTGATCTGCTTGTTATTGTTTCACATATGAGATGTTTCGACTTTATTTATTTTGTTAAATACTATAATATTTATTATAAACTATGTTTGTATTTTGTATTTATTGATAACATTATGTTTGGCGAAAAAGGTCGACGGGATAACACACAAATACCATGAAATTAACTTCAATTCACTCTATCTCCTAAAAGCTACTCAGCACTTAATAATAGAAATACCAAACTATGTTACCAACCCCTCACTCGGCAAACAATAAACATCGTTTTGCATCAGCTCCAAGCGATTGAACCATTCGAACAATAACAAAAAAAGAAGACCTTGGCTATCAACAAGACTTCTTCATTATTTGTCTTCGCCAGCAAATGGCCAGCAATGATAACAGTCATTACGATCTCGGAACTTCGCCCCATTTGTTTCCGGCAACACCAAATGACTACCTTGGAAATATTCCGCCAAGAAATCATTTTCATCTGTCTTCCTTGTTTGTTTTGGTTTCTTTTTTAAGGGAGCTTAAGTGGCGCCATTCGTTTTGATGCATAACATTTTGAGGGAGATACATGTAGTTGGTAAATAGGCCGTGTAGAGTTGCTTTTTATTGTTTAGTGGAGGTCGTTGAATGGAGTGATTGGGTCGGATTGTTTAAATTGCTTTGATGGAATTACTGTTTATGGACTGCTGGGATATTGTTATTTCAAACTTACAAGTCAAATATTATTTGTTACAAAAACAGAAATATATTTTTCGAGTTGTCTTTTAGAGAATGCATATTGCATCGGCATGCTTTCTTGAGTCTAGCTGACTAAAGAATACTCAACACAACATCAAGATGTTTATATCGGACTTTCACTTTAAAAGATGAACAATATGAACATGTAACTATATATTTTAAAGTTTTCTTACTTTTAAACAAAACTTACATGATATACAAACAATAATCCATTAAAAGTTAGAATTTATTCGTAACCGAAGTCTAACTAATCCTATCAAGGAAATAAGCTGTTGTCCTTTGGGACTCTGGCACCGATTTGAAGAAATTGGAAGACAACTTAAACTTGACTCTTGATGACTTATCAAACTTTGCCAAAAAACACAAATTGAACTTTAACACACTAAAATCTACTGTAGGGTTCTTTACAACCAATAGAAAACTATATAACTATCAACCTGGTGTTATTTTAAACCAAACGCCTCTTACAGTGGAAAAACACCCAAAGTATCTGGGATTTGTTTTGGATCCAGAGATAACGTGCAATAAGCACATTGACCATCTTGTGCTTAAAAGCAGGAAACGACTCCAAATTTTAAAGTTCATTTCAGGACGTGATTGGGGAGCTGATGCTTCCACTCTAAGAAATACATACATCTCTCTTGTTAGACCCATCCTAGAGTATGGATATCCAGTTTACTGTTGTGCATCTAACACCAATCTACAGAAACTTGAACGAGTCCAACTTAGCGCGGCCCGAATTATCACTGGACTTCGTAATACTTGCCCAAACGACATTGTGCTTTTTGAGGCTGACTTGCAACCACTTAGCCTCAGAAGAAATGCCACTTTGGTGAAATACTATGGCAAGCTATCTAGTCTTGGAGAGGGAAACAGAACCTCTGCTTACCTGAGAGACTGGCACAATGTTCAAAGGCTTAAGAGAAATAGTCCATTTAGCATGGTGGCCCAAGCAAATCTGTTGGAAAGCGACGTGGAACAACATCACTTGGCTCAATACGTTGATCCTTCCGCAGGTCTTCCTAATGTATTTTTCCACACGGAGCTTCTTGTCCAAGTGAACAAGCAGGATGATCCTCCTGTCTATCTAAAGCAACTGGCACTCGAAATTATTAACAACATCCCGACTGATGCTATTAAAACCTACACTGACGGCAGTAAAAACGAGAGGGGCGAAACTGGCAGTGGAATCTATATAATTTCAAATGATAACTACATGAAGATTCAGAGAAGAAATCCCGACGGCTGCTCTGTCTTTCGTAGCGAGCTTATTGCCATTAACGAAAGTCTTGAATATATTGCGACTGCTACAGCAGGGAAAGAAATATGGATCCTAACTGATAGCAAGAGTTCTGTCCAGCACTTGGCTAATTGGTCCGGTGTAAGAGACAAAGTGGGAGTTTCTATCCTCAAAAAGCTAAAAGAACTGTCCATAGATCATCAAATCCACATACAGTGGATTCCCTCTCATGTCGATCTCGAAGGGAACGAAATGGCAGATGCGCTGGCCAAAGCGGGAGCTAGTGAAGTATTGGTTCCACTTGAGCCTCTTACCTACTCAGAGGCTTACTCAAGAGCTAAGTCGCGGGAAAAAACGAAATGGTCCACCCCCCCAGTACATCAATGGTATCGATGCCATCGACCTGGCGGCTCCTTGGCGCTTAAATGTGACAGGCCGGGTCAGACTGCAATCACCCGTTTCCTCAGTGGGCACCTCAGAACTATGACATTTTCAGATGGTTTGAGAACTTTTGACACATGCACCAAGTGCTCCTCTGCGCAGGCTTCACCATCCCACATCTTGGAGTGCCTGGGGCTCAATTATCAAGATCTCCTGGAGAGCCCATTGCTGGTCCTGGACTTTCTCGGGGTGTTTGGCTTCATGGACCTAGTCTAGCTCCGCTGGACTTTGGGGATCGGCAACAACAACAACAACAAGGAAATAATTATCCAAATCTAAACAAGAATTAAACCCTCTGTGTTCCAAAAATATAAAAAACACTTTTAACTTTTATAAAATGAGTATGTTTAATATATGAAACAGGAAAAGAAACATTTCTGCAGATTTTTTATTTGATTAAAGCAATTAACACGTGGGCAACTTCAGTTACTGTAATTCTTGAAACGATTAAAAAATACACTCTCCGCGAATAAAAGACGTTACTAATAGTATTTTGATTGGATTAAAACAGCATCATCATCAAGACCCTGGTCCCCTTCTGTTAAAACATGCATCTTTTTAAATCTACACTCCGTGCCAACCAAACTTGGGTAAAAACAAAATAAAAAGACAGAGGGGAAAATGCGGTTGGTCCGCTAGTTGATAACTCCTGCAAGGTAATATGTACTTACAAAATACTCTGCATACAATATAACCAAAATACACTTTTCATTCTGATAAAATTGCCAAATGTTCTCAAATATTATCAAATCTGTTAGACCTTAAGCGAAATTAATGTTTTAAACATGTTTTCTGGATGGATTCACAAATAATTTATAGAACCCTTTACATCCGCGGAAGGATCTTCTCCACAGCATATTTCTATTTACCCAATTTAGGTTCGCAAGGCGTGTACGCTACGCATTCCGTCAGTTCTTCAAACGACTACACAAACTGTTAGACTAGTTACCTGATAACCTTCTCTTGACTGCTACAACTGCTGCCGTGATGACCAGCAAAACCATGAGAATGACCAATCCACCAGCAATGCCTGCCACGATGATGAGATTCTCCTCTTGTAGGACCCAGCCGGAAGGAGCTAAAAAGAAAATGACATTGTTAATATGCCTTGATTTTATACAAATAAGAGAGTTCATGATAAATAAATTCACCAAACTTAAGGGGGGAATAGGCTCGCTGGACCACCGGTCTCCAAACTCCAATGTCTCAGTGTAAATCCAAAGGAAAAATATTTTCCCTGCCACATTTCTCCGGCTGTATTGACTATTTTTACAAGCGGATTTTGTTAAATAATAAATGTAGATAACTTACAGGTCTCTATAATCCCACTTTTTAAAATTGCTTCGAATACTTTTCGTAAATTTTTTATTAATAATTAACAAAAATATTCGAACCAAATTCAAAAAGTGCGATTGTCGGGACCTGTAAGTCAGCTACATTTGTCATGTAAAAATCCGTTTGTAAAAATATTCAATACAGCCGGAGAAACGTGGTAGAATAGTGTGGAGAGAATAGTTTTTCCCCATTGGATTAACACTCATATGCACATTGCTTTGGAAACCCTCTGTAAAGATTATAGAGACCTGACCTGTAAGTCAGCTACATTAATCACATAAAAAAACATTTGTAGAAATATTCAGTACAGCCGGAGAAATGTGAATTTGAAAATTATTTTATTCCATTCGATTAACAAAGGGGAACATTTGGTTGGATTATTGTTGCAAGCACTTATAACTCTAACCCGTAACAAAATATTCTAAAAGACTGATCCTTCTGATCAAAATTGGTCCAATTTCTTTTTATGGTTACGATATTTTACCTTCACACGGCAGTTTATCCCGGTTTCTAGCTGTCTTTTTAAAATATTTGCAATGTTATTACTTACAAAATTCTCTGGAAGACCGTTCCATTTATCTACAACTCTTACATATAAATAAGGTACCCTCAAATACACAATAATGTATTACTAATATAATATTGTTTTAACTATTATCAACCCGTTATTTCCACAATGAATGTTAATATTCTTTACTTACAACATACATAAATTTATTTTTTGTACCAAAATTAACACACATTTTCTTCAACCAAAAATAATATATTTCAAATAAAGTCAACATATCTTTTTAATAACACTAATGTTAACGTATATTTATAGTAAATAGCAATATCACTTTTTTAAACTTAAACTGATGTTGACGCAACTTTGTTTTAGTAAATGTTAAAATAATAGATTTCAATCATTTTTAGCATAACTTTTATTTGAAAAACAGTTAACACCACCTTATTCTATCAAAGTTTTAACAGCTTTAACTTCCCTTAATCGATGTTAACCTATTAATTAACCTAAGGTAATTATACTGAACTAAATTTGAAAAGCATTTTTTTTTGCATTATAATTGGTAATCGTCCATAACCGTGTTATTGACGTCAAAGTATTTTATGATATAATAACTATTTATAGCTTCTTCCCATAATAGTACTAAATATTTAGTCTCTTAGGACGTAAAAATATTTTGTGGTGTTCTTGAATGCCATAATAAACACGGTGGACTAATCTTTAGACACAGTTAATATACGTGATAATTGTTTTTATTTTAAAGATCTAACTTTTGCCGCAATTATAAAACGACACAAAAATGTTTCCATGATTTAACCACTTATTACAAATTCATGGTTCACACATTACGTTTCTATTTTTTTTATAATAAAATAATTTGCCTTAACTAGAGTATATTGTACTTCAGAATATTTGCTTTCATCTAACATTATTAAATTCTAACATTATTAAATTATGTTCAGTTTTGAGTGAAACACTTGACAATTTTTTCTCTTTCAAGAATTCAAGTTTTTTTTGTGTCACTTTCTGTGAAAAACTGGCCCTTAAAAATATTTAAAAAGGATATTCTTAAATTTTTCATGCAAGACTAGCCACTTTAAACATAATTATTTGTTTTAAAAAAATAAATAACGCAACAATCAAAACTAACGGAACGAAATTACTTAATAAACTATGCTAATAGTTTTCAAATGTCTTTCCTCTAAACAAAAACATATTGCAAGAATATTAAATGAAGCATATTCCTCTTTAATAGCCTTTTCACGTCTTACTTGTAAAGATAATTTTACTAAAAAAAATTCTGAAAAAACACAGCGATTAAAAACAAGCTAAACACACTTATTTATGCAACCTTAAAGACTCAGTAAATAACATAAAAAACTTTTTAGTGTTCTTTTCCCAGTTTCTTTCATTAAATAGTAAAAAAAAAACTATAAGTATATAGAGAAATATGGTGAAATAAACATTTTTTTTTTGGTGAAAAGAACATGCATGAAATAAAAATTCATCTTCATTTGTTTTGTAACACTTACCATTTTGAAGCGTTTTTTTTCGTAATCCTGCAAGTACTTAGTTTTTTTTTTATGGAAGTAACCTAAGAGTTATTTGCGTAAATAAAAGCTTTAAAAAAGCTCTAAAGCTGGTGTTTTAAAGGGATATGTGAGTGCTGTTTGTAAACAGTTTAGAATTATGACTGCTTAAAAAAAGGATTACAACTAAAGGAACAAGTATTTGAGAAGGTTTTTTTTAGTATGAAAATAATGCTACTAGAAATATGAATATTTAAAAAATTTGTTGTGGTAACAAGCACAGTGGTTAAGGAGATAGCCTTCGGAGCTTCTGGGTACGGGTTCGAATTCTGGTAAGGCATGGATGCTTGTGCTTGTCAATAAATGTTGTTATTTGTCTATGTATTTGTGTCTGTGTCGTCCTTTCCATGTGTGCCTTTTGTGACAATCATGAAATAACAATTATGTTTAAAGTGGTTAGTCTTGCATAAAACAATTTTGAACTTCCTTCTTTTATATTTGTAATGGCCAGATTTTCACAGAAAGTGACAAAAAAACCTTTAATCTTTGAAACAATAGTTGTTGCTTGTGCCACTTCTGGCGAGTGGTGGAACGGGCTATAAAGCCTTTGATCCTCTCTTCTAGAGGGCTAATTCCAAGTCAAGTCAATATGAACCACATATTTTAGTGTTTATGTAATTTAAAAAACTATTGGTAATAGGCTAGGAGATCAAAAAGAAATATATTTATAAACATTGACAAGTTTAAAGAAATTATCGCTTTAAAAAAAGGCTAATAAATAAATAACTGAAGCGTTTTTTAAAACAAAATTAAGAGTTTTGAAAAAAATTACCGTACCAATTCAACTTTAAACAACTGCAAAGGATGATTAAACAACTAAAATGTTTAGCGATTTTGAATAAATCATATGCACACTCACTATATATATATATTTTTTGTTTATGCTTTATTGACTAATTTTTGTGTGAATAATATTCTAATATTATTTCTAATGTATTACCTGGTATTATCAATTTGTTATTTGAGTATTGGAGGTTCTTAAATTGGGTGTACAGGAAAAGTATTCACAATAAAACTACCATCGCATAATTTTATGTGTAGAAAAAGAAAAGATTTTTGATTAGATAAAAAGATTCTTTGAAACATTCTATAATTGTAAATGAATGACTGAATTAATTATTTAAATATTGACTTCTATGAAAAAAAATGGACTTCTAAATTACTTTCAAGTGCTTAGATAGCGTTCTAATTATAGTACGAAAATCGAAATGTCTAGACTAGTCAAAAGTCATCAATAAAATTTTATAAATACATTTACTTAAATTATGGCTTTCATCGAAGAATTTTTATTGTATCAGAAATGAAAGATTTTAATTATGTATCTTGATTGAAACCTTTGCTATTAAGATGTCCCTACATTCAATTTTGTGACATTAATGTGAACATTCGTTACTGCTGATTAAGCATAAAAAAAGTTTCAAGCAGATAAAATATAAATAGATGATTTCTTCGTGGTTTTGACATTAATAAAGTGATTTGAAGCTAATATAAATGTAAGTATTGGCATTTAACTGGAAGCATTTATTCGAGCATTATAATAATTTATTTTTAATTCTATGGATACGTAAAGGTAGTAATAGTTGAAGCTTTTAGTTATAGAATGGTTTTATGTACAAATTAATGTGATAATTATAGAGAGAGAGTCAGTGGCAGAGAGGTTAAACGTGTCCGCCTCGTAAGCCCAAGATCGCGTGTTCGAGCCCCGGCTGAGTCGTCGGATTTTCTGGATGGGAAAATCTTGGAAACGCATGTCATATGATTATGTGGCATGTAAAAGATCCCTGGAGGACCCATTTGTCATGGGTTCTCTCGGCAAAATTAAATCTCGGCATACTTTACATCCGCAGGGAGCTCAGATTCATTGAATCTGGGCGTCACAAATTGGTAGCGAGAGTCGCCTAGATAGTGCTTCGAAAAAATGGCTCTCAGTTCTGGGGAATATGCCGAGTCTGCAAAGGCTTGAGCACCAATGTTGCAGCCCCATTAGAAAAAAAAAACTCCTTACCATCCAAAACATAGTTTTGAAAGTGATGTAGTCATGTAAAAATACTTAAGCCGTGAATTTAATAAGGGGAAAAACTGCAATAATGAAAACAAAAAATACTCATAAAGAATTTACAATGGACTTCTTATTAAAAACATACCAAAACTGTCTATGCATTAATAGCGCACGAAAATATACATCTTATGGCTGAACATTTCAGATTTTTCTGTGGTCTTTTATCAAATATTAAAAGTTAAAAGGAAATCATACGTTTGAATGTATAATTTTAGGGAAAATACATGTTTATATACACAATAAATGTATAGGAATGTATTGGTATCTTAGTAGATTAAGAAGAAAACTCCCAACAAAGACAAAATAGATTTTTATTTCCCTCCCCAAATTCTTTTTGGCGACTTAATTAGCTTCTTCCCAACTCCCCGACACGGGCATAACTTCATGAATAAAAGATAGCTCAAGCCCTTTATCTGGGTACAATAATTCAGGAACAAATAAAACTTCTACTAATAGGAATGAACTGCATAGACGCGATCCTACAAAAAGGAACTAAGAACTAACAAGCCTATGCCACGTGGGTTTGGGGCAAAGACTTGGTGGATTTTTAAAAAATCGAAATGCTTAAAATTGAAAATTTATCAGGGTTTAAGTTTCTTTGTATAAGTTTTTGTATGCTCTTGTTTTACAAAAGACTTATAAAACAAAATGTCTGATGTTGAGATTTTAGTCTGTCTGTCCCTAACCCCTCTGACTCAGCGATTCCATTTAACCTTTCGGGTTCAAAAACTCTATTTTTTTTAGAATAGGAGAAACCTTCTGTGGTGTTTCCGAAGATATTAAAACAGCCCGCTTCCACCAAAAGGCATCTCAAGGTGAAGAACAAGGTGCTTCTGCGTACATGCTCTACAATGTTTATTATAATATGCTGTAACCTTATGTATGGACCTTAAATATGAATACCTTTCTCGTAAATAATTATATTTTTCTTAATGACTGACTTTAATAATCGAACTGTGGTGAATTGAAGAATGCGTATACATTCGTGTTCGCCTTGGCGACAGATTGGTCAGAACTTGCTAAGAATGTGACTGCTTAGCATCGTTTGTGCTAGCTCTTGCAGAATGCTACCGTTTTGTCTTGTACGTTTGTGTTGCCTTAAATAAAGATGTGTCTCGTCCTAAGAGCAGTTTCTTCAACGCAAAATAGTACTTGAATAAAAAGTAATATCGTATCTTGAATAAAATTAATAAATAGTGAATCGCAGGACTGCCATTCAGGCACCCCTTTAGAACCCCTTTAGAACAGTGTAGTAGTAAGCGCAGTAGTAAATCCGTGCTATCTAGCGTGGGCATTATTTCACTTCTTTCCTGTCCGTACTAATTTTTGTCTTACGAAACGTACAGTAAAGTGGGCTTTTTTACTTCGCGCCAAACTTCATGTTTCAGTTATTTAAAGTAATGTTTAAAATTCCATGCTCATTATCTAGATTTCTAAACAACTTTTAATCATTTGTTAATATTATGAAGATAATTCCAAAGTGGGGATAAATATTCAAAAGTGGCAACCCTTAACGCCAATTCAACAACCCATCTTGGTCCACTACCCAACCTCTCTCTCCACCATTAGATATTTACCCCACTTTATTCAAATCGTTGATAAAAGCCTTATAAAACCTAAAAGGTATATATTTACAATTCTATGCTTATTAATTAATTTTCTAAACAACTTTTTATCATTTGTCAGCATAATGGAGAAAATTCCAAAGTGGGGATAAATATTCAATAGTGGCAACCCTTAACGCCAATTCAACAACCCATCTTGGTCCCCTACCCAACCTCTCTCTCCACCATTAGATATTTACCCCACTTTATTCAAATCGTTGAAAAAAACCTTATAAAAGTCTTCATCTTACCATATAAAAAATGCAGCTCAGCATAAGAATGGAATGTTGTGGAGGCACAAACACCCTTTTAAAATTCAGATCACACTGCGGGAATGCTTATTTACTTGAAGGTGTGTTGTTTGGGGAAGATCTTAAGGACTTTGAACTTAAGTGGGTCTTTTCTTTGGAGTCTTTGAAGGATTGTATGATAAGGTAAATGTAGTTGGAGACTTAATTTAGGGGCTTAAATTAGGAGTGTTATTCGTAATTTATTTGTTCTTTGGAATGTACTGAAATTGTAAAATAGTTTAGTTGAATTAACTTTGTTCTAGAGATATGGGTGATGGGTGGCATAATTTAGAACCCCAATGAAGTGACAAATACAAAAGTTGTTGACCAACAACAGGCCAGAGGCCCAGCAAGGTTGGTCCAAAATGTATATTTAATTATTTACCAGTTTCCAATAGCTATCGAGATTCTTCTTAAAATCTTCCACTCTCTTCGAATACATAACATATTCTGGTTAAGCATTCCACTCATTGACGACTCTTGTAAAAATAATGTTTTCTTACCTCCTTTCTATTGCATGACTTATTCAATTTCTAACCATGTCCTCTGGTCCGGCTATGTAAGGTAAAACCTAAGCCCTCCATGTCTCCCTTCGACGAAACAACTTCTGAATATGCATCCAGGTTAAATCAAATTTAGTATCATTACATTGAAACGTAAACTCAAAATGAAATTTTACCGAATTGAGGAATAATTGAAACCTTATAAAAGTTGTGGTATCTTAATAAAAATATATAGCTTTTGAAGAAATGCATGTTGTGAGGCAGAAACATATTTTAATATTCAGCGCACTATGTAAGATCATTATGTGATGGTAGACTCAAATTAGTAGAAAAACATTTGTGAAATTTTGTAGTTCTTTAAAAAAAAACATGATAAACATGCAATAAATGAAAGTGGATTAAATTTATGTGCAAATGAAACCTTTTAACATTCTTAATCACTTTAAGAAAAAAACATACACCTTCCCACCCACCATCAAACGAGGTATAAGCCGACCCCCCCCCCCCCTTTTTAACATTCAAATCACACGATGTGTGTGTGTGTGGGAGCCTAATTTACTTAAGGGTCGTTGTTTGGGTAAGGTCTTAAGGTATTTGAACTTGAGAGATTTGGTGTAGCACCTTGTTTGATAGTCTTGGAATCATTGAATGGCTGTTTGGTAGGTGATAACTGGAGTTTAGCGACTTAAATTTGGGATTTTAAATTAAAAAAGTCATCTAAAGTAAATATACATATATTTTTTGTTTCGTATGAATAATAAGAACAACCAATGTTCTGAAGGCTCATAGAAAAGATTAACTTAACTGGGTGGTATACTCTGAAAGATATTAAAAACAAAAGTTTAGAACTTTGAAGAAGTTTATCTATACTTAAATCAATGATTAAAAAAATGAATAATTAAATCTTGTTCATCTTTCAAATGGGTTATTTAATTGCTTTAATACTTTCAGTCCCAGTGATGCCATTTGGCATCATCATGTTTATGATCATATTTAAAAAAGAAATAATATGGCTGACATCCATTGGGATTAATAAAAAATATTTTCTAATGGAAAAAAGTTTGAAGAATCGAATGTTGTGCTTTTTGATATCTTAAATGGCTATAGACGATCAGAAAAAAAATCTAAAAGGATGACGCCTAATTGCCTTTGGACTGAAAGGGTTAAAGAAGCATGATCAATACTACATATTGTACCCAACTTTCAGATTAATAAGTAAAATTAACAAGAAGGGACTGTAGGACTTTTGCATGAAACATTGAGAATGAATGCATGAAATTCAAAAGATGTTGGTATAAAGTTTAATGGTATATATATGCTTTTCAAGCTGTTGTATTATTGAAGTTTGTTCGTTTGTTACTCGTTTTGATGTATGATAAAGCCAAACCACGCGGTGTAAACTTTTATGGAGAAAAACATTCTGAGATTAAAGGCACGAACGTTTTAAAAAAATCTATGGTAAGTGGATTTACAGTTCATTTTAGAAAAATGCAAGAAATACAACTCAAACTTGGGTTTTGAAATAAAAAGGATTTACTTTAAAGTTATTTTTCAAATATTAAGCCCACAAACCCAAAATATTTCGGCTGATTCATCACTGCTCGAGCCACATGCATCGAGTCAAATCGCCTCTCGACTCGCTTGACAGGCAGAAATTTCCCATTTTCCTCTGTTTAATAATTCAGCATTTTATTCCAGAGAGCGTATTTTGTTTTCGCTGGGGGAGAGATAAGCTTATAATTTCTAGTTTGAACGACGTTTTTATAAAACTTAGAGCTATTTTATAAAGCTGGGGAACATAAACTTGTGATTCGCATCATATTTGGTTCGTGATATAGCCATTGTATTTATGTAATTTTTGTTTCATATTTGGTATTTCTTAATCAATTATGACGTTTTAATATTATGCATCTTTTTTCTTGCTTCCTTTTTAATATGCAACAGTTCTTTGATAAGTGGATACATTATTTATTTTGGAAAACACTGCAAATAAAATTCAAATTTCGGTTAAGAAACAAAAAGATTTAATTGAAACCACGTTTTTTTTTTCAAATATTAGGCCTGAGGCAAGTTGCCTCTTGACTCGCTTGACAGGCAGAAATTTCAAATTTTCCGCTGCTTAATAATTCAGCATTTTATTGCGGAGAGCGTATTTTGTTTACGCTGGAGGAGAGATAAGATCATAATATCTATTTTGAAAGACGTTTTTTTATATAAAACTTAGAGCTATTTTATAAAGCTGGGGAACATATAAACTTGTAATTACGCATCATATCTGGTTCATAAAAGGATCAAATGTATGTGTTTAATTTTTGTTTCATATTTTGTATTTCTTACTCAATTATGCCGTTTTAATATTATGCATCTTTTTTCTAGCTTCCTTTTTTTGATGTGCAACAGTTCTTTGATAAGTGGATAGATTATTAATTTTGGAAAACAAGGCAAATATAATTCAAATTTCGGTTAAGAAACAAAAAGATTTAGTTGAAATCACGTTTTTTTCCCTTCAAAAATTAGTTCCGAGTCAAATCGCCTCTTGCACTCTTAAAACGAACGAGCGATTTTAACTCAGTCTGAGTAATTTTCACTCCTCCAGTCTGGAAAATGCACTTCTCCTCTTGGAGTGGATCCTTTGTGTGTTAAACCTCCGGTAGGATCACTCCAAACGAGTGATTTTAACTCAGTCTAATTTAAAATTTACTCCTTTATAGTGTCGAAAATGCACTTCTCCTACTGGAGTGGATATCACTCGTTTGTTTTAAGAGTGTGACTCGCTTGACAGGCAGAAATTTCCCATTTTCCGCTGCTTAATAATTCAGCATTTTATTCCGGAGAGCGTATTTTGTTTTCGCTAGGGGAGAGATAAGCTTATAACATCTAGTTTGAAAGACGTTTTCAAAAAACTTAGAGCTATTTTATAAGGCTAGGGATGATAAACTTGTGATTCGCATCATATTTGGTTCATAATGGAGCCATTGCATTTAGGTAATTTTTGCTTCATATTTAGGCATTCCTTACTCAATTATGACGTTTTAGTATTATGCATCTTTTTTCTTGCTTCCTTTTTAATGTGCAACAGTTCTTTGATAAGTGGATAGATTATTAATTTTGGAAAACACGGTAAATATAATTCAAATTTCGCTTAAGAAACAAAAATGCTTAGTTGAAACCATATATTGTTTTTTTCAAAAATTAGGCCTGAGGCAAATCGCCTCTTGACTCGCTTGACAGGCAGAAATTTCCCATTTTCCGCTGCTTAATAATTCAGCATTTTATTCGAGAGAGCGTACTTTGTTTTCGCTGGGGGAGAGATAAGCTTATAACATCTAGTTTGAAAGACGTTTTTATGAAACTTAAAGCCGTTTTATGAAAATGGCGCGTGTAAGGTTACAGAGTCTCAACAGTTTTGGTTCATGATAGAGCTAGTACAGGGTGGTTATAAAATAACGCTCCCTATTCGGAGTGTTCTGTAGCTTGAATGAATAATCCAAATGCAACAAAAATTGAGACACTTGCTATTCAAGAAGGGGAAAAAAGAATGGAATCATAAAAAAGACAGAATCCTAAAGAATAATCATAAAAAAGAATAATCATATAAACAAACTCGTCTTTTGACCAGAATCTAAATTACGAGGCGTCGTCAATTATGGCCAATTACTGCCAACACAGCCAATTACCCCTCGTAATAAAGAAACTGGTTAAGAGACGAGTTTCTTTATTACGAAAAAGAATGGAATTATAACACAGAAACTCGTCTCTTGACCAAGATTATAATTACGAGGAGTAGCCAATTATGACTAATTACGGCCAACACATCCAATTACGCCTCGTAATTTAGAACCCTGGTCAAGAGACGAGTTTGTTTTTTATGATTCCATTCTCTTTCCCCCTTCTTGATTAGTAAGTGTCTCAAAGTTTTTTGCATTTGGATTATTCATTCAAGCTAAAGACCACTCCGAATAGGGAGCGTTATTTTATAACCACCCTGTATACACAATCAAAAATAGCGTTACAATGTTGCACAGGAGAATTCGGGAACTTTCAAGCTTCCACCAATATTTGGATAGCTGATTTACCACTACTGTGGAGTAAGTTTTTTTTTTTTACAAAATTGTTATTTGCGTTTGCTAGTGCGGTGGACCAATATCTTTATCTTTAAACAAAAGTGCGTGAAAATCTTCGATTTATAATTTAACTATACTAGCTAAATTTAACTAAACTACTTTGATGTTGTTCAGATGTACAATTATTGTGGTCTAATCTTTTTTTACAGAAATTAGAGGAACATATACTTTCGAAATGAGAATAATATTGCCTTAGCATCGAAGTTTTTATTAAATAAAAACTAAAAGTTTAAACAAAATAAAGAATATATAACAAAGATTATGAACTATGTCTAACTTCTCTGCTTTACTCTTGGTTCATAGCCAAATATTACTAATATATAAACACACTTTTTATATTTTAATGAATATTTATTACTATAAAAGGCATATTTTTCCAAGAATCTTAAACAAAACCAATATTTCGTGGAAAAATTATCTGGTTTATATTTAAGCATTTTTCTACCATCAAATCGATCCCCATCATTTACATACTTTACTTCGATTAATAGTTTTATCTTTTGGCGATGCTGTTTCGCCAAACACCCAAATTCGCACATTGGGAACACGGTCATTAGGAAAAAATGTATTTGAGGTTTTTTTTATCAATAAATGCTCATAGCTGATGGCAAAAAGCTACCATTTCCCTTTCGGCATCAAGACCTTCGAAATCGATATGATAAATACTCTGGGTTTTCTTTATTTTTTTTTTCTCATCGGGAATATCTCATTTGCCACCATTTTCCAAACTTTGTTTGAAAATGTTGTAACTGGCAGTTGATTGGTTATATCTGATTATAGGGCTTGCAATTGTACAATACGATCAAGTAATACTTGCATAAGGTCAAGTAAATTTTTTTAACATGATCAAGTATCAATCGTACGATGGTCAAGTACAAATTCTTACATGATAAAGTATCGATCACACGGTGGTCAAGTATGAATTCTAACATGATCAAGTATCAATTGTGCGATGTTCAAGTACAAATTCTAATATGATCAAGTATCAATCGCGTACGATGGCCAAGTACAAATTCTAACATGATCAAGCATCAATCGTACGATGGTCAAGTACAAATTCTAACCTGATCAAGTATCAATAGTACGATTTTTAAGTGCAAATTCTAACATGATGAAGTATCATTCATACTCTGGTCAAATACAAATTCCAACCTGATCGAGTATCTAATCGTATGGTGGTCAATTACAAATTCTAACATGATTAAGTATCAATCGTACGATGGCCAAGTACTAATTTATTTATCATGCTCAAGTGCAAATTGTATCATCGTCAAGTACCAATTGTACCATGGTAAAATACAAATTGTACCTTGAATACCACCCTACTGATAGCATTACTTAAACATGCAATCAAACATTTTTATAACAAATCTCATGAGATATAGATTTTTACAATACCATTTAAACACTATGGATATTTAGACTTAATACTTTCAAAAGTCAAACACTATATAGTAACACTATGTAGTAACTATGTAGTAAGTAACAACTATGCTTTATTATTCACTCAATTTTCGATGAAGGAAGTGCAAATACTTGTGAATATTTTTTCCACTTTAATGACAGTAATTAAAAATTTACATTTATTTAAAAAAAACATATCAATCCAACGACGACTATTGACAAAAAAAATTGCCAGGCAAAATTATCTCTTTCTTTTTCATCTAAATAAACAAGTTTTAATATAAATGAAGACCTTAGTCCTGAACAATTTACGTAAGACAAATTAAGTTGCATAAAAAACGAATTTTAAGGAAAATTAAAGAATTTTTCTGGAAATGAAAGTTCTAATGATATTCACAAAGTCGTTGCTTTAATGGTTTAATAGTTACCATTTTGTTATACCAACGCACTAATATTTTTCACCCTTTTTAACGAATAAAAGTTTTATTTTTTTTATTCTTTCGGCGTTATTTCGGCGAGCTTCTGAATATTTTCTGCTTAACAGATAATCAATAGGCGTTATCGGTTAACGCGCGCATATAATGACTTTATATTGAAATATCTTTCTTTCTATTTTTTGTTAGTAGAAAAGTTAGTCGATTTTTTTTTTATTTTTGGCCATTCTTTAATTTCGAATGCGGGTACTTTAGACATTGTTCGAGAATGAACCATTGCCAGAAGAAGATTATTGCTCAATTTATTGATTATTAATTTCAGATTAAGAGGGGATGGTTTCTAAAAGACAATGGAGTTCGCACTCTTAACTCAGTGTGGTCTTTTTATGTATTGATATTTTATAAATATTTAGAGCAAAATAAAAAGTTTGTTTATGATTTATGCATAGTTATTGGTATTTAGTGTATTTCTCACTAAAAGATTTGTTCATTTATGCATGAATTTTATATGGGTTCAGAAAAAATAAATACGTAAACATGTTAGCTCAATAGGAAAAGCAAATTAAAAAGTTTAAACAAATAAAATTAAACTTGCTAAGGCATCATCTAAAGTATTGAAAATGTTCTTTCTAACGTCATATAGAACGTAATTTGATTCAAAAGAAACACAATATTCTTTTTTTTAATCGAATTACTATATATTTAGATAAAATACAGTCGTTTTTAAGTTATCTTACAAATTTTACCTTTAAAAGGTATTTTTATTTTTAATTTGCGAAGTAAAGTTGCACATGAATGATGTACTATGGCATGAATATTTATTTCATTCTTGCTTAAAGTTCTGAGTAGTATAGTATATTCTTGTAATTTCCTTCCACGTGAAAAGTAATGGAATGACAATAAGTCGTTCGTATAAATAAGTTGAAATAAAACAGACTAATTTGATATAACTAGCAGTATGGTCCCGCCTTACTGGGGACCCGTTAATTCGCATTGCTTCATTTTAGAGGCATGCTTACTTATGAAGAAACACTCAAAGTTAAAACAAATTAAATTCGTGTTGGCGCATGCGCTCTTAAAAAAGCAAACACTAAAAGAGGATGAAGCAGCCTTAGGGCGAGCGCATATCTCAACCAAACTCAATCAATCAAACTAATAGAGGATGGCGTCTAGCCCCCGTTTTGGCCCGGCCCATGCATTTTCAAACCCTGTTATGGACCCGCACTTCCACGTGGATGACGTTTTTTTGAAACTAATTATATTAATTAAAAATCACAATCAAATATGAAAAAACTAAGCCTCAGGTGCACACGTAGGTATTAAAAGTAATCTACATTAAAAATTTCGAATTTTTTAGAGCAGTCTAAGTAGGTATTTTGCGATCCACAGACATACACACAGACAGACAGACAGACTCTTTCTTTTATTATTATAGATTGACTAGTAAAACTCCATTTTAACAAATGGCTTAGATTTTTTTTTATTTATGTTGTCAAAAAAAAAGTCTTTAGAAGTTAGTGAGAGGCATAAAATTTATCTATAACTTATAACAAAATCGGTAAGTTTGGTTATTGACTAGAAAACTTCAATTTCAGCAAAAAGTTTATATTTTTGTTGTGTAATAAAATTTGTTTGATCAATAAGACGATTTATACCCATAGTCCGAATGGCTGAGTGGTTTGGACCATTACGCCAACAGTCTGCGCGCTGTAACGGGTGCAGGTTTGATTCCCGCCTTCGCCATGCATGGGTGTACTTTCCTTTCTATGTGACAATAAAAATTCTTCCTGTGTGTCTTAATTGACGAAGGCTTATATAAGCGGGTGTCTGATCAAGCCGGAATATATATGTACCTACTCCTACCCATAGCGTAATGCACATACATAGGCACAGAAAACATACATATTTTATGCATTAATTAGTTATCAATACATTATCATTATGCAAAGACAACTTTTTTTGCATTGTTTACAAAAACAAATATTAGAAAATAAACACCTACTTTTCATCAAATTATGAAAATCATTTTTTCCAATCGAAACTTGCAATGATAGTAGTTCTTACGATTGGAAGTTTTAATATTTATGAGAATAAAATATAATTTCAAAGTTCAGAAGAATTGACATTTTATAAATATTTTAAATAACAATGTCTTTGCTTAAAAACGTATAATAATATTCTCTGGTTCATTCAAGTGATTGAATAATAATACCGTTTCTTTAATATAACAAGAATACAAATTTGTTTCATGATAAAATGTCAAATGCCAATTTCTTTGATAAAATTATTAAATTCATCGGACAAACTAAAGTTGTTTTTTCTGCTCTTTAATCACCAAATTGCTTAATCAATTATTCAATTGAATTATGATAAACTTTGAAACAAAAATTCAACAAAATTTTTTAATAATTTAATATGCGTGTTACGGAACACTTCTTAACTCGTAAAGTTTTAAAAGGTTCTTCCATGAAAAATTTATATTTAAAGCCGTCACTGATTGACTAATATGAATACATTAAAATCTGAAAAGGTTAGAATATTCAAAAGATCCGATGAGCTTAAAACCTATGTTAAAACCAGGTTGTCATTCGAAGCCTTTATCGCCTTTGTGATGATCCCAAACAATAGATTGGCAGATTATTTGGCGCAATTTGCTCTGTTGGTAATTTGCCTTTCTTGCGTGTGATAGGTAACAGGTTCGTTCCCATGCATTGCCAAAATAATTGCTGAACTACACTCTTAAAACGAACGAGCGATTTTAACTCAGTCTGAGTTAATTTCACTCCTCCAGTCTGGAAAATGCACTTACTCGGAAGGAGTGGATTCTTTGTGTGTTAAGCCTCCGTCAGGATCACTCCAAACGAGTGATTTTTCACTCATTCTGAGTTAATATTCACTCCTTTCCAGAGTCGAAAATGCACTTCTTCAACTGGAGTGGATTTCACTCTTTTGTTTTAAGGGTGTATCTTTGCAGCCAAAAGGGTTCGACGAATAACACCCAGCGTAAGGGGGGGGGGGGGGTGCATGTTAAATATACTTTAAAGTCCCGACCCAGAGTACAATGTCGCTAATAAAAATTGGGTTTGATGCCCACTCAAGTGTCGTCCCGTTACTTGACTGTGGTTCTAAATTACGATATTCGTCACCTATCCCAGTAAACAGTGAACTGCTGGCCCAGCAGTTGATTAACTGCTGGAAGTGATGGTTTAGTGCTGGTGCATGCATATTTCTGCTGGAAAGGGCACCTTTACGTTGCCGGCATACGTGTGGTGATTATCTGAAGACAAAATGCTGGTGGGCCGCTGCTGGTCTACTAAATGCTGGATTAGTGCTGTCGTATTTCTGCTGGAAAGGGCACCTTTACGTTGCCGGCATACGTGTGGTGATTATCAGTTGACAAAATGTTGGTGGGCCGCTGCTGGTATACATATGCTGGAACGGTGCTGTCGTGTTTCTGCTGGGAAGTGCCCCTTTACGTTGCCGGCATACGTGTGGTGATTATCAGTTGACAAAATGTTGGTGGGCCGCTGCTGGTATACATATGCTGGAACGGTGCTGTCGTGTTTCTGCTGGGAAGTGCCCCTTTACGTTGCCGGCATACGTGTGGTGATTATCAGTTGACAAAATGTTGGTGGGCCGCTGCTGGTATACATATGCTGGAACGGTGCTGTCGTGTTTCTGCTGGGAAGTGCCCCTTTACGTTGCCGGCATACGTGTGGTGATTATCTGTTGACAAAATATTGGTGTGCCGCTGCCGATCTACATATGCTGGATCGGTGCTGTCGTGTTTCTGCTGAGCCAGTGTTGGCAAATCAACAATTTTAGAATGAGTGAGAGCATGCGCTGAAATACAATGATATTGTGTCAACTTTGGCTAAAGTTCGTCGAGTTGGCACCATTTTAGGTTCTATTTTTTTTATAAATGAGTAGTTATATTAAATAAATCGAAAAATAATTTATAGTTTTTTATTTCTTACTAAAAAACGCTATTTGTTTTCGTCACAATGTTTTTTTAATTGATTTGTCTATTTTAAATATACTTAGCGCCGACATTTTACTCAATTGGCGATTTTCGAAAGATCGCCATATTTTAGGGTTTCCTATTCCGTTTTGCAAAGTGCAATGCAATTCGAAAACTTATCTTAGGGCTGTGAGGCGCCCTGTGGTCAAGGTAGCGATCTACGGATCGGAAGGTCCCGCGATCGAAACCTGGTCGCTGAAAACTCACCGAGTATATGCGGAGTACGTTCTCGTTAAATCTGTTGGGTCCGAAAGTCCCGTGGGCGGTCATTGCGCAGTTTCCCACGGGTACAGGTTCCTGGAGACTATTTCCCTCCCCTTCAGGGACATCACTGTATTAATTACATATTTACTTAAGTAACACGCCAGATAGCTTCCTACTACATGGGAGGAAGTCAGTGTTGCCAATCCATCTAGTGGAATGATTATCAATCCTTTTCTTTTATTATATTTACCAAATGTTCATTCACTGGGGCCTGTTCACTCACTGGTCAGTCTACCCTACAAATGTTTTATTTAATAAAATGAACTAAATAAAATGCATTGTATTTTTATTCTTTTTGTTTCAGTTGCAGTTCGCCAAACGCAAAAAGAGGCGAAGCAAATGGATGTCGAAAACATTATAAAGAAATGGTTAAGGACGGCCCTTGACCGTGCTGGCTGCCACAAAAGAAAATGCCTCGAAACTAATGAAATGTCTTAAAAATAAAGATTTTTCTATCAATGTAGACTTGACTCTTGTGTTTGTTTTTATTTTAGTTAATGTTATCACAATATTTTTTTAATAATTTTATTTTTACTTTAAAGTAAATATTTAATTATATCCACTAAAAAATTTATTTATATATATTTATAGTTTATATCTATATTGACCATTATAAATATGTCCAATTTTCCAAGAAATTTAAAAATTAAATTAATAAGAATCTTTTGGCCGGCTACGCACTGTTAAAACTGAAGGTGACAAATAAACGCCGTTTGGCACGCCGGGGTGAATAGGCGGTTCCAATCGGCACCTCAAAGTTTTGAATCTTATCCGGGGTGAATAGGCGGTACCAATTGGCACCTCAACGTCTTTAGGGTGCCAATATCTCTAAACGTTTCACCCGCGGGGTGACTTGTAAACTTGCGCATGTCTTTGACGTTGACTTGACGTATTTACAATTGACCGCGCTGTGCGAATGGTATAAACATTCCTATTTACATTATTTTAAAGTTAGAAAAATCAATTTAAATCCTAATTCATCGTAAAAATATTTTACCACTCTAAACTCTAAAACACATTTATCTGTATTTTCAGAAGCCTTTAATTAGCAAAAGTAGGTTTATGCATCTTGAGCCGCTGTAGCTTAGTCGTGTGAAGCGTCGTGTTCGCATCGGAAGGGTTGTGGGATCTGTCCTCGGCGGTGCTGGGTTGGTTCTGGGTCTAATGGTTGCAGGGTTGGCACTTGTATTCGGTCTAAAGACCACCGTGTTGACTAATGATGGCTGGGTAACGTTAAATATATAGTGGTCAAAAAGTTCTCCATGTTCTCATACCACATCAATACCTCTGGAAGTACTAGATCAGGGGGTTATCGGCCTTTGATCCGGATCAAAATTCCGATATGTGAGTGAGTCTGGATGTAGGTATTATTAAACAATCATTTTTTTATTTAATTAATTCTGTTTTATTATTATTCAATGTACAGTTTTATAGAGGATCCAAAGGCATAAAATCCTTGGTCGGCTATTGATATTTGCTGAGGCACCTCTGGGCACCCCGAATCAGGGGTGCCTTTATTCTCCCTTAGAGTGCCATCATTTCATTTCCTGGGTCACTCTGGACTAGGGGTGCCATCACTTCACCCTAGTTAAGGGTGCCTTATTACGCCTGTTGGGGTGTCGCTGACGGGACACGTCCTTTCACCCCTACAGGTGCCAAATGCCACCTCCAGTTTTAACAGTGCGGGGAGGGGGGGACTGCTGTAATATTGATGCTATCATTTGGCAGCGTTCTAAAAAGGTTGCAGGAAAATAACTGCTGAAATACTGCATTATTGCTGCTGTTATATTGCAGTTTTCCGGTAAGGGTGTTGGAAGAAATAACTGCTGAATTACCACCATATTGCTGTCGTCAATACAACAGCATACTGCTGGGCGGCTTACTAGAAAAGTGCTGGCAAATCGGCACTTGCTGTTGGCCCGCTGCTAAATTGCCGCTGGGAAAACAGCAGTAACTGTTGGGCGGCTTACTAGAAAAGTGCTGGAGAAAACGCAGCTGTCTGCGAACAAGTGATGGATCGCTGCTGGCCAGCACTGCTGGACCAGCATTTTTCCCGCGGACACTTTATTGACTTTTAAGTACACTTTCTCCCGGCACTGAATCAGCAGTTCGGCTGCTGGAAGCCAGCAGTTTCCTGTTGCTGTCCCAGCAGATTTTTCCTTATTGGGATAGCACTCATCTAGCTCTAGTGCTACAATCGTTCAACCTCACAAAAAGATTTTGGCGACTTTGGCCCTTTCAGTCCCAATGACAATTTGGCATCATCATTTTAGATTTTTTTTCCGATCGTCTATAACCATTTATGATATCAAAATGCACATCATTCGATTCTTCAAACTTTTTAAAATAGAAAATATTTTTATTAATCCAAACTGATGTCAGCCCTATTATTTAAAAAAAAAAAAAATATTATGCTCAGTAACATGATGATGCCAAAAGGCATCACTTTGACGGAGAGAAAAGGTTAACAGAACCTTAACTTTAATCTTCGCCAAAGCATCTCCCAACACATTCTAACATCCATATTAAAACCTGACCACTGTATGAATAATAAAACGAAGTAGGAGAAAGAGGAAAATTCCCAGTTATGCATCCAAAATTACTTGCAAAAAAAGTTAAAACAAAAAACCTACTTGAGCAGAAAAATCAGTGTTGAAGAATATTACGCTGCTCTCAATAATTAATGCGCATCAATTAACGCTAGATGAAGTTGGGATGCTAATTTTTTTTTGCCCCTTGGTCATCTGGCTGTTAAAATCTAATGATGCTTGTCTTTCGGGATTGGGGAAGATTCATCAGCATCTTTATTAAGAAAAGATGCTCCCAACAGAGGCCTTTATTTATCCACTTAAAAGTTCACGGATTTCATTAGGGGATGTTTTGGGTATAGTTGATCAAATGAAGCGAATTTTGTATCTTTGATTATGGGAATAATTAGATGAATTTTATGCGTTGTCTTTGATTTTTATGGTTTCGTTTGAATTTTGAATTCATTAAAAGTTATGAAAAACCAAACTATTTTAAAATTTCAAAAAAAATTTGATAGACCCATATGTATAGATTTAACTATGTACTATTCATCAACGCTAATGGAAAATAACTTAATTGCTCTTAGAGTAGTTATGCGTATTATTTCAATTTTTTTAAAGATGCGCAATGAATATGAAATCATTCAAATCTAGTAGTACCAATGTTACGCATTTTTTATGAACTTTGAGGTTATCCGTCGTTTTAGTGTGGTCCCAGCAAAAAATGTAAGTTAGCACTTATTAGCTTACACGCTTCTTACTAAAAAAATGGTTTTCTGCATTATTTTTTATTCCAATATGAATTTCGAATACACTTTTAGTTTTGAGAATCCATTTTTTTCTGACGAATTTCCGCTTTAATTACGGGAATTAATAGTGAAGTTTTATGGAAAATTTTACTCGTATTTCCTATATGCAGTATATTTCTTTGAGATTTTAAAGAAATTAAAATAAATATAATTACCATAGATAACATAGAAACACTAAATTTAAAAAAGTTTTGGCAGAATAGGACTAGTGCATCTGCATACCATTATGATACGGATTATCATTAGTACGGATACTATCAAAAGTAAAATTCTCAAAGGTAACTGTCGTGTTAAATGCTTTACGAAAGAGTAACCATTAAAGTGCAATGATATCAATCGTTCTTCTTATGAACATTTTCATTAAATATATTCTTTCGTATTTAGGAGTCGAATAATACCCCGTGTAAGGGAGTGCACGTTAAATATCCTTCAAAGTCCTAAAACTGCGTACAATGTCGCCCTTAACGGTTGCGTATGGTGCCTTTCAGGTGTCGGCTCGTCACTTGACTGTGGTTTTAAAATAAGAGGCCCGTCGTCAAAAGCCCTCGTGCCCCTCGTGTACCTCTAGTGGGACGATAATTAAACCTAACCTTTGTTATGAGTCATTTGGGAGCAGTCTTAAATATAGCATAATATTCTAAAATCATTTTTATGTTTCTTTTTATAAAATATTTCCGATTAGGATTTCGTGTGTATATCTTCCAAATGAATGTGATAGTTTGAAGAAATATTCTTAAAAATGTTTTTTTTTATTACGACTTGGGCAATTTCTCAAAAAGGGTTTTTATATTGAGTTTATTTTTTATTTAACGTTTTTTCTGTTTCATTTTAGTTGGTACAATTTATTAAAAAATCATATATATATGTACAAGGACAAACATTTTCTTCTTTTAAGACTGAAGTAAGATATCGTTCATCGGAATTTTTTTTATCTTGTTCCCACACTTTACAATTCTTTACCTTACAAGTTATCTGATATCAAAAACTTTAGCTACATTTTAAAAGAAAGTTTATTTGATTTTTTTACCAATTGACCATTTAGGTCTTTATCCTTTACTTTAATTTGAAGAAATGTTATCTTTCCAATTTCACCTGCATACATTTTATGCTGTTGTTTATATTTGTTGTCATCATTTACTAGTCTAAGTAAGTTAACCTTTGTTTGTATGAGAGGGATTTAGTTTCTTCGTGGCGCACGATTTCACTGCAATTGTTCTTCTTTTTATAGTTTTCTTTAAATGATTGATATTAATATTACTATAATTTGAACAAATTGCACATCTTTCGCATTCAAATTTTGCTATCGAATTCCAATTAAACTTATTGTATGTTGCCGAAATATTCACACTTTTGAAGCAAAATGATCAAGAGATGTCATATTCAGTTAAATTTACCCAATGTTTAGAGTTTAAGAAATTACTTTTCAAACAAGCTAACTCGAAAGTCCTTCCTAGGGCTAATGGAGGCTTCGTGATTCCTCACAGGTATGGCTCTTAATTACCGACATTGCGAGGCATCTTCAGGGAGCTAATTGAACCCCTTGAAGCCAAGCTTTAAAATTAGGAAAATTTACCAACGACTTGGAAACAGTTGGGGACAGTTTATAAAAGAGAAAATGAAACAGGTATCCCAACAAAACGGTGCTGTATTGTAATGCCCTACAAAATTGTAATTTTCAAGCGCATGTGCCTGAGCCAAGATCCATTTTGATTTCCCGATTGGTAGAAAAGACCAAGGTAAAGGCAGGCCACGTTTTGTACGCGTGTGCAAGCTGAGAAGATAAAAGCAAACGTAATCTTAAACAAACCCCAATCTCAAATGGAATCCAATCCTATATTTGCCCTTCCAGCCAACACATTAAACCACACAGATTGCCACCCTTACGACATCATATTACAAACCCTTCCTGTCCCTATTAAGCGATCCAAGTCTAAAATGTCCTGTCCTTCCTGGGGCTAATGGAGGTTTCGTGATTCCTCACAGGTATGGCTCTTAATTACCGACATTGCGATGCATCTTCGGGGGAGCAAATTGAACCCCCTGAAGCCAAGCTTTAAAACCGAGGGAATTTTACCAACGACCAGAATATTGTAGGGGTATTTCTTGGAGTTATGAAGGAGATGGAGAAAATGCCGTGTAAAGACAATACCATCTAGATTAGAAGGCCAGCGAACTAAATGCTTGACGTCATATAAGTGGACCGATTCTGTGGTTTCTACCAATGGTCATTCGTGACTAGATCTTGTATTTGAATATATTTGTAAGATAAGATAAATCAAGATGCGAAGTCATCTTAAGATACGACGTTATTGGTCAACTAATCGAAATTGGTCCACTAGTGTAACGTTGTGTTGCTTAGTTCTTCGGCCTTCTAATCTAGGTGGTATTGGTAAAGACCAGTGCAAAAACTGGTTCGCGAAGTGAAGTCATCGCTCGCTTTGCAGTAAGCCTTAACAAAGCCTTGGCGAATCATTTGGCGCTACTCTTTGTAGAAATTAAAGAGTACGCGGGAAGAACCACTTGATTTTGTAGAAGGCTTTCTTCAATAGGCCTCTTTGGCAATGATAGCGAGAAGTCGCCTAAACTGGTATAAAGAAACCGGTTACTCGCTTTGTTTTTCTTTCGCGGCTACCCTGATTCACGCCAAAGATCAGTAGACAAGAGTAGCACATTTGTACCGTGAACGAAGAACCGAGAGAGGCCAAGCGTACACATAAGGTAAGAGTCCTAAAAAATCAAGTGGTTCTTCCCGTGTAATCTTCAATTGTATAGATTTACTGCATCGACTTGATGACATTCTGACTTTTCTATAAGAACCATGAATTATGACTATTTTTCTTACTTATGAAGGGAATTACTAGTGTCTTGTGCATTTTCAGAACTATTGTGACCGCCTACAACTGGGCAAACTAATAATAACTCTGTTTGGCGTTGGTAGTACATTTTTGGTAACTATATCGCTTGCGCTCACGAAATAAAAAAGTACCATATTTTCAATAGCAATACGATTCCAGAAAACCTTAATATTACTTAAAATACACTTAAGACATTCCCTTTTTACCTTTGTCTGGCTTTTTTAAAACGTCAAATCATTGCTCCAAATTCACGTGACTTGGCATTTAAGATAACTTGTGTTTGTCCCCATCCACACTTACAAATTCTCACCCATTCTAATTCGAGCTCTTTGATTTTACTCACGTAACGCGGGACTGTTATGTTACTTAATACGCAGTCCTTTTGGTGCGATTAGTAAAAGGGGGTAGAGTAACTGAGATAACGACGACAATCCCCCAGTGGACAACTCATAAAGTTTAAAAAGGCAATAATATGAGTTGGGGGTTGGTGCGGAATGTAAAATGGAAAGTTTTAATGGTATATGCTTAATCGATTGGCGTAGTGGTTTTAAGTTGGGTAAATATTGCCCTTAATTGGGAGGGCAAACACATGGCAATGGGCTGATAAGGATTTATGTACAGAGGACTGTTTTACTAGAGAGGAAGTCGGTTACTCTTTAAATGGGATAGATGGTGGTACTTCTAATTTCACTGTACTTCACACTTATCTCTCTATATTAAAAAAAGTAAGCTTTTTTGATCTGTACAACGCAATTTTTGGAGTACAACTCCAATTTTTTTACTGAAGGTCTCAATTGGTATAGGTGTCATGTCCACAAAATACTAAAAAAAAATCTAATTAGTTTCGTAATTAAAAAATAAAAAAGGGCGTTTTTTGACTAAATTCGATATTAAAGAAATTTTCGTCCAACGATTTTTCTGAATTTCGAGTATTTTGTGGACTTTTTATGTATCAACAAATTGCCATAGTTATTATAATCAAGTTGGATCCGGTTTAGAAGTTATGGGTGTTTTAATATATTTTTTATTTATTTTTTTAATTTTACTTTTTGATCTGTACGGCGCAATTTTAACCAATAATCTCCCATTTTTTATTGAATAAAGAAAAGAGAATATATTTCATGTCCACAATTTTTTTTTAAAAAATTCAAATTAGTTTTTAAATTAAAAAATATTTTGTAAAAACGCAAAAAAGGCGTTTTTTGACTAAATTCGATATTAAAGAAATTTTCGTCCAACGATTTTTCTGAATTTCGAGTATTTTGTAGACTTTTTATGTATCAACAAATTGCCATAAATATTATAATCAAGTTTTCCCCGGTTCGGAAGTTATGGGCTTTTTTTAAATTTTTATTTTTTGGTTTACACTCATACTTTTCTATCTGTACGATACAACTTTTATGGGACAACTCCAATTTTTTTACCAAATATTGAAAATGGTTTAAATTTCATTTCTGCAAAATATTTTTCGAAAATTCAAATTAGTTTTTTTGTAATTAAAAAAATCTAAGCGTACAGCATATTGTAAACGTATAGCCTATTGTAAGCTTAAGCAAGTCATACAAATCAAACTTCATTCGCGGCAATAATATATTTTAATAATATTTTTCACTCTGGTAAATTAATTTTTTTGTTTTTTCGTCATTTTGTAGATTTTTTTTTATATATTTAGTTTTTTTTTGGAATTATGTTTTTTGACTTAATGAATCTTCCAAAAAAAAAGTAAAATGTAAGTTTGTAATGTCAAATGGCAACACTCATGTTCTGTGTATTCTGTGTGTTCACGCCATGTGTTCTCAAATCGATAGCGTTTGTACGAAAAGTTACTCTGGAAGCCGTCATCCAAAATGTAAGTAATTTTTTGTCAGTCTTTAATTAAATTTCTTAGTTTATTTTGCCAATTTGTAGCATTTGTAGGTATCCATTGTTTTGTTTTACAAAACCAACTGAAAAAGTCAGTTTTGGTTTGTGAAGCATATACCTACTGTTGATTATCCAAAAATAAAGATGAAAATTATAATGTAAATAATAGTTGCATTTTTACTTTTTAATTCTGCTGCTTATAATTGTATATAACAATTAAACAACCAATACACAATGTTCAGATATTTAGTTTTTACCGTAATAATGATTTCTATTACCTGCAACGGCTGTGTGGCGACATGTTTCACCATACTTTCGGTATTCAGTTGAACTATTTTTCAGATTTCGGAAACAAAATCATGATAAATGGTTCAACAGAACACCAAAAATATGGTGAAACATTTAAAACACAGCCGTTTCAGCTACTACTAAGAACATACTTTTAGTGAAACCAACAGCCGATTTTTTAACAGTTTTCGAAAAAGATATGTTCTTTTTTTCCTAAGCAATCGGTAATTTTTCATTTACATTTAATCATTTATAAATTAAGCAAGACGTCTTTATACCATAATCATTACTTTCGACAGAATTTATTTGTAATGTTTTTTTTTTTTTCAAAGTTGGAACAGATTATGTGCAACAGAACTTTTACGTGTTGCTTTCGCTACTTAATAACATTCTAGGTCTGTGATGATATGTTACATATCTGTGTCTTTTCTTTATTAATAAACAAATTACTTACTTTAAAGTTACAGACAAGGGGCTAAATACACAGCTGAAGGTTCAGTAGTCTAGCAATTCAAAAATGTTTTGTATATAACATTTGTTGTTTTAATAACACTAACTTATTGTATACTGTGAATGAGATTGTTTAAGTCGACCCGAATATGCTAGAAGTACTAATAAAACTGATTGCTAAAGTTTTTCAGGTAAAATCCTGCTTTGTGGTCCGGTGCCTTTTGACAACTTTTCAACATTAATTAGGATATCACTGTCCGAGTTTGGGGTGCCAGCGTTTATTTAAGGGGGGATCATAGTAAACGACAGCAAAAATGACCAATTCTTAGTATTGATTTCGAAAGGCTCTAAATCATTTAAAAATGATGGTACAATAAAAAAAATTGTATCAAATTATAAATTGTACTTTTATTATTATATTTACTCCTAAGAATCTTATTTTCAAAAATTATTATTTTTGAAAAAAGACATCTTTTGAAACATACAATTACGAATTTTCAAAAATACAAGTACTTTTTCGGTACACTTTTCTCCAAATCTATTAAATAGTTCTGAATAATTTCTTTTGTGTGTTATAAAACCATTTTAGATCTAATCAAGTCACCTATTTTTTTTTGCCTAAAATAATTTTTAAATTCTATTTTTAAAACATTATATTCAACATTCATAAAAATTCTGATTTTCAACGAAGAAAAGTGTAAAATAATAAAATATTTATTTTAATTTGTAAGACTAAATTAGGTGACTTAAATAGATCTAAAATGGTTTTATAACACACAAAAAAAATTATTAAAAAATATTCGATAGGTTTGGAGAAAAGTGTACCTAAGTGTTGAAAATTATAGTTTTGAGTAAAACGCGAAAAACAAATACAGTCGATCCCGTTAACACGAACTCGAAATGACCACCGAAACATTTCTTGTTGACCGAATTTTATGTAAATCGTCGGGAATTTTTTTTTTACATTGAGCCAGTGGTTGGTTTTCAAATATCAACACAAAAAAATCATATTTTATAATGTAATACATAAATAATACAAGCATACAATTAGTAATTCAAAGGGGGCGTGGTACATTTGTTTATTTTTATAATTTTAATTTTTTATAAGAAATAATTAACCGATCTATACAAAATTGGTCTCATTCGATAGATTGGGTTTCCATCTATCAGAAAATATTGGTTTCAAAAATTCGATTTTTTGGTTTTTGTTTACTATGATCCCCCCTTAAGGATATCACGGCCCGAGTTGCCATAATCGACGGGTACCAGTTTTTTTTTTCACAGCGCTCGTAAAATTATCAAATCTCAGCACATGACACACTTCGACTCCTTCTGGAGTGTTGATGGGGCTACTCAAGCCGTGATATCCTAAAAAAAAGACTGGTACTCTCTGCGCACTTTATTATGGCAACTCAGACCGTGACATCCTCTCCGAGCCGTCGATGTGGCTACTCAGCAAATCTCTGGGTCGTCGATTATGGACTCGGGCAGTTATGTCCTAATTAATGTTGAAAAGTTGTCAAATGTCACCAGACCACAAAGTGGGATTTTACCTGTAATTCTATAAATTTTCAAGAATTTTACTGATAACATTGATTCTTTATTATCCAAAGTAAAAGGAAAATGTGCTTTAGTTAAAAACTTCTTTGTGGTCCGGTGCTTGGAAAAAATTATTCGAATCACTCAAAAGTGGCTAAATTTGTTACCAGATCCTAAAGTAGGAATTTGCCTGCAGTTCATGTCGACCCGAATATGCTAGAAGTAGGGGAGACCGGGTCAAGTTGATACACTTTTTACTTTCTGATTTTTGTAATTTTTTTCTGACAATATTTTGAAACAAACTAAGTGTAGTTAGTAACTATAACTCTTTGGCTAACGCCTGATATTTTTATAATATAAATAGAATTGAATTTTCACTGACAAAAAAAATGTTTTTTAAAATGTTGCAATGTGTATCAACTTAACCCGATCTGGGTCAAGTTGATACGGCATTGGGTCAAGTTGATACGCATATGAGTAAGCTGAGACGGTGCTAGGAAATATTTAAATATATCTAATAAAAAATGCAGTAATTACGAAAAGTGTTTTATTTTACAATATAAATAGGTTTTTAACTTTATATGATATAAAGTTTTACATGATTGGGCCTACATTGATTGTAACTGATTACTCCGAGTCTGAGAAATTGGGATCTGATTGACAATTGAAACACGTGTAAAATGGATTGTCTTCAGCACATGCCATGTGTGCCCACTTCTTACAGGATATGCATTGTATCCAGTCCTGGCCAGGCTTTGACGTTGAATATGTTTTGAAGCACACCAAACAAAAAGACTCTTCGCGTTCATCAGAGTCTGATTCATCTTTTTCAATTTTTCTTCGTTTCTCTCTTTTTATTTTTAACTTCTTTTGTTAGGTTTTCTGTTCTTTGTTTTCGGTTCTTTTCTGTTCTTCCATTCTTGGTAATATTACCCCCTAATGATTTAAACAATTTTAACTTTTATTTTCTTGTTCAAATATATCGGCTAAGCTCCTCCTCAAGTTCGTCAGTCAATATTTGTCGATGTTTAGCATAACCCATTTTTACAACCTCGTCAGTAGCCTCTGGCATTTCAAGTTTTATTTTCCCTTTTTTATCTTGAACCTGTAAAGAGCTATTGTGTCTATATTAAAGATTTTGGCCGCTTCCCTAATATACATTCTGCCATTTCTAATCTCTTCATAAGGTTTTCCAAAAATATCAATTGGTATTTCGCCTCTTGTAGTTTCTTGGTATCTATAAATAAATGCAACATATGAAAATTCTTGTGGGTTAAGTTAAAACACCGTATCAACTTGACCCCAAAGAAGCGTATCAACTTGACCCAACCGTCGCCATTACACTAAACCGCAAAATACGGAAAACCAATAAGAGCTAGAACAAAGTCTACTAGGTTACATTCTTGCCTTTATAGCATGTAACAATGTGATGTTATTTATAACACAATCTAATAACAAGTAAACTTTCAATAACACTTCAAATACAGGGGTAAAAATTTACTTTTAAAGCTCAAAACCAGTATTTAATTCATAACTCATAGAACAAAGCAACCTCCTCTAAGTGCTCACGCATAGTTGTTGACGACGGACCGGTCGTCCAGTCAAGTGAGTACCAGTTAATTGCGCCTGCGCATTACGGAGTTATTTTGACTGTATCAACTTGACCCTGTATCAACTAGACCCGGTCTCCCCTACTAATAAAACTGATTGCTAAAGTTTTTCAGGTAAATCCTGCTTTGTGGTACGGCGCCTTTTGACATCTTTTCAACATTTATTAGGATATCACTGTCCGAGTTTGGGGTGCAAGCGTTTTTTTAAGGATATCGCGGCCCGAGTTGCCATAATCGACGGGTATCAGTTTTTTTTCACAGCGCTCGTAAAATTATCAAATCTCAGCACATGACACACTTCAACTCCCTCTGGGCTGTCGATGGGGGCTACTCAAGCCGTGATATCCTAAAGAAAGACTGGTACCCTCTGCGCACTGCTTATTATGGCAACTCGGACCGTGACATCCCTAACTAACCGCTGGCACCCTCTCCGAGCCGTCAATGTGGCTACTCGAAAATTCTCTGGGTCGTCGATTATGGACTCGGGCAGTTATGTCCTAATTAGTGCTGAAAAGTTGTCAAATGGCGCCAGACGACAAAGTAGGATGTTACCTGTATTTCTATTAATTTTCAAGAATTTTACTGATAACATAAATTCTTTATTATCCAAAGTAAAAGGAAAATATGATTTAATTAAAACCTTCTTTGTGGTCCGGTGTTTGGAAAAAATTATTCGAATCACTCAAAAGTGGCTAAATTTTTAACCAGACCCTAAAGTGGAAATTTACCTGCAGTTCATGTCGAATATGCTAGGGGTTGGCGAGTGATAGCGAGCAGGGGGCGGAGCCCCCTAGTTATATAAATAAAAAGTCAGTGAAACTACCACAAAAAAAAAATCGAAGGTCTTCAATTATATTAAAACCCTCCAAAATGCTCAATAGAGAAGAATGAAAAAGGCAATTTTTACTAGAATTAAATCACCATTGCCAATGCATAAGAAGATTTATTTTTATTTAATAAAAAAAATAAGGATGTCCATTTTGGTGATATAAATCAGTTTGCAATGACGTCTTAATGCGTCTCCCGATGAAAATTTCTGATAGTTTGTATTATCTGGAGAAGTTTTTGGCGATTTCTTCCTGCGGTTTTAAAAATAGTGTGAAGATGCGGTTAGTTTACAACTACTGTTGAAAAAACCTCTTGTTTGAATTTAAAAAAAAATAAACTTGTTAAATTAATCTAACCTGGCAGTGAAGTGAGCTGCAGCCTGCAATGTTCCGAATGTCCCATGGCGTTGGAGCTCACGCACGAGTACCTCGCCGCCAAATTGTCGCTGTGGTCGTCGCTGGTCAGCGTCAGCGCTCTCTCGTGCCGACCGCTTCTCTGGAGCTGGCCATTGCCGTTTATTGAAGCGTTGTCCTTGAACCAGGAGAAGTTGGTGACAGCTAGATGGGCTGATGATCGGCAAATCAAGCCGTCATGGGCCGCAATTTTTATGTGCATACGTCACCGAAAGCATTGCATACCTTCCGACTTGGGTCAATTATGACGCCCGGTAATTTAGCTTATTAACGCTAACGTTGACGAAAATACGCTGTTTCGGTTTGTCTTGAGCTACGGTAAACGGAGAGAGTAAAACAGACTGAATTTATCGTTTGAAGCTGTTTTAGTGACCAATTATCAAGACAAAAATGCTTTATTCCACGTTCGTCCTGTAGCACTACAAAAAAAAAAACTTATTTCATAATTCTTACCTGGCAGTGAAGTGAGCTGCAGCCTGCAATGTTCCGAATGTCCCATGGCGTTGGAGCTCACGCACGAGTACCTCGCTGCTAAATTATCGCTGTGGTCGTCGCTGGTCAGCGTCAACGCACTCTCGTGCCGACCGCTTCTCTGGAGCTGTCCGTTGCCATTGATTGAAGCGTTGTCCTTGAACCAGGAGAAGTTGGTGACAGCAGGGTGGGCCGATGATCGGCAAATCAGGACGATGTTGCGCTGGTCGTCGTAGTCCTTGCGGATTGTGCACTCTGGACGATCTGTAAGAGAAAAGATAGTAAGTTATGTTGATTGTTTTTTTGGTGGGAGCATATACAATGGACAAATGGAATGGTGCTAGTGCCTTCATTTAAGTTTTGCAGATAGAGAACTTAAATAGCGTGTTTGAACAAATTAACAAATGTATTGGACTTTCAAATCAAAAGCAAAAATTTGTCACATTGTTACTGTAACCAGAACCAATAAAACGAATCAAATTAATATTTCGAATGGCATTTATAAACAGTGATTCAAACCCTTTAATTGTAAACCAAACACAAACAGAAAAGACCCCCTTAAAAGGTTTTCGTTTCTCAGTCAATAATCGATGATTTCTATACAAGTATCTCCTCGAAAGCCAAAGTGGATTGCTACAAAGTAAAATATTGAAAAAGAGCTCCAAAACCAACACTCCCCTTCAGCTCCAGAAGTCGGGGAAGGACACTCGACAAAAGCTTTTCAGTGTCAACAGCGTTCCCCTGTTTACCCAGGGTGGGCTTAGGAAGGGACGTGTTTAAAATTTTAGAGTACTTTTTCTTTAGATAAAACGTTAAGAGGAATATTATTTGTGACCGTTTTTGTATTTTTTTTTAATGCGGTGGGATTGTAGCAATGGAAAGCAGGTATTGATATTGTATAAATTTCCGTTTGTCTGTCTGTGTGTACTCCTTTACCTTACCGAATTCGCGGGTTATAAACGTCACACGTGAGAAATAGTAGCCGATAGTAGCTGTAATAGCTGAGTGGGAAAATATTTGATCATATTTTCGGTATTTAGTGAACCACTTTTCGGGTACCAATTTTTAGCCTACTCATCTTTTTTTTTTAAATCGAAGTACTAAAAAAAATGAATAAAACTAGGTATTGACATGCGGTCGATGTCTGTCCGTCTGTCCGAACCCCCCTTCCAAAATCGGTTCTATCTATCCGATCTTAAAAATTCTTTTTTTTATTTGAAAGGTATAACCTCAGACACCCAACTTTCCCAGGACACTCGACAAAAGCTTTTCAGTGTCAACAGGGTTCCCCTGTTTACACAGGGTGAGCTTTGAAAGGGACGTGTTTAAAATTTTAGAGTACTTTTTCTGGAGATAAAACGTTAAGAGGAATATTATTTGTGACTATTTTTTAGTGCGATGGGATTATATAACAATGGAAATCAGGTATTGATATTGTATAAATTTCCGTTTGTATGTCTGTCTGTATCCCGCTTTACAGAATTCCGTTAATATTTCGTGGGATAGAAATGTCACAAGTTAGAAATAGCTGTACCTTGTCTATCTAGAATGCGAGCCTCTAAAGCATTTTCTTCCCCTATCCCTTCTCTTGGTTTTCTAGGAAACGGGGGGAGCATCGCTTTTCTAAACCTAGCACGTTTGAGGTTTTATTGTGAGTTTAATAATCCGAACAGTTCAAACCTATGTAGGGTGGTGAAAAACACGCTCGTTTTGAAGAAAAACCACATGCGGGGATGGGGGTGGAAAATGCTTTCAAGGCTCGCATTCTATATAGACACGGTATATCCGATAGTAACTGCAATAGCTGAGTGGGGAAATCTTTGGTCATATTTACGGTATTTGATGAGCCATTTTCCAGATTTTTTTGTATTCAAAATATGAAAAAGGTTCATCCGTATACCGGAAATATGGTTACAAATTTCATCTAATAGCGATTGCAGCTACTGGTAACCATGTTTTTGAAGAAAACAAACGCCGAATTTCTCCCAATGTACAGTGCTAAAAAATCAAATAAATAATAAACATTACTTTTCAGTAGAAATAAGGGGCAGGGGAGCCCAGTCGGTTAGGCATTCGTCTAGCATGCGAAAGGTCAACAATTCGGGTAAGGGCATAGCCAAAATAACTGCCGACCCATAAATGGCCCGTGCATCTAAAAATGTCCGACGAATAATACCCCGTGTAGAGGAGGTGCACTTTACATATCCTACAAAGTCCCAACGCTGCGTACGATGTCTCCCGTGACGGTTTCATTGGGTGCCTACACAGGTGTCGGCTCGTCACTTGACTGTGGTTTAAATTCCGACGCCTGTCGCCAATAGCCCTCGTGTATCTCTAGTGCGACAATATTTCAAACTAAAACTAAAACTCCAATAAAAATAAATAAATTATGGCATTAACAATTCGGAGAATTCCTTAACATTCTGCTTATTTAGTAGGGGTAAGTGGTGTACCTTGGACATATGTGTACCTCGAACCTATGCTGATTCTAGATCGATTGCCTTAGATATTGAAACAACACCACATGCAGTTAAAGTATTTGCTACCAGGGGTCTCAGTGAAGTTCTATCTGTTTGTTTAAAAGGTCAATTTACTAAAGATGTTTCGAAAAAACTAAATTCACAGTACAAAAGTAATTTTTTGTCAGATTCTTTAGTGTATTTTTATACTCAAACATGTAGTGTTTATTCAGAAACGATGGTTATGCAATATAAACAAAGTTTTAGTTATAAGACTGTGTGCTTGAAATTAAGTTAAGTCTAACCTTAACATGGTGATTAACTATTTTGTTTTTAATATCCAAATGGTGTACCTCGAACCTAATACAGGTAGTGTACCTTGGACTGGTCCGAGGTACACTACTATAGGTCTTATGTGCTTCAGGTTGTTGAAAACCCTTTTTAAATTTCAAGTAATTTTTTCCTTTGAGAAATTAAGTATTTAAAGTTATTAATATGCAACCCTGATTTGTAAAATTATGTAGAATGGAAATTTGTAAAAAAAATTATATGGTGCCTGTGATAAATAATTTTTCTGTAGTTAATTATTTAGATCTATGGTAGGCCTATAAAATTTTAACCATATAGACATAATATAGAAAATAATTATTGCATGAGCATCTAAAAAGATGTTTTTTTTTATAATAAATATCTAAGCAGAACATCCTTTTTACGTTTAGGCCTAGTTGTATAAACATAGGGGAAAATATTTTAGTTGGTTTTTTCAAATTTATGACAGAAAGATAGCCAAATTTTTTTCTATGGCATGAAATGACGGTTTAAATTTTATGCAGCATTTTAACGGACACACCTGAGAATGATCGCATTGCAGCTGAAAAAGCCAAAAGGGCACTAAAAAAAAACTAAGGCAATAAAACCCTTTACTAAGCCAATTTTGATCTAACATAACCAATTACTACAATCTTGCCTAGAAATAAGAATAGGTTGTAAAATGTATTTTTGAATTTTATGTGGCTAATAAATATTGGTTTTCGGACTGTAAATCGAGTCTCTCTACCTGTCAATAATTGGTCCAAGGTACACTACCAGTTGGACCAAGGTACACCGCCAGTGGTGTACCTTGGTCCTAATTACAATTTTCTGTATTTTTTTTAAATATTTGAAATAATTTAAATAACATGTTAAAATAAATATATGTTGTATATAACAACATAAAGTATTTAGTAAAAATATTTTTATTCACTTTTTGCAAGTAATAAAGAAATTAAAAATTGAAAAGTCAAAATAGGTCCAAGGGAACCCACCTTCCCCTATTTATTTAAAAAAAATTATTTCAATTCATGTTTAAAGGAAAAATTGAGAAATATACCAAACTAATGTATTTTCCAATGAAACCATCTCCATGCAACGCAGCAACCTATTCCCTAAGCTCGATAAAAACATCACCTTCATTAGAAAATTTCTAAACGTGGCCAAAACTCGTCCGTTTGGAAAGTGTCACACTTTCTTTAACTCCGGTTTCTTTTATTCTCTTTTCGCATATTTTTTCCCGACGTTATTAAATCCTGGTTTGTTGTCACGCACAGTACTAAATTTTTAAACTTTTCTCGTTTCCCAACTTTTAAACCGTTTTAACGCTCGAGCATTCTTTTTGTGCTCTCGAAATTCTTGTATAATTAAAGTTCTACGCCCATTGTTAAACGGCGTCATTTGCGGAAATACTCAGAGAAACTTCTTTTTTTTTATTGCTGCTGTTTTCTTTTGTCTTATTCGGTTGAGGACTCGAAATAATAATTACGGGACGCGTTTGGAAAACAGAAGAAGTCGGTGTGAGTGGGACAAAGTCGTAACTGATATCTAAAGACGTTTTGGTTGGTTTACAGAAAACCCTCCACTTATACCCTTTTATTGCCCGAGAAAAGTCCTGAACGCATATTCTAAATTTAAACATATACTTTTCATAAAAATATATGCTATAAAGTCTGTTTCGCAAAGAAATTAAAAAAAAAATGTTTATAGTTAATTAGGGACATGCCCCTTGAACTCTAAAAATACACATTTTTTTTTGCTATAAATGCAACAGAATAGGCCGCATCACTTATTTGTGATAACAGATGATATTAACATTGTTTTTAATGAAAAATGCCTTCAAAATGAACTACTAAAAGAATTTTTTGAAGACATTAAAAAAATATTTTAAACAATTCTAATATGGTATTGACCCTTGTTCAACTTTATTTTTTTTATAGATATAAATGACTGATACCTGTAATCAAAGGCTGAAAGCTGATCTTTGGATCTTTTTTTATCGTACCAGCACAATTTCGGAACTAATTGACATGTTAATTGTTTGTGGAGGAGGTTTTAAAAAATGTCCCCACTTGCGAACGCCAGGTCGCAAGAGGATACGGAAATTTCCTATAGATTTGACGTTAAAAAATATTTTTGCTTTCTGTACAGAATTTAACTTGTTTACAGTTTCCAGCTGTTTTTCTCCAAAATTTTATCTTAGTAATCTCGTCTACTACATTTTATACTATATTATAAAACTCATTTAAAGGGGACCAGACCCGAAATTTTTTTTTTTTGAAAGGACACTCTAATGTTTTTAGTGTTTCTTAAAATTTTAAATATTTGCTTTACAAATATATCTTTCATTTAAAATTTCGAGTAATAGAAGTATTTTTTAAATATTTTTTTTATTTTTTTTCAATGTTAAGAAACCACTATTGTTTACTTTAAACGCTAATACATCAACCTTACTTTTTCAAAGTTCATGTACTTCTTTCTCAAAATCTACTCTACGTATCAGCCTCAAATTTTTTATATGTATGTAAGACATTGGTATCTAAAATTCGCTGGAGGAATTTGGGTATAACTATCGTACTTTTTCCACCCTTTTTAAATATAATTGATATTTTTTAGGTAAAAAAATATGTATTATCACTTAAAAAATAATAATACAAAACCAAATAGAATTTAAAAAAAAAAGCCTCCAGCAAAGTTTAGTTATATATCCATTTAATAACTAGTAAAAATCGTGTTTCTTGTTTAAATATATCGAATAGATTCTGAGAAAAAGTACGTAAAAAATGAGAGTACATAAAAAAGTTCATGAGAGTAAATGAAAGTACATTTTTTTTCTCTAATGGAGTTGCAACTTTTGAGGTCACACCTTTGCAGACTCGGCATATTCCCCAGAACTAAAAGCCATTTCTTTGTGGAACCATCTAAGTGACTATCGCTACCAATTTCGACGAACAGATTACAATGAATCTGAGCTTTCCGTGAATGTATGAGAGTACATAAAAAAAGTCATTTTAACATGTTCTTCAATGGATTGCTCCAGTCCCCTTAACAAGAAATCGGATAAATGCGAGTTAAATTTCATTCAAACTAACACTTTAAAGTATTGATCACTTTCAACTTCGAAGTTGAAACTGTTCCGAGAAGGAATAATTAAAGTTGCGCCATCCATTGAGAATTTTTGTTCCTTTCTGTTCTTGGTGTCAGCATTGTCTTGTTTCCTAAACTCATTAAAAACAATAACTATTCCGATGGCGGAAAAAATTAATGCGTTTTTCAATTTCGAGTCGTCTGCTTTTAAAATTCCAGAAAAAGGTGTTTTCGTTTTTTATTCTTGTAAAAACGCAATTATAATGTTTATATATTTAAAAGCATTTAAACTTTTAAAAGTTTCAAACCGTTAATGGATTTTTTTAATCATCTGAAGTAATTGAAATTTCTTGAAAAGTGTCAGCTGAGATCGATAGGGAATAAAGAAGGGACAAAAAGAGATTTTTCTAGGGATTGCTAAGCTTTTGTATGATAACAAATAAAAGGTCTTAAATATTTGAGAAAATTTTAAATCTAAAATGAATTATTTATAAATCATTATTCTAATTCCCAAAACTATCATTGCATTTTCACGTTTAAAATAAATTGAGTGTAGGTACAAATTAAAAGCAAAACAGAATATGCTATTAGTGTTTTAATGATTTTTAATTATTTTCAAATCTATATGAGCAATTTAGACGGAATGAAATCTACATAACGTAAACTATCTTTACATATTTCAGAAGTTTGAAACTCTAATTTTAAATTAAATAAAGACAACATAATTTTATGAGCATTTAATTAAGCTAACTGAATTACGAATAACTGTCGACACTTTTATTTCATATTTATTTTGTCAATAACTAAATGGGACTTGAAATATTGCACACTAACTAATCCAAGACAAATATCCAGTTGCATTTGAAAAAATTATATCGGAACATGCAAATCAACATCATTACTTGTATTATGCATTGTCAATCTAGAGCAAAAAAGATTTTTCCAGAAATCACTAAGCTTTTTTAAGGTAACAAATAAAGTATTTTAGTATTTGAGAAATTTTTAAATAATCCAAAATGAAATATTTATAAACAGCTATATAATTCCCAAAATTATTGAGCTTTCCTTTTTTTGAATATTTATAAAAAGAATACTATTTAATCAGTGCTTTAATGATCTTAAATTGTAAGCAAATATACATTTTAAAAACTTATACAAAATTAAATCTCCAAAACATAAACTGCATTTTCATATTTTAGAAATTTGATATTCAAATTCAGAATTAAATGAAGACTTTATAATTTTCTTAGCATTTATTAAGCTAACACTAAATTATTATGAATTGAAAAATTGGAAATGAACCTAGTATGCATTTTTTTCCCACTAACTAACTTTGACTTGAAATATTACATACTAACTAATCCAAAACAAATATCCAGTTGCATTTGAAAAGATAGATATCGGAACATGCAAATCAACATCAATACTTGTATTATGCATTGTCATTCTCGCAATCCGATACTTTTTCTAACAAAAAAAACCCTCCATGCTTCCTATTTCGTATCTCTCTATCACCTGAAGTTGATGTACGAGCTGAATATTTTATAGATTTTCTCATAAAACTCATGAAAAAACTGACACTAGAAACTAAATCTCCTTTCTTTATATAGGTTTAAAAAAAAAAAAAAAACTCCTTGAAGACCTTTGACGGAAATGTGAGAAACAAGCGAAATAAAAAAGAAGAAACAGCCCCGGAAGTACCCTTCGATCAAACCCAAGAGAAGCATTCTTTGGAAAAGAAAAAAAGAGTACCTAAAATGTTCTGAATATAGATATAAAAAAATGTTTGGAATTTATATCAATACTGTGATATACATCAACCTATTTCGCGTAAGTTTTGATGAGTGCTAGGTGAGTATCATGACTGCAGATGCTTCGTTTTTGTGCATCGTCAGAAACAAACTAGCATGAGTCATTATTTGAAAACGTAAACTAGATGTGTATATTTTGAGAATGGGACTATCGTTTATGGTATTAAATACCTAAATCTGCATCTAAACTAAAATCCTCGGTGGAACGGCACATTACTGGGCCAAGGCTTGCCGTACCCATTTCAGCTTCCATGACCTAGGGCTCTGGGGTTCTAGGCATATGTCCAGACAAGGTGGTAAGCTTCACGCGGAACTCCCGGTGTTTAGTCCCAAGCATGCTTGGTACCAATTTTATCGACCCACTCAAGGGATGAAAGGATGGTTCAACCTCTCCAAATCCGGGATTCGATCCGTGGAAAATCTACATCAACAATCGTCATTTTTTGTAATTCATTAAAACAAAACAAAAAACATTCAAAAAACATCTTTACATCACCATAATATGGACTTAACCTTATTGACCTCTGAAGGATATTTAAACAAACACACAAAAAAAAACTCCATAAGAATTGATATTGAAGACATTTTGCAGCATATGGCGATAACACTCTTCCCAAGAAACGAAGTCTGTTTGATAGGGTAATTGCAGAAGTACCAGCTCTGGCTGTTGTAGGATATATGGCGAAAAATGTGGCCCTGATAGGTTCGAATTGATTATGGTCATTCCACTTGATGATGGTTATCTGATTTTATAAAAGAACTATCCGAGAAAGTTTTGTGAGATATTGGTGAGGTCGATTGGGAGCCCAGTCGTTTAGGCACTAGCCTAGCATGCGAAAGGTCCCAGGATCGTGTCCGGGCATCGCCAAAATAATTGCCGACCTACAAACGGCCCGTGCAGCCAAAAACGTCCGACGAATAATACCTTATGTAAGGGAGTGCACGTTAAATATCCTTCAAAGTCTTAACGCTGCGTACGAAGTCGCCCTTAATGGTTGAGTAGGGTGCCTATTCAGGTGTCGGCTCGTCACTTGACTGTGGTCCTAAAATACGACGCCCGTCACCAATAGCCCTTGTGTAGCTCGAATTCAACGATAATTCAAGCCAAACGAAACCATATTTATCTTATATTAATGTGCTACCTGGGACTTTCGTTTATTGTATTAAATAACTAAATCTACATCACCCATCGCCATTTTTTGTAATTTAAGAAAACACAAAAACCGCATACTAAATACATCTTTACATCTCCATAATATGGACTTAACCTTATTGACCTCTGAAGAATATTTAAACAAACATAAAAAAAAATCTTCCTAAGAATTGATATTGAAGACATTTTGCAGCATATGGCGATAACACTCCTTCCCAGAAAACGAAGTCTGTTTGATAGGGTAATTGCAGAAGTACCAGCTCTGGCTGCTGTAGGATATATGGCGAAAAATGTGGCCGTGATAGGTTCGAATTGATTATGGCCATTCCACTTGATGATGGTTATCTGATTTTATAAAAGAACTATCCGAGAAAGTTTTGTGAGATATTGGTCAGGTCGTTTGGGAGTTATGGGGAGATGGAATTGTAATTTATGTTTGGAAATAAACTGGGTGTTTTATGTGGGTTTCATTGAGAAGGGGTTTGGTGCTGTTTGGGGTTCATTTTGGACTTTATCGGAATTTGCATGGAGTTTTGTTGTTGTTGTTTTTAACCTTTTAAGACCCGAGCAAATTCGACGTGTATATATTTATGTAATCGAAACATACTTTTCATACAAATATATGCTAAAAAGTATGTTTTGCAAATAAATTTTAAAAAAAAAATTATGTTTATAGTTACGCATTAAACTCTAAAAACACACATTTTGTGTACTATAAATGTGTAACATAAAAGTCCATATTACTTATTTGTAGTTAACAGATTATTTTAACATTGTTTTTAATGCAAATGCCGTTAAAGTTAACTTTTAAAGGAACTTTGTGAAAAGTTTGAAGCAAAATTTTAAAATATTTTTTTTAGAACTCTAATATCATATTGACCCTTGTTAAAATTTATTTTTTTAAAGAAATAAATTACTGATACCTGCAATAAAAGGCTAAAAACTGATATTTGGATCTTCTTCTATCGGACCAGGTCATTTCGGAGCTAATAATGTGTTAATTGTTTGTGGGAAGGTTTTAAAAATATGTCCTAAAATGGGGATATCATATCGCAAGAGATTAAATGTTGTTTTTGCTATTATTGAGATAGTTTTGCTATTCCATTTGTTATTATTTGGGTAAAATAACTGGCATAATTTTGATAAAAGTGTTGTACAGTTAATTTGCTAAAAGTCGTTCTGTTTATAGATTCACCACATAAAGATCTATTTTGTGATTACCATCCTTGCCGAGTAAAAACTTTAACGTTAAAAGTTGTTTTATTTTTCATATAACTTAACTTGTCCTACACTAAGTTTTAAGAACTATGGACTTTTTTTTGTCTTACCTGTTTTTTTCATTTAGATAAAAATTAATCATAAACATTATTCTCGCATAACACTATTTCGTTCTTAAAGTAGTTATTTAAAATATGTTAAATATATAGTAATATATTGCAAAATAGGGAATACATGAATAGACAATGCGGAATAAAATGAATATCAAAATGCGTATAGAAAACTCTGCAAATTAATAGAAAACTCTGGAAAAGTTAAAAAAAAAATGAATTAGGAAATTACAATAGTAGAAATTCGGTATTCAACAAACCAATAAAAAAATTATATTTATGTATCATTTTGCAATAACCAGCATCAAACTCCTCCGATAATTTAAATGCATAAAGTATCCGCTATGAAAACAAAATATGTTGTCAAACAATTTTAATCAATTTGCAACTAAATATTTCAAAGTTAATAAAATTTGATTTATTTTTAATTTGTTCAAAGAAACTACTTGAAATTTACTTTTTTGTCAGAAACTACGAATTACTAAGACTTACTTTGACCAAGTTATAAAATAAAGACCAAATTATAAAATAAAGACCTTACTTTGACCAAAATAATTTTACATTATTTAACAATAAAAGGCATTATCTCACTCAATTTGGTCTTTTGGAACAAATTAATGAACATGTGTTTAAATCTTTAAACTATTATCTAATTAATTTTAAACTTTAAAGACTTACGTATAATTAATTACGTCATTTAAATATGATTTATTGCAAAACGTGCAATCGATAAGTTAGACACAGTCCGATAAACATTTAACGTAGATTGCTTATCAAGGTATCTACATAAATTCAAGGAAATTCTAGCCTCTAAACTACCAAATCTGAATAAATTAATTTTATGAGTAGTTTATTTCAAGCAGCGATAAAAGTTCGAATCGAGAATTTGTACTTATGTAAAGTGTCCAAAACTTCTGCGATAGCGTTATTAATCCAGGTTCTTTAATTTACCATTCATTGCTGTGGAAAATATTCTAGGCATGTCGAAAGCAAATGTTTTATGCATCTGGAATGAATTACTAGTATCTCGAACGAAATGAAGTGAAATAAATATTATTTGTAAAGGGTTTAAATTTAAAAGTCTGTTTTATGAATGCACCCATAGAAATAGTTAAATAACCTATTCGAATATCACTTCAAACTGAAATGTTACAATCCTTATAGTTTATTTAAGAGGCAGAATTCGAAAGTTTTGGAAAATGAATGAAACTATTGACGTATGTAGTTAAATAACTTTTTCGAATTCAATAGTTATTATAAGCTTCATACGTCTTCTAAAATTGACAAGTAATTTTTAAAACTTAATTCGAAACAATCTCTACTTAGTTTTAGTTATATTTTTTCAATTAAATATTAGAATCTTGCGTTATCCAATAACTTTCGAGTAAAATGCACACATATATGTACTTTGGTACAGTGCCTAATCTCATATCCAAATATTGTTAAAAATTTAAGTCTTCCTTCACTGTTAAAGATTTGGCAATCGGTATCACTATAAGATATCACTAAAAATATCTATGACTGCAACGACATACGTGAGGAAATGTGTCACCATATTTTCGGTTACAGCTACATCAAACGATGTCTTAAACCCCTCAAAAACCACGCTGCAGCTAATCCGTCTAAACTAGAAAGTTCAGTGACAGCAGAATTATGTTACAATAGTAAAATATGAACCTAAAGCTATATTCAAGATGAACAACAATCTTCAGATACGATCTCCATATACTCTGCTAATGAGGATGGAATTACAAACTATTGACAGATTACAACAGACATAGCTTAGCAAGTCTACTAGGGTTGACTAACCAGTGAATCGACGCTTAAACACAATTGGTTTTAAGAAAATTCATAAATTTTAAGAAAAGTTTGTTGGGTAAGTAAGTGTTTTAAGTATAGTTTGTGGGTTTATGACAATGTGAACAATTCTGTCATTATATGTAAATTCTACAAAAAGGAAGTGACTTTATATTGCATTGCTTTGGGTCTTTTTGGGGTCCAGATAAAAAGTGATACAAAAGTCAAGTGAATGAACAGTACTTTTACCAGTGAATGAACACAAAAATGTCAGTCAATAAACATGTTAGATTTTAATTAATGACCAGGACAACCAATCAGATGTCAGATAGCTTCCTACTAGATGAGAGGTCGAAGTCAGTGTTGCCAATCCATCCAGCAGTGGAATGATTTTTAATCTCTACTTTTTAATGTATTTATCAACTGTTCATTCCCTGGTCAGTCTACCCTTTTGACATCTTACAATAGGCATAGCTTAGCGCTGCCACTGTTGACATGTCTGTGAGCTCAAGAGTAAAATATTAAAAAATAAAAATCTATACTCACGATGAACCACGATCTTCAGATCAGCTCTAGCATGTCCATGCGGGTTCCTGACGTTACACGAGTAGTTCCCCGCCATGTCTCTGGTAACCGACGAATTGAAGGACAGGACTCGCGATCTCGACAGGATGGTCTCGCCGACGGTCCACAAGTACTGTCCAGGGGGGAAGGCAGAGGCCGTACATATGACATCTTCTGGAGTCTCTCCTTCGATGATGTCAAGGATATGGAGGGATATGTGGATGTTTTCTGGGGGATCTGTTTGGGGAAGAAATAAAAATGATGAAAGAAGGGAAAAAGCTTGCACAAATATCTAACTGCTTAAATTTATCTAAATGAACAAAATACAGGAAAAGTGGAGACCCAACATCTAACCCAGGGGTTCCCAAACTTTTTACACCTGCGTATTACTTGACTTTTTGAGAAATTTAGGCGTACCACCAGACCTAAATATTTTAATAAAAGTACAATATTTACTTTTCTAAAAGTATTCAAAGGTTTTTTTTTCAGTAAAATTCATGGGACAACTTCGTATTTAATGGTTAGATATTTGTTTATTTATTATATTCCTACAATCAAGGAGAAATAAAAGATTAAAATTGTATTAATTTACAGTTTTGTTTATTACCCCTACCTTAGGTCTAAAAACATACAAATAAAAAAAAGTAGAAACTCAGCAAAATCCGATCCAGTAGTTCAATAAAGATTTCCTCTGTAAAATAATGAGTAATATGTTTGCGTGCTCTTTGCATATGCTTACAGAAGCTATTGAGCATCATGTTGCGCACATCACTCACGTGTACCACCTGAATTATTCCAGCGTACCACCAGTTGGGAACCCCTGATCTAAACATTTATATCGGACAAGTTACACGATAAACGAGTTTGAAAATACTTAGTTAATGTTTTTATTTGTAAATGAAGGTGTTAATTGTACTTTAATGGCAATGGGTTAAGTCATGAAATATATTAGAAGTGAATCTTAAATGACAAATTTTACTGCTATTCAGTGATTACCTCTTAATAAATATCAAAATGAACTGGCAAATTTATGTAACTAAATAAATATAGCCAAAATCCAAATAGTTTGTTTGGCAATAGCCTAATTGCCAAACAAACGTTTTGTTGATTTAGTAATAATAAATATGACATATTTAAGAGTTATATTCATTACCAATCTTGACACATTACTAAACTTCCTATCAACTAACAACAAACAACGTTAAATTATTAATAAAATGGCTACACAAGCGACAGCTCATATCGTTAATAAAATATCGTAATGAAAATGGTTTACCAACAATTAAATTGTCGTCACGACATTACACTTTTTAAATAAATTATTTATTTTTATGTATGCAACAACACATATTATCTTTAAAAAAATGCATTACAAATGGCAGAAAATATCAATAAGTAATAAAATGAGTTATAACCAATTAAATTGCTGACACAACATTATTATTTTTCTAACTAAACTTTGATATCCAACAAGACAATTGCTTCAATATACTTTTAAGGCAAATAACATAAATGTGCGCGTCGTATTTCTTTGCTTAAGAAGATGTCTAGACATAAAACGTATTGTTTGAAATGTCATTTAACTGCAAGTGACACATTCAAATTAACTATATGTGAGTTGGAATACAATTATCTTTATACGTCAGTTCATATGACAACAATTCTTTACAGTCGAATTAATTTCTCGAACAGATTGTTTAAACTAATATACAGCTCTTGACAATTTCTTATGGATTTATGTCAAAGAAATTCGGATCTACATTTATATCAAAGGAAGTTGTCCTGATTGAGTCACGTATCAACGACTATCCAAAACTATTGGATGTACATAGACCAGAATTTAGGAGTTTATTTCTTTTCTACTGAAGGCGTCATTTAAGAAGCGATGTTTTGGAATTCAAACCTTAAGCGGTCTTTAGGAGGGCAAAATATGAGTCGATTATTCTATAGGAATAATTTTGCGCATTGTTGTAAGCGTATTAGATTTAGGAGATTTTTTAAAACTTTTAGTAATTTTCAGTGCGAGTGAAAATTGAAAATAATGTGAAAAAGCCCCGTGACTCAATTCTTATGTTAATTGAAACAGATTCGTATAATTTTGAGCATAGTTTTTTAATTTTAACGTTTAGAAATAGAAAGCTATCTAAACACGCAAGTTTACAGGCAAGTTTATCTTTTTAAGTCGATGTGGGTTTTTTTGCAGAATAGTTTGGAGCCCCTAATAAAAAAACATTTTTTGCTACCGAATGCACTACATTCTGATTGAGGTGAGAAAAAAAAAGACTCCTAAGTGACGAGATTAATAACTATCTTCAGCACACCTACTACTCTACCTAATCTTCAGAGGCTGGGGAGCCCAGTCGGTTAGTCACTCGTCTAACATGCAAAAGGTCTCAGGTTCGGAAACGGGTATCGCCAAAATAACTGCCGAACTATAAACGGTCCCCGTGCCACCAGAAATGTAAGACGAATAATACCCCGTGTAAGGGAGTGCACGTTAAATATCCTTCAAAGTCCTAATGCTGCGTACGATGTCGCCCTTACTGTTGCGTTGGGTGCATAGTCAGGTGTTGGCTCGTCACTTGACCGTGGTTCTAAAGTACGACGCCCGTCACCAAAAGCCCTCAAGTAGCTCTAGTGCGACGATAATTCAAACCTAACCTAACCTACCTAAACTTCAATAAAGAATTTATAATTTCAATCAAGATTTTTATCCAAAATACTTGAACATACATTTCGTCATGTTCAGGTTTTCTACAGTAATAAATTACTAACGACGAATTCTTCCATCGCAAAGAAATCATATATTTTTTAAATCAGAAACTTTTCAGAATGTTTCAGAATCTCTTCTCGCTACGGGACGCACGATAATTATTTTTTCCCCATTGTTTCCGACATTCTTCTTGCATTGTTGGCAACGATGGATATTCTCAGCGTGACGTAACAAATGTAATTAGAAAGTATGCTTAGTTAATGACACGGGGAATGCAGAATTCGTTGATTAGGTTTCGCCATAACGAACGTTCCACAGTAATTAACGAGAGAATCATAACAAATGAAATGAGTGAATGTTTCAAATGTCACTGGAGAATGTAGTACATTATCCATTTCTACTTAATTTTTCAGTGTATTAAAAGGTATTTTTAAATTAAAACAAAACGCGTTGCAATGAACACTATTTTCTAGTGATGATAATCTTTAAAATGTATCACAGTATCAATCGGGTTTTTCAGTTGACGGTATTTTTTCCAGGTTTTATTCCTTCCCTTATTATGGTTGATTGGTACCTACGTGACATGAATTAACCGAGTTTGATCCAAGATATTTTTTATTAACATTTCTGTTACCACTCAAGAACTAATACATGAACATTTATTTCTACACTGTAAAAAAACTGTTGTTTTTACAGTTATAAAACCGTCAACTTTGACGCCAGTTACTAACTGTCTTTTTTACAGTTTAAAGCTGTATTTTTTTACCGGGAAAACTGTAATTTTTTTAATATTTAAACTGTAATTTTAACAGGGAGAAACTGTTATTTTAGCTGAGAGAAACTGTTAAATTAGACGTGCAAAGAGACTCGGGATTGAGATCATCGTTAAGCACAAATACCCAATACTAGCCCTCGCGACCGAGTAATTACTTTGTCGCAGACGGTTCAGTATTGGGCTCGCACATAAGAGATTCCTGGATCAAAACCTGCGTCGGTCCTTACCTCTTCCAGGAACCTCTTGCGTGAGAGCCCAATACTGAACCGTCTGCGACAAAGTAATTACTCGATCATGAAGGCCAGTATTGAGTATTTTATTTTATCAGGGAGAAGCTTTTAAATTAACCGTTTTTCCCTGCTAAATTAACAATTTATCCCTGTTGAAATTACAGTTTCTCCCTGTTAAAATACAGTTTTCCTGTAAAAAATTACAGTTTTCCTACAAAAAAATACAGTTTTAAACTGTAAAAAAAAACAGTTATTAACTGGCGTCAAAGTTGGCAGTTTTTAACTGTAAAAAACAACAATTTTTTTACAGTGTGTTTCAAATAATCAAAACGATTAGTTTAAATCTACCTATCAAAGATTCTTTATATTAACGCTAATTGTTATTTCACTTTGAATATTAAAAAATATTATTCAATGTACTTCAACTGGCAATATTTGTCTCATAAAAATACAGCTCAAGTGTATTTTTTATAGTTGAGAATATAAATTTAATACATCAAAATCAATAAAGAATTAAATAATTTTTCATGATAAACGCAGTGCAAAAAACAGTCTTGACGGTTTCGCTTCTTTTCTGTCACACTTAATCTTTGTTAAAAAAATCTAGAAAAAGATTAAAAAAAAAAACGAAAATCTAAAGATAAATTTAATTTCCTCATGCTAGCTCAACTTTTCACATAGAAAAAAAAGTTTATTGTTATAAAGCTTTTTTTTTATTTTCGCAGAATTTCAAGAACAAGAATATACTTTTATTCAGAGTTAAAAAAAAATTCTCACACGGATAGTTTTCTTTTAACTATGGCGTATTCTTACTATACAAAATACTTAAGCCAATTACATGAATGATAATGTAGGAAAAATAATACATCGTTAAAATAGTGTAGCATGCTATAGTTCTTGCAGAAAGAAGAAAATAGTATAGCATGTATTTTTATATGCAAAAATCTAGTTCAACTAATTAGAAATATTCTGATATAATATATTTAAATATGTAATGTATATGGTAATATATGTTTTGATAATATATGAATTTGTATCTTTATCCAAGGTGGAATATATTTCTATCTCAGAGTCCATTGATGCCTAGTCAGACCTTAGAGATGAGGTTTTTTATAAAGGACGTTAAACCAAGTTACCACAATTCTAAGTTTTACATTATTTACACAGAACTTGCATTCCTACTTACGGAAACTTACAATAAAAACCAATATAACTCCTTACTTTCAATTATAAACAACGTACCACTGTTGAACTTCAGCCCAAGTCCGTTACTCGAACTCACACACATAAGCTTGCTGAAGTTGAAACTGATATTTTACAAATGACCTAAGACTACAAGTTGACATAACCCCAGGTAGCGGAGCAATATTGGCCGATGTCGGAAACAAGAGCCTAGGAATATTGGCCAATCTTGGCTCATACCCATCGTTCGATGCCTAATGGACTACGTTTTACCGACGCTGGGTAATATCGGGGTGCAACATTGGGCGATATCGGCAACACGAACTCGGGAATATTGGCCGACTTCGACTCATACCTATCGGCCAATGCATAACGGACTACATTTTACCGACCAATATTACCCTATATTAACCGAGTTATGGGGAACATCGATTCACAATCTTTCCCCATTTTGAAAGTAAATATTATTTTAACAAAATTTATAATCCATAATTCTTGATTGAAAAATTTTGCGATACACAATATTTGCCATTTACACTTGAAAAATACTATAAGATTGCAGTAAAATTAAGTATTGCACCTTTCGTAATTTCCGGTACGAAAAAGAAAGGGAAAATCTGGTAAAAAACGGTAGAAAATGATCGATTTCATCCAGTATTCTCCAAGTTTGGCCGATACTCATACGACATTGGCCAAAATTGTTATGCTACCTGGGACTGCGCTAGGATCGTCAACATGACTTTTGGATCCACAGATTTAGCTAGCATGTGCTCCGCATGGACTCGGAATTACACACAGGCCATTTGCTTGATAAACCAAGTTCTTCCTCAAGGGGAAAGTTCTCCTGTATTGGTTCTTGGCAACATCCTGTATGTGGTAAGATACAAGTTCTTTATTTTAACTGTTAATGCACCAGATGTTGCGATTCATTTAGTTTTTTTATAGATACTTTTTTCTTTATATGAAACATATCTTATTCTGCATATGAAAAAACAAGTACACTGATTCCTATTTTGGTTACCCCAAACCCACGTTAACTCTAATTTAGTAAGTAACAAACTGTATCAAGAAACTTACATTCAATACTGTACAGCGTCGAACTGTTGACCCTCGGCCCAAGTTTATTGCTAGAACTGACACACGTGAATGTACTGAAATCGAAACTGGTCGCCGGCAGATGACTCAGACTCCACGACAGCGTACTGACCACGGACTTCAGGACATCTCGCTTGGGGTCCGGGTCCAGTACCATGGTCTCGGTGAGGAAGAACTTGGACTATTTAAGGTCTAAGTTCTTTCTTAAGTAGTCCACGCCTCTGTACTTGGTAGTTGGTAACAACTTGTATGTAGTAATTATGCAAGTTATTTCTTTTAACTATCAATGCGTCAGTGTTCGTTGTTCCTTTAATTTGGTATGCATACGTTCATTATTTACAATAGCTTATTATCGACCTTGCTCTTTGATTCTTCGTGCATCATACTTTTGTCACGCTACTGACTCCCGACTTACGAAATAAAATTCCACTAAATCCCTTTTTCTAATCTAAATCCAAAATAGCAAAACTTTCAGTAAGAAACTTACATTCAATCCTGAACAGCGTCGAACTGTTGACCCTCGGTCCAAGTTCATTGCTAGAACTGACACACGTGAAAGTACTGAAATCGAAACTGGTCGCCGGCAGATGACTCAGGCTCCACGACAGCGTACTGACCACGGACTTCAGGACATCCCGCTTGGGGTCCGGGTCCAGTACCATGGTCTCCGTGAGGAAGAACTTGGAACTATCTTGAAGGTCCAAGTTCTTCTCTAAGGGGTCCCCAAGTCATACTTTACCAGGATGTTGGCAACATCTTGTATGTGGTAATATGAAAATTCTTTATTCTAACTTTCGGTGCGTCAGATATCGATGTTCCTTTAATTTGGTACACATACTTTCAATTGTCATAATCGTTCTATTGACCGTGCATTTAAATCATTCGTCCGACATACTATGTCATGCTGCTGACACCCGACTTTCGAAACACAATTGAACTAAATCCTTTTTTCTAATCTAAATCCCCAATTACAAAAATTTCAGTAAGAAACTTACATTCAATCCTGAACAGCGTCGAACTGTTGACTCTCGGCCCAAGTTCATTGCTCGAACTGACGCACGTGAAGGTACTGAAATCGAAACTGGTTGCTGGCAGATGACTCAGGCTCCACGAGAGCGTACTGACCACGGACTTCAGAACATCTCGCTTTGGGTCCGGGTCCAGGACCATGGTCTCGGTGAGGAAGGACTTGGACTCTTGAAGGTCCAAGTTCTTCCTTCAAGGACTCCACGTCCCTGTACTAGGTTGTTATAAACACCTTGTATGTAGTACTTATGCAAGTTATTTATTTTAACTGTCAATTCATCGGATGTCGTTGTTCCTTTAGTTTGGTATCTATACTTTCATTATTTATAAGAGCTTATTATTGACCTTGCACTTTAATCCTTCGCCCATCATACTTTTGTCACGCTACTGACACCCGGCTATCGAAATACAATTGCACTAAATCCCCAATAACATAACTTTCAGTAAGAAACTTACATTCAATCCTGAACAGCGTCGAACTGTTGACCCTCGGCCCAAGTTCATTGCTAGAACTGACACACGTGAAGGTACTGAAGTCGAAACTGGTCGCCGGCAGGTGACTCAGACTCCACGACAGCGTACTGACCACGGACTTCAGGACATCTCGCTTGGGGTCCGGGTCCAGGACCATGGTCTCCGTGAGGAAGAACTTGGACTATCTTCAAGGTCCAAGTTCTCCCTTAAGGGGTCCAAGTCGCACTTTACCAGGATGTTGGCAACATCTTGTATGTGGTAATATGAAAATTCTTTATTCTAAGTTTCGGTGCGTCAGATATCAATGTTCCTTTAATTTGGTACACATACTTTCAATTTTCATAATCTTTCTATTGACCCGTGCATTTAAATCATTCGTCCGACATACTATGTCATGCTACTGACACCCGGCTTTCGAAATACAATTACATTAAATCCCTCTTTTTCATCTAAATCCCCAATAACAGAAATTTCAGTAAGAAACTTACATTCAATCCTGAACAGCGTTGAACTGTTGACCCTCGGCCCAAGTTCATTACTCGAACTGACACAAGTGAATGTACTGAAATCGAAACTGGTTGCCGGCAGATGACTCAGGCTCCACGACAGCGTACTAACCACGGACTTCAGAACATCTCGCTTGGGGTCCGGGTCCAGTACCATGGTCTCGGTGAGGAAGAACTTGGACTCGTGGAGGGAATCGGACCCCCTGTACCAGGTGACGTTGCAGAGGGGGTCGCACTCGACGTGGCACATGAGTCGGACTGCTGACGCATTCCTGGCTGCCCCGGATTCTTTGGGTAGGGCTCGGACGAAAGAAGGGGGAGCTGTTGGGGGAAAAAAAGAAATGGGGTAAGTTATTTTGAAATTTTGGGAAATACACTCTCAGAAATAACACTTTCAGTTTTGACGATTCATGAATCTTCAAGCTTCATTTCGTTAATTTTGAGGATTGCTTCGTCAAATTATAACGTGACTTTTGAGTAAACGCGAATTCTCACTTTTACGATCGTGATTTGGCGATTCAGTATCTTGATTTTGAGGAAACTGAATCTCATTGTTGTACTCACAAGCTCTAAAATGAAGAAATATGTCTTTAGATTGGACGACATTCAAATTCTCATAAAAATGACGATTCAAGTGTCCTCACTTTGAGGAAACGAAAACTCGGAGCATTTGAGAGTAACGGAATCGTCAAAATTAAGGAAAATTTCGTCGTTTTTGAGCATTCATTTTTTAGAGTGTACGGAATTTTAAATTATGGAACTTTTGCTGAATTGTGTCTGACTTTCCAGGGTGGACTTAACATCAGACCCTCTTATTGTCATGGTTTTCAGGCGATCAACAGACTTCTGGTGTTGATATGACGTATTTCAGATCATTTGAGGATAAATAACAACTTTGAAATTGCTTAGAGTAATAATAATGTTATCTTGTTTTAGCGATTTACAACCAAAATCGAAAGATAAGGACACGGTATACAATTAGGTTCTCAATAAACGTACCTTATATAACTCATTGTTTCTAGCCATTATCGTTCATTGTTGCTATTTCTTTAAGATATTAAAATTTTAATGATTAAAGTGGCCATTTTTTGTTTTTGAATTTGGAATGCCTAAGCACTGATATTGTTAAACAAAAATTGCTAGTAATCGGTGAATCAATTTTATTTACAAAAAGTTGTATTAGCAACTTTTCTGCATATGCCGCCAGAAATCTCATATAGAGCAAGTAGAACCAGTCTGCATAGTGGTTGGTGCCATAGTTTTTAAATAGAGATATGTTATAGAACCAGAATTTTGGAAAGAAGTTATGAGAAATTAGCAAACAAAAAAAATACTACACCTTATGTTCACTTTTATAAATTATTAATATATTTCATATTTATAATTTTCAAATGTGTTACAGATAACTTATTTACACTCAAAATGTTATAAGTTCATATTTATTTTTTGCTAAAAATGCAATTCATATTTTTCACACACCTCCAAATAAATGTAGTTAAATTACGGTACAATTAAGCAAGATAAGTCTAAATTAAACAATGAAACTCAACTTATTCATCATTATGTTCATATAGTAAAATTAAAAAAAAAAGAAAAACATTACTCCAAACAGATTTCAAAGGCTTTATTGTATGTTTTTAAACATAAAACACAAATATCATAATTTGTATACAACATTTGAAAAATTACTCTATCAAAGTCAAAATATTTTTAATGGAAATATATTTAAGTGAAGCTGAGCCAACTAAATTTGAATCAAAACCAAACAACGAAACTAAACTAAATAAGAAATATACGTAAATACAATTCATTCTGAAATAGTATAAGACTGGATATACAAACAGCTTTTAAAATATGTGTATTTTTAAAAATAAATTGTAAAACTCATTATTTACAAAGCTTTACTAAATTCACTCTATCATCGTCAGAAAGTTGTCTGCAATATTTATCTCAAACACAACTTAAAATCTCTTTCCAATGGCGAGGGTAATTAATCAAAAATCTTGGGCTATCTGAATCACCAAATGCATTAAAGACGCCAAGTTTATAGGAAAATTTCCGTGGTGGCTCCTTCTTTCATAAAAGTGTTTAAATGAGGAAGCCTCTAGGGAAGTTCTCCTGGTGGATCTGACTCATTTTTGCAATTAACAATTCATCTTATATTGCTTCCTTTTGTCATCAATGCTGCATAGAAAGTTCTCCAAAAAGCGACAAAACAATTTCGATGGCGACTTCATTTTATCTTTTGGCGAGATTAATCAATGGAAACTACTTTCTCAATTATTTCCCTTTTAAAAGCCAGTCTTTTGTTGGCGATTAACCCAAAAGGTTTACAAAGCTTGAATAAATGATGGAATTTTTGTCTTATCTGGAATAAAGTGGTATTTAAAGACCAGGTATTCATTGTTTCAATTGAGATATTCTGATTTAATTTTTAAGTCAGTTTCGCGATGTATTCAGAATACTTTATCTCATAAACTGATCTTATCAATTCATATTTTTGGAAATGATTTGACAGTTTTCAAAAAATAATTTTGTTTACAAATAATCTAGTTTAGTGATTTTCTGTATTCGAAAATTTAAATGAAATTCGAAAGAAAATATTTGAAATTAACACATTTTGTTAAAAAATACTTCTGGAATAAAAAACAATTGGCCATAGGAATTTACAATATATTTTATTCGATGAATTGTGGTAAAAGAATTTCTTAAAATAAAACATTTGCGGCAGTAGAGTATTTTAAGTTTTAGTCATCACAAAATAATTACAAAGGAAAAAATAATAAACTGGAGATTAAATCTTTGAATTTTGTTTAAAGAAGGACCTAGCAGAGAACTATTTTAAGGTTCAGAAAGACGAAATTTCAATAAAAAATACAAACTTTTGGTGTAAAAACATTAGGCTTCGAACTAAATGCATGTTTTTGAATAACATTAAATTTTACATATATATTTTAAAATGCCTATAAATAAGATACTTTAATGTTTTTCTTTCGGTGCGGTATCAATACAATGTATTTCTCAATTATTTTTTTCCTTTTAAGCATAACTTTTATTTGGGATATGCTGAGAGGTTGACATGCTTGAATTAATGATGAAATTTTGTTTTAGCTGGATTGAAAACAATGTAGTCATCATTTTGATTGAAAAGTTTTGATTCTAGAGAGATTGAAGGGTTAAGTTTTATCCTGCTGTTTTAGTGGTATTTCTTTTAATAAAATGCAAAAGAAAATCTGAAAATATTCTTCAAACCCGGTTACTCATAAGATATTGGATCACATTTTACTTGTAGTTTATTGTTAAAAAATTTAAAAATATGTAAAATAAGATACAAACAATTAAATTAACGTTGTATAAGAGTGTGTCTTTAAATGTTGAGTTTTTTTACTAAACAAGCAAGGAGCTAGAGAGCCCAGTCGGGAAGGCGTTTGCTTAGCATGCGAAAGTCCCAGGCTCGGCCCTGGGACTTATGGGTGTCTTAATTAATAATCTTAAAAGGGCCCAATAACAGGAAATATTCAAATGCTTTGCGTTGAACTTCCGTTTTACATCAAGGGGAATGGGCATGCTGGACCACAGGTCTCCAAACTCAAAGTGTCTCAGTGTTAATCCAATGGGAAAAAAACTATTTTCTCTGTCACTTTTCTCCGGTTATTTTTACAAACGGTTTCGTTTAAATAATAAATGTAGGTAACTTACTGGTCTCTATAATCCCACTTTTTAAAATGTTTCGAATACTTTTGGGGAAATTATTTATTGGAAATGTAAAAAAAATCGAACCTATTTTAAAAAGTTTAATTGTCGGGACCTATAAGTGAACTACATTTATCACACAAAGAATCTGCTTTCAAAAATATGAAATACAGCCGGAGAAATATGGAATATAATTTTTTTTCATTGGATTAACACTGTAGTACATTGCTTGGAGACCCGCCGTCCAGCGTGCCCATTCCTCCTTAAGAGAAATATAAAATACTTCTACGCTGGGTATTTTAAATTCTTCTTTGTTCTCTTTTCTCAAATTCTGCCACTCACTGTGGATATTGAGAAAGATAGTGTGATACGCCATAACAAAACGTCAGATTTTCTACATGGAATTTTATTTTTGCTCCATATGATAAAAACAACGAATAAAGCTCTCTATGTCCTTCTGGTAACGTAAGACTGTAACTGAACCGAACTTTCTGGGAAAAAGAAAGTTTTTTTAAACTAAATTATTCCTCATTTTTCTGAAATTATTTTAGTTTTGATCCTAAAAACATTATTTTTCCGTTGATTTACAAATTGTTTGGGTGTTTTTTTTCTAAACGAGTGTTCTTTTTTGCTGATCAAGCTCTCTTGCAGACTCAACATATTATGCGGAACTAAGAACCGTCTTTTTTGGCATCATCTACGTGGCTCTCGTTACCATTTTTGACGCTCTAATTATAATGAATCGAAGCTTTCTGTGGTTGTTAAAACATACCGATATATTAATTTTGCTGAGAGAATCCAAGCCATATGGATATTCAGTGGATCTTTCATACGTATGTCTAAGAATCATACGACATGCATGTCGATGATTTTCCCATCCTGAAAATCTGCTGAATCAGCCCCGTAATCCTGACCTTCCTGAGGTTGGCAAGTAATACGTCACATCCCCTGAGCCAATAAGTATTGACAAAAAAAGTCTCAGTTACAATTGAGTCAAATGTGGTCTACGACTAAAAAAGATTCGCAGGATATGCAGAAAATTCAAATGATATACGCGACGGATTTTTCTTGGGCCTAATCCGAAACCAGAATATCTCGTTTCTTTAAACATTCCAAAATCCTTCAGAATAAATTTTACGGGAGAGCCCCTTTCGAACACTCGAAAAAAGCATTTAACTTTATTCGGCGCAAAGAATGAAACATAAACTTCAAGATCGGTTTTCTTTGGTTTTTAGGAATTCGCAAGGAAAAATAGATAATAGGGTTAGGTTTATATAGTTTGGCTAATAATCACCATTTTTGGGATTTTTACTAGTAATATCCTTAAAATGTGGGACAAATATGGAAACCGAAAGGAGCTTTAAGAGGTAGGCGAATACCCAAAATTCACTAAAATTCTAAAATTTTTACTATTACTTTAATCTTTTCTCCAAATTTGGTATAGTGATTTCAAATTTTATGAGCAATGCTATTAGCATTTTTTTTTACTTAAATATAATTTATTTATTTTAGACGGTGTTTTTTTCCTAAAAAAAGAGGTTTACGCTAACAAGTCTACCACATTGAATTTTCCTCCTGTAAACATTAATTATGTGTTAAAGCACATATGCTTATAGCACTGATATATATTGAAATAGCATCCGTAAAAAATTTCAGGCAAATTAATGTAAAACTTTTATACTAGAAGTGTTGGCTTAAACCCCTTTTTTAGGTGAAAAACACAGTTTAAAATAAATCACTTATATTTAAATAAAAAAAATTGCCTAAAAAGAATTGCTCATTATATTTGAAATCACGATGCCAAATTTGGAAAAGATTAAAGTAATACAGTAAAATTTTTAGAATTTTGGGTACTCGCCTACCTTAAGACTCGAGAATGAATTAAATTTTGAAAGAGTTTTTCATTCAGCATTTCAGTTGCTTCAAGACTTTAAAAAAAACTAATGGGCATTTTTCAAGATATCTCAAATAAAAAAAAATTAATGATATTAACTATTGATGAGTTTTCTAGTATTTAAATTTGGCGGCAATTCGTTTCCAGCAGCCTTTCTTAAATTCAAACTCTAAAGCAACCCAACACATCGTTCTTTATACTTATCCAAAATATAAACCCGACCAAAGAAACTAAAAATTTATTAAAATAAAGCAAAAAAAAAAATCTCAAAAAATATTCCAACACGCTACTCCCTTACTAACCCCTCTTCCGTTTTCATTTAAAATACTTTTCATCCACATAAAAGAATACTTTTGCCCGCTTCGATTGCAAGCAAAGGACTTTCTGGTACTTCAGACATACCTTTCTCTATTGATCAGTTTATTTCAATGCGAGTCCGGAATTTTAATGCAAATCTTCTTGCTATACAAAAGCCAAACAAAAACAAAAGGTCTGCATATCGAAATTGAGTCAGTTCTGGTTGAAGGCTTTGAACCGGGCTAGTTAAAACTTTTGCGAGGCAGAACTTTTAATACGATGTAACTGTAATACGCGCGGTTGGAATTATTTATTTTTATCAATATGAGGATAGAACGTTGAGATAGAAGAAAAGTGGAGTGAGGTGTGGGATTCACTGAACTGAACATGGCAGCAAACGAACCGGTTCAATAACGAAACGCGGAGGAATATGCGACACTGTAGCCAGAAACGAACGGGGCAGAAAAGTAACTTGCCTATTTCGCTATTGAGTTCGTCTTCGCTGGTTCTTAGTGATCCACATGGTTATTTCTTTAAAAAAAAGTTCGAATTTAAAGTTAAAGAAAGTTAATTTCTTTCGAACTAAAAATGTTTAAATGCGTTTAGGAGTCCAATTCAATATATATAGAATCTTCTCATTCTCATACAAGTGTAGGGAAAATAGTCCTCTTCTGCCCTGTTCGCTCAAAAGGGTGTGATTGGGTTTTCGGCTCGCTGACACTTCACTCCAGTTTCCCTTCTAGCTCAATGGGATAGAAGGGAAGGGATTTTGTATTTAGCAAACAAGAGTTGTTTTATAAAAGTTGTGCTGTATTTGTTTTTTGATAAATAAAGGGAATAGTGTTTGTGAAGGTTTGTATTGGAAAAATGTTGAAGTTTACTTTCATAATTTAATTTTACGTCGGAGACCTGCATTATTTATTTTTGCATCAAAGTAAAAGTAGATTCAGTTGCGCTACGCATTAAAAATGTTCATGAAACTGAAACATATTTGTCGATTTTACAAACAAAGTTAGTACTGTTTTAGTTAAATAGAATATAACATTAATTCTATTGGGGTAGTAAGTAGTAATATTATATTGTGTATAAGTTTTTATAAAAAGCATTATTTTTGTGAAAATTTAAAGTAGGTTTGAATTTAATAATTTGCATCTGTACAGTGACTTAACTATATTGCACTTGAAACCTTAAATACTGTTAAAGAATTTCTTAACGCAAAAATTTCATTAAGTTAAATCAATGAAACTTGTAAAACTTCCTGGATATTTTCGTAAAATTATAAATACAATTTATAAATAACAAACTCGACTTTGGTTTCATTACTTGAATTTTTTAAAATCAATGCCCGGACAATAGGGTACTTGAAAAAAAAATATATTGGCCTAAAATACTCTTATGCCAAAAGTATTAGACCCTTATTTTTCTACTTTTTAAATACCCCCCCCCCAAAAAAAAGGGGGGGGGGAACTGAATTTTAAAATTAAGTCAAAAAATCACGCCCAAAAACGCATTCAAACCTAACCTAACCTAAGATATGAATGCACCTTTTCTCACATTTTCATTTCACTAATCTAAAGCTGAAATGACACAAACCAACTAACCATCAGAGAAAAGTATTACTAGTACAGTACTAGTTAAAATTTCAAAAAGTGATAAACCAGTGAAATGCATCCCCACGTTCGCAAATAGTTTTATGAATCTAATTTAGTCGGGTCATCCCATGATGTATTCCCTACCGTTTAGGGTGGCTTAGAAACTAGCAAACTTCAGACTACCCCATTAATTCTGGGGACCTCGTCCTGAGATTTAGAATATGAGAGTTTAGCATTTGGCAACGAGTGCGGTAGTTGAGACGAGGGCTTTGGCTCAATTTGGGTCGTTCGTGGACAACGTCATTTGGGATTAAGTCTCGAACTTAGAGTCCATTGCATGTTATTAGGTATAAGCTTCGAAATGAATGGAAATAGTCTGTTGAATATCCTATGGTTAATTAATGAGTTAGAGGTGAATTTGGATTGGAGTGAAATGAGTTGTGCTGATGATTATTAAACTTAGTTATGTCTGATCACGATTGGTCATGCTAATACAACGCAGAATGGTATTCTACGGTCCTATATAGATGTATAATGCAATTTTAATTCTATGACATTTTTAACTCTTTTATTTAAGCTAACCAAAATTAGCTGAGTTCAATTATTTACGTAAAAAGATCATTACAAAAAATTTAATAAAAGCACACATCAAAACGATACTAGTGACGTGATAAGTGGTGATGTTTAATAATAAATAATCATAATGTATCACTGAACATGCTGGAAATAGTATATATGATAGTATTAACTGTGCTTGGAAAATAAAGGGTGTCCGTAACAGAATGTCCGAGTTTCAAATTGTAATGGCATCAGTTGTAATCGTTCGACAGATGTGGTCGAAGGTGACGAATCAAGAATAATTTCAACATTTTCAGATAAGCGCATGTGCTTGTACCGCTACAACGTTTTCACAGTTGCACAGGCTGTTATTTCATTACTCCGGACTTGCTGCAGACAGTATGGGAAGAATTGCATGTTCGTTTGGATGTGTGCCGTATCACTAAAGGTGCACACAGTGGGCACTTATAGGAAAAACTAGGTTAGTTTTCCTTCAATTTCATGTATGATTTGTTATATTTAGTATAAATTAAAATAATGTAACATACCATTAAAACTTCTCTTACGGACACTGTATAATGAATAACTATCATAAATCCTTTTATTATCATTTTTATTGACCCAATCCTATTCATATGAACAAAAAACTCTACGCAATCAAAAGACCTATTCGCCATATATTCCACCAATAAAAAGCAAGATGTCTAACTTCAATGGACACAGTTCCCCATTCAGAGGAACCGTACCATAAATACGAACACCTTCTCTCCCCTGTCGAATAACAGAACTTCCCATATTCTCCTACCCAGGATTATCCGATGTCCTATTATCCACGACGTAGGGCGATTCAATGTACTATAACTCTAGGACCTTATGTTGCAGGTAAATAGCATTTTCATATCTTTTACCAGTTGTAAAATTCTTCGGGGTATCTAGTTTTTTAAGATTTTGTCGAAATGACGATTTAATTCGTTATTAGAGTCATTACAAAAAAATCTTTAAAAAAAAAACTCTTAAAAATCTTAATAAAATACTATCACAAATACGTTTACTTCAATTGAAGAGCCTAGTGGAAGAGCGTGCCAAGTGACATTTTTGAAAATTGGGGGATTTTTGTGTTAGTAAAAATATTATTCCATCCTTTGAAGATAACAAGTTTACAAATTTTCATTTGCTTAAAGTACATTTTTTAACTTTTTGCAAGTACAGTTTTTAGCGGATTTAAGAGCAAACCTAAAAAAAAAACTTAAAAATCTCATTTTCACCTTATTATCAGTCAGCTCTTTCTTCCACTAAGCTCTGTAATTCTATTGCCTCAATCCTATTCATACTAACAGAGTCCCACCAAAAATATAACTCTACCCAATCAAAAGACCTATTCGCCATACATTCCACCAATAAAAAGCAAGATGTCTAACTTCAATGGACACAGTTCTCCATTCAGAAGAATCGTACCATAAATACGAACACCTTCTCTCCCCTGTCGAATAACAGAACTCCCATATTCTCTTACCCAGGATTATCCAATGTCCTATTATCCACGACGTAGGGCGATTCAATGTACTATAAGTATTAGGTCTAATGCTGAGGGGAAATAGCAACTTCGTATCTTTTACCTGTTGTAAAATTCTTTGGGGTATCTATTATTTTAAGATTTTGGTGTAATGACAATTATAATCCGTTATTAGCGTCATTGCAACAAAATCTTAAAAAACTCATAAAAATCATAATCTTAAAAAACTCATAAAAATCATAATCTTAAAAATTTTAATAAAACACTATCACAACTCCATTTAATTCAATTGAAGAGCTTAGTAGAAGAAAGTGCCAAGTGACATTTTTGAAAAATTGCGCGATTTTTGCATTAGTAAAAATATTGTTCCATCCTTTAGAGATAACAAGTTTACAAATTTTCGTTAACTTAAAGTAAATTTTTTACTGTTTTCAAGTATAGTTTTTTAGTGGATTTAAGAGCAAACCTAAAAAACTGATTTCATATTTTTATCAGTTAGCACGTTTTTCCACTAGGCTCTGCAATTTTATTGCCCCAATCCTATTCATACTAACAAAGTCCCACCAAAAATATAACTCTACCCAATCAAAAGACCTATTCGCCATATATTCCACCAATAAAAAGCAAGATGTCTAACTTCAATGGACATACAGTTCTCCATTCAGAAGAACCGTACCATAAATACGAACACCTTCTCTCCCCTGTCGAATAACAGAACTTCCCATATTCTCCTACCCAGGATTATCCAATGTCCTATTATCCACGACGCAGGGCGATTCAATGTACTATAAGTATGGGGTCTAATGCTGAGGGGAAATACCAGGCTTGTATCTTTTACCTGTTGTAGGTGAAAATTATTGTGAATGTCTATCTAGCGAATTTGTAGTAATGGCGAGAAAACGGAAAAATAATAGTTGTAGGGTATTTTGAATAATGTGCAATTATTAGTGTAGTATAATGTCAGTTTGGAGCTATCAATAGTTCTTCTTAAAAAAAATTATCACAAAACATTTTAAATTATCTTTTGAAAAATCGCAGTTCTTAATTTGTGATATTTCTACAGCAATCAACGTATGTTATGTTAGGTTTGAACTATCGTGCTAAACGAGAGCTATTGACGACGGGCGTTGTGTTTTAGAACCACAGTCAAGTAACGAGCCGACACCTGAATAGGCACCCAACGCAACCATTAAGGTTGACATTGCAAGCAGCATTATGACTTTGAAGGATATTTAACGTGCATTGCCTTACACGGGGTATTATTCGTAGGACATTTTTTGGCTGCACTGGCCGTTTATAGGTCGACAGTTATTTTGGCGATGCCGGACCCGAACCAGGGACCTTCCGCATGCTAAGCGAGTGCTTAACCGACTGGGCTCCCCAGCCCCCTATAAACATCTATCAAAACAATAACGTTCGGTCAATTTCTCAGACTGAATATTGGGCAAAAAAACAAAGTGGAATATCAGAATTTTTGTTTAGTTTACTGATATTTTGGGGATTTACAGAATTAAGCATAATAGAAACTGAAATTTAAGGGCCCTTTAAATATGGGGACCCTAGACTTGGGCCTTATGGAAGAACAGGCCCAGGCAACAGCAACAAGAGACAGCAGTTCTCCAGAAAAACATCTCGAACCCCTCCAATATGACCCCAACTAACGACCCCATGTGCCTCTCCCAACGGACCTCTTATCTGTTCTTCGCAGGAATGTGGCCCTTGTTGAATCAAAAAAGGATTATAACTGCCTATGAAAGAATAAGGCCCTCCAACCTCTCTATATAGGGTGGGAGAAGAAAGAATATCTCTGTGTGGGGGGAGTAGTGACGTAAGTATTGAACCTATATGATTTTTCTAGTTGAAATGAACTATGGATTGATGTATAGCTGATTACCATAATCTTAATAAAAGAAATTACTGTTTATTGAAACCATATTGAGTTATTTCGTATTTATAAATGTTGTACAAGTTAAATGATGAAACTCTTTTGGTATCAGAAGCCACCTAATCTTTTTTTGAAAATCCTGAAGGTTTTGCAACTCTTTCTTCGGAATAGAATTTGTGGACTGTATATCGGTTTATCGGTTCAATATCTCTGTGGGCTACAATATTCAAATTCGTACGTTTTCGACGACAGTTATATTTCCTCTAGAAAATAAAGGGCGTCCGTAACAGAATGTCCAAGTTTCAAATTGCAATAGTATCAGCTGTAATTGTTCGACAGATGTGGTCGAAGGTGACGAATAAAGAATAAATTCAACAGTTTCAGATGAGCTCATGCTCTTGTACCGCTTCATCGTTTTCACAGCTCCAGTGCCATCTGTTCCATTAAATCTGGACTGGCTGCAGACAGTGTGGGACGAATTGCATTTTCGTTTGGATGTGTTCCGTATCACTAAAGGCGCGCGCAAAAATTGAAAACTATGTTAGTTTTCTTTCAGTTTCATGTATGATTTGTTATTGTATTTAATATAAAATAAACCATTAAAACTCGGACATTCTTTTACGGACACCCTGTAGTATTATTTCCGCACAAACATACCACTTTTCCCCACACTCCAGATTCGATTATGACGTAGTATGAGGCCAGGTGCCTATAACCAGATGGGCTTCGAAAAGGGGGGGTGGCCTATGGCCTGATGCCAGGTTCTTTTGTAGAAGGGAATAAGCGAGGATCAGGCGACGATTTTCTTCTGCTTTGTTCTCTCCTTTGTTTTAAGAACTTCCGGCCCTCATGGGAGGGCTTAACAGAGTTCCTGGATTATGTTTAACCGAGCGGATGGGCCAAGAGATTTGAGTGAATAAAGGTCGGTCTATATGGGTTTTGGTTTTCTTCGTTGCTGGTGTTTTCTGATGGACCAGCAAAGTTTGGCTAATTGGTTATTTGTCGGAGAATAAATGGTAAGTTTTATCGAGAAAAAGCATCTGGGAGCAAATATTACAATTGAATTATAAATTCTTAGGAAACTAAATGGTTCATTTGTTTCTATTCGTAGCATAATCTGATAAAATATCGTGGTAAAACTTATAAATGCAAGTGCTGGATATTTAGGTAATTCATAACAGCAATTTAATTAACTTAAACTAGCACTTCTAAATTTAGTTTTTTTTCATAATTTTCAAATAGTGATACTAGTTTTGTATCATGAAAGTACTTAAGGGATAGTTTAGTGAATAACGGTTGCTCCATGGGTTTCTGTTTCTCTATTGGTTCACCTCCACAATTTAGACAAGTCCGTGAAGGGGAGTTTCTGTTTCTCAGTTGCTGGTGGTTTCTCATAGTTCTACTATCCAATATGTTGGCTAATTGGATATTGTTGGAAAATAAATGGAAGTTTTATACATAAAAAACATCAGTAAATATGATAATTAAATTATTAAGTAAATTAATTAGCCCACTAGTTTCTCTTAGTAGGGAAGTTTGATACGATAAAACTAAATGGATTCAAATTTTGGATATTTACATGATTCATTTATTGAATTAAAATTAAACTATCAGTACGTGTTTATTTGAATTAAAAAAAAATTCCAAAAACTTTCATATAGAAAAACCAGTTTCATAGCATGAAAATACTTCATGGATAATTAAATAAATGAGTTTGTTCTATGGATAATTCCATAATAAATGGAAGTATCATCTTGAAGAACATCAGAAAATAAAATAACATTTAAAAGATTTATTACCATCTACAAAACTTTGATTCCCAAGGATATTTAATTTAAAATTTATGATTTTATTTAATTTTTTTTAATTTTAACTTATATTTTCAGATACATTTTAATTCAATCAGAAATTGTTCAAACTGTCGATAAATGTTGGTAATAAATTTATTAGCCATCCGTGAACAAATAAATGGTGAAGTTTTCGTGTATTTTTACACACAATATTTTTGATCTCACCTTTCATAGTCGCACCGCTCAATGTACCTGCAGAAATTTACGAGTGTCCCGAATAACCTTTGCAACTAGCATTTTTGGTATGATAAAAATGTAACAGCTTATTGTGTCAAAAATGCTTGAGAGGACATGAGTCTTTTCTTGTATTACATTCTATAATATTATTCCTCAAGAAGTTAGTTTTTTCCCCAATCGGGCTGCCTTACGTAAGAAGGACTGTCAGTCCCATAGAGCTAATGTATTAGTTTTGAAATCACAACTGATGCAAAAGAATTGCTTTGCCATGTTATTCAATTTTCACCAGGTATGGGAATCATAAGAACATCCATTTAAAACAAAACTGTAGGGAAAATAACATCCGCTTATTAAATTATCAATTGATAAAGTTTTAAAATACTCGCCTTCAGTTGGATATTTTTGCATTTTAAAACTTCAAAACATATAATTAAATAACAAGATAAGATTTTCATTTAAAATTTGTTTCATATCGATGTTATGTTGATTCCCATGACTGGAGAAAAATGGCTACCATGACAAAGCAATACTTTTGCGGCGGAAGTTGTGATTCCAAAACTAATGCATTAGATCTATGGGACTGAATATCCATTTTAACTTAATTATCTTGCAACAATATTTTTTAATTAAACTTGTAAGCTTTGAATTAAAAAAAACGTACCGTCTAAGGGGTAACTTTTACCAAAGCCTTTCAAGATGATAACTCTCTCTTCTCCTTCAATACACTCTTTACCATTGTGTTGGCCTTTTTCATTTGGTGGTGACTCTACTCTCGGTTATGAGCAAAGTTAATATCCAAGAAGAAAGTAAGTATTACGGCATTATCGTTTTATGTTTGGTCCAAAGTTACCAATTGGACAATCGATTGAAAAAGTCATTGAAAGCGAATCAAGGGCTTGTTTTAGCTTATGCACAGACAAAAAATGACTTTGTTATTAATATTTATAGGAGTGTGACCAACGGTATACTTAAATGATGGGTATAAATACTAAACCTAAACACTTGACTATATAACCTAAACACGTTGCTTCTCTGTCCTTATACACTCCGTGTCAACCTTACTTGGGTAAAAACAAAGAGTAAAAAGCGCTATTGGTCAGTGGAAACTAATGTAAATGAAATAACTGGAAACTCTTGTAAGGTAATATTTACACAAAAAATGATCTGAATACAATGTAACCAAAATGTGTTGGCATCACCAAAGACTGGTAACATGCAAATTTATTGTTTCATTTTATCTGCGCCAGGTGTCGCTATACATTTTACTTTTAATATATATACATGTTCCTTTTACAATAAAGTATTCGTTTTATTTACAACAAAGACTTGTGTCGGTTTATTTCTTCAAATCCCCACGGCCTTCATGTGGTAGCAGAGCGTGGTTCCGCATGGTTGGACTTATGGTTGTATAGAAAAGTTTCGCTCTCGTGCTATATCTAGAAATTTAATCAATCGATTAGAAAAATGCTTAGTCTTGATAACGCAACTTCTGTTCCACTCCTGAATGGACAAAACTACCATATTTGGTCAATTAAACTCGAAGCAGTTTTATCATTAAACGGACTTTCTGACGTAATAGAAAATGATGAACCAAAGTCAGACGACGCGACCCATAAAGACTGGACTATGAAAAACTCTAAAGTTGTGTCGATTATAAAACTCTCGTTATCCGACCAGTATGTTCTCCAGTACGGTATGGAAAAGAATGCTAAAGTTTTATGGGCGAAGATAAAGACCGACTGTACGGGTGGAATCGATGATAGAAAGATAGACGCCAGCCAAGAAGTTAAGAATTTACGAATGTTGGACAGTGAACTAGCCAACGATTACGTCGCACGAGCCAAAGGACTGGTTACGAAGTGTGCAAGCCTCGGACTTGAGATATCCAGTCGAGAACTAGTATTTTATGTCGTTCGTGGTCTCAATGCAAAGTTCGCCGGAGTTCGTGAGATTCTGAAGACCCAAAGAGACAAATCACTAGACGACATCTTGGAGACCTTACGCGAAGAAGAACAAACGTTTCAACGAGGAAGTGGATCCAGCCCAAGGAGTGAGCAAGCATTTGCCGTTAGAAGATCCGAGAAGACCTGCGGTTACTGCTCTGGACGGGGGCATGTCTGGAAGACGTGCTACAAGAGATTGAAGCAGCAGAAGTATTCCCGGGCAACCAGCAAGCGCCGAAATTCAAGCTTCAGTGACAACAGCCAGAAAACACGCGGTTGGAGGGACAACTCCGCTTTGACCGTGTGCTCCGATAACTTACCAGCTTCGGATGATTCTGACACTTGGATAATTGACAGTGGTGCAACAGCACACATGGTAAATAGCTTAAAATGGTTTTCTAATTTTGAAAATAGTGATAATGAAGTTCAGTTAGCTGGTATTGATACTACACTAAAAACTAAAGGTACAGGAACTGTTAAGGTTAAATATAAAGATGATAATTTAGATATATTAAATGTTATTTATGTTCCTGAATTAAGATTTAATTTACTGTCGTTGACAACTTTATTAGAAAAAGGGTTTCAAATCACGTCTAAGAATAACTATATGCTTGTTACTGATAATACGAATAGATTGATTCTTAAAGCAAATAAAATAAATAAGCGTTTAATAGTTAAATTTAAACCAAATGCTAAACCCATGAAAAATGAATGCAATTATGCTAACAGTGATTCGAGTGATCTCTGGCATAGACGATTATGCCATTTACATTATGACTATATGAATAAAATGGTAAATGATAACTTAATTAGAAATTCCACTAGTTTTAATAAAGTAACAAAATTTGATTGTAATGTATGCAGTGTTAGCAAAATTACCAATAAACCTCATAAATCAATTACTCAAAACCAGAGCAAATCTGTGCTAGAATTGATTCATGTAGATTTATGTGGTGAAATGCCTGTGAATTCATTGAATGGTTCTAAATATTTTCTTGTTATTGTAGATGACTATTCTGGAATGTATTTCACGTATTTTTTAAAACATAAAAGTGAAGCCATCAACGCGATAAAGGCATTTAAATCTAAGTATGAGAACTTGTTGGGTCAACGAATTAAACGTTTTAGATCTGACAATGGGGGTGAGTTTGTAAATAAAGAGTTGAAATCTTATTTCGAAGAATGCGGTATATTTCATGAGAAGACTGTTCCTTATAATCCTTCCAGCAACGGAAAAAGTGAAAGAGCGATTCGAGTACTTTGCGATCGCGCTAAAACTATAATTTATGATAGCGGACTACCTTTAAAGTTTTGGGCGGAAGCTATCGCTTGTAGTACCCATGTATCTAATTTAACTCCCAGAAAATCGAAGAGTAAAACTCCGTACGAGTTATTTTTCCAAATTAAACCTAACATTTCATATCTTAAAGTATTTGGCTGCATAGCTTATTATCATACACCTAAAGTGACTCGTAATAAATTGCAAATTCCTGGGAAAACTGGTATTATGATTGGTTATTCTCGAGAAAGACGAGCTTATCGTATCTATAATGTAGAGGAAAACCGAGTAATTGAAGAACGATCCGTAAAATTTAATGAAAATCTAAAAGGTTCAAATCTAATAAAACATTCTTTTGATAATAATTGGGATATAGAAAAACACTTTGATAACGGATTTATTAGATCAAATGTAGAAAATTTGCAAAGTAATAAAAATCTTATAGTTTTTGAACCAAACTCCGACCTTTCCGAACCCATTACCGAAAGTGAGTCACAAAAACAGCGAGGTAGACCACTCGGAATGACAAAAGTAAAAGCTCAGAAAATACATCGCCAACAGTGTTTAGAGCATGAGCAAAAACTGTTAGATGAAGGCGTGAGACGATCAGAAAGATTAAAACCAAACTTAACATCTGTAGTAACTAGTGACATACCGAATAACTACGAGGAAGCCATGTCCAATAGAAATTCGAACGATTGGTTAAATGCAATGAAACGGGAATTAAAATCGCTAGAAAAACATAACGTGTGGGAAATAGTTGATAAACCTGAAAATGCAAAAATCATTAAAAGTAAATGGGTTTATAATGTTAAACAAGATTCAAACGGTTTAAGATATAAAGCGCGTCTTGTTGCATTTGCATTTAATCAAATCAAATCTTTAGATTATGATGAATGTTATTCTCCAGTTGTTAATATAGAATCTTTCAGATTGTTACTGTCATTAGCTGCAAAACTAGATTTAATTGTTCAATTTTTTGATATTTCAACAGCCTATTTACACAGTGATTTGAAAGAAACTGTATACATGTCAAATCCTCCGGGATTTGAATACGGTGAGAATAAGGTTTGTAAACTTAAGCGTAGTATTTATGGATTGCCTCAATCCGGAAGAAATTGGAATCACAAATTGAAAACTGTGCTATTAAATATCGGACTCAAACAACTTGCCTCTGATAATTGTGTATTTGTTTTAGATGATCCGAACTGTTTCTTTGCTATATGTGTTTATGTAGATGATCTTGGATCTTTTAGCAGTGATCAGAATGTAAGTAACAGTATTATTTGCAAGTTGCGAAATCATTTTGAACTCAACGAAACTACTAAAACTGGTAAATTTCTAGGTTTAGAAATTAGTATAAATGAAAATGGGATTGGAATTTCCCAAAAGCAGTATATAGAAAATATACTGGAAAAACATGGTATGACTGATTGCAAATCTGTTAAAGTTCCTATTTCTAAATCGCATGAGAAAATTTCAGATGATACGGAAGAATTGGTTGATAAAACTAAGTATTTAGAATTGATCGGTGAATTATCGTATCTTGCAAATCGTACTCGTCCCGATTTAAGTTTTGTAATTAGTTTATTGTCACAATATAACCAAAAACCTGAAAAGCGTCATTACATGCAATTGAAGAGAGTTCTAAGATACTTACAAGGTTCTAAAGATCGTATTTTATTTTATGACAAAAGTGTTGATCATATTTGTGTTAATACTGATTCAAGTTGGGGAAATGCTGAAGGAGGAAAATCTTTCTCCGGGTCAGTTATTATGTTTGGTAAGTCTTTAATTCTTTGGAAAGCAAATAAACAAAAATCGGTAGGAATGTCTACTTGTGAAGTTGAACTTTTTGCAATTGCTGATGCTACTAAGAATCTGATTTGGATCTGTAATTTATTAGAAGAGTTAAATTGTTCAAAATATGTAAACTATCCCATTGAAATACATTGTGATAACAAAGCCGCAATAGATTGGTGCAAGGCTGCTAAATCTTCTGTTAAAACTAGACATGTAAATTTAAAATTTCATTTCGTTCGAGATCTCATTGAGAATAATAAAATAAAGTTAATTCACTGTACTACTGATAAAATGTTAGCAGACTTTTGTACTAAAGCAGTACCTGAAACCAAACTATTGTGGACTCTAGATCAAGTTGGTCTGATTAAGGATGCCTAATTTCGTTGTGTTAAATTTGCATCTTCCCAAGGGGGAGTTTGTTGGCATCACCAAAGACTGGTAACATGCAAATTTATTGTTTCATTTTATCTGCGCCAGGTGTCGCTATACATTTTACTTTTAATATATATACATGTTCCTTTTACAATAAAGTATTCGTTTTATTTACAACAAAATGCACTTTTCATTCTGATAAAATTACCAAAATTTCTCAAATAATATTCAAATCTGTTAGACCTTAAACGAAATTAATGTTTTAAACGTGTTTTCTGGGCGGATTCACAAATAATTTATGGAACTCTTTGCATGCGCAGAAGGATCTTCCCCATAGCATATCTCTATTTACCCAACTTAGGTTGACAAGGAGTGCGAAGGGCCTTGACTCATGTTGAAATGTCAATTACAGTGCCGTCATCCCACCAAATCGGTTTGAATAGTTCACCACACTACCGGTCATATACTGCTTTACGGTCACTTTAATGCCACAGTTCGCGATACCTTCCCTAAAAATAAGACGCGGTTTTATTTGCGCTATGTAGTGGCTATACTTTATAAGTGCTTTCCGACCAATAAAACCAGACCATTTATTGATCGGAGACCATTACGTTTTGGACTTTATAACTCCTTAGATTTGCACCTATAAATAGTAAGAAGGTAGTTATATCATTTTATAGAACCCCATGAAAATCGTGAGATTGTGCAAAGAGTCGAGCTTGTACATGTATAGGGGGACTTTTACAACTTTCCAATACCAGAAATGAATATTTAAGGGGGAATCTTGGCGGGTCTCCAAACTGAGGTATCCTCTCTGTGTTAATCTATGGAAAAATAATTTTCTAAAAATTATTTCTCTGTATTAAATATATTTACAAACGGTAATTTTTTAAAGGATGTTAGCTGGCTTACGCGGCCCCATATTATTTCGCTTTTCAATTGTTGTTTGACCTTGGTAATAGTTTAACAACAAAAGACTTTTGCATGCAAGGCAAACGCCTTCCCGACCAAGCTCTCTAGCCTCTTTCTTGTTTAGGTTAGCTTAGCTTAGCTTTTGAATTATCGTCGCACTAGAGCTACACGAGAGCTATTGGCGACGGGCGTCGTATTTTAGAACCACAGTCAAGTGACGAGCCGACACCTGCATAGTCATCCAACGCTACCGTTAAGGGCGACATCGTACGCAAAGTTAGGACTAGGATATTTAACGTGCACTCCCTTACACTCATCGGACAATTTTGGCTGCACGAGCCGTTTATAAGTCGGCAGTTATTTTGGCGATGCCCGGACCCGAACCTGGAACCTTTCGCATGCTAGGCGAATGCTTAGCTAACTGGGCTCCCCAGCCCCCAGAATTCTTAAGAGTTTGGAGACCCGCTTCCACATTCCCCTTGAAATGTATTGAATTGGTTTAAACCTCACTCGCCGCGGTTTGAGTTTAAATACCAATAAAACTCAAAGATTGGCGGTCGTGTATCATTGTCTGTTTTCATTTCAGCACAGTTATCGGAATTATATATGCCTTGTTAAAAAGTTTATTGGCAATAAAGGAAGTTTACATGGATTTGATTAAAATTTGTATGAAGGGAAAAAGTAGTAAAACTGTCAATGTATTTAATTTGCAAGAATTCAATTATGTTGTTAAGGTTATATCTTTATTTCAGTAGAACAAGGATCGTTGTCCAATATTTTACCATAGCATAATTGTTGTTTTTCTACGTATGTATATGTTTGAACACATTATGAACGTAAATTGATATAATTTTTTTTAAATTTTATAATCAAAATTTTTTTTATTTAATTCAAATGTAGTGAAAATTTTACAATCTTTATAAGAAGTAATTTAAACCCTTGCATTAATTTAATTTATGAAATAAAATTAGATTTGATCATTTTAAAATGGAATATACTTATAGCGAATAGTTTTTTTTATTTATTTTTACATTTTTCTTTTTTTATTGTTAATTATATATATATATATAAAATGTATAAAACAATATTTAATTAAGAGATAGAAAATTCAGTATTTTATCGTTTAAAGTAGATCAAGCTTACATTTACTTTACTTTTACATCTATTCTTCAATACAGCTATTATAAGTGAAAATTGGACACTAGTTGTAATTTATCGTTACACATAAAATATAATTTTTTTTATAAATTTATCCATGTTTTACTAACAATATCAAACAGAAATATATTTTACATAATATCCAGTGCAATATTTACTTGAATAAGTTATTCAAAATTAAGAACTTTAATAAAATAACATTTTCATTCTTATCAAAAATGAAAAATATTTTAATTTCGATCATTTCAATCTCGAAATATAACCAGTATTAATGCTTTTCAGTATTAATAAACCTATGGAAATGAATACTTGTAGCTCATACTACTAACTTCTATTTCAATCGCAGGTTCACACGAAACATTAATAATAGAATTAGATGTTTTAAACTTTCAAAGATTTAAAAATCAAAAACATTTTCCCCTGATTTGTTACAATAAACATTTTTCTCACTATTATGGTTCGCGTGGTTGCAATTAATCTAAAAAGTAATTTAATACGTTAAGTGAAAGCTCGAAAATCTTAGTTGGAACTATCTAGATTCATTTGAATAACAAATATGATGCGTTATTCGCTATCAGGAATTTTGTTATTTCTAAGCCAAACATTATCTTCACGCAGGCATACAATTTGCGATGGAATTACTACACATTTTAAACTTAAATAATGTAAGAAAGGTTTAGATATGTGATTTATTTCAAGAAATATGTTGACTTAAGTAAATAACTATTTAGAAAGATAATTAAAATATTCGTGGTTCATATTATCATTAAGTGATGAAGGAAGTGTATATGAAACTAAATATTTTATATCCAAACGCATATACAAGAAAAGGGGATTTTATTGGGACACATATTCACTTGATGAAAAACAATATGTCAATGTTTATGCAAACTTCCAATTATCAACTCAACTTAAAAGGCATAATTATTGGGGTTTTTTGTAAAAAGGGAATGAAAATTAAAAATAATAGTATAAACATTTAAGAAAAGCACAGATACTGGAGAGTTAATCTCATACACGTGAAAAACTATTAATGTCTAGTAATTTTTTGAATATTCAATTCAGTCGTTTTAAGTTACAGAGGACGAAAGGTTATTCAAAAATATTGAATCTGCATTTTAAACAAATTTGTATGAACACTAAATAGTGTGTAAAAACGAATTAGGTTATACGCAGATTTTAACTAATTCGTAAGTTTCTAGAAGATTTCACTAAATTCTAAGCCGACCCGGCAGCACAACGGTTAGGGAGCTAGCCTTTTTTAGCTTCTGGGTTCAGGTTAGAATCTCGATAAGGCATGAATGTTTGTGTTTGTCAATAAATGTTGTTTTATGTCTATGTGTTTGTGTCGTCCTTTCTATGTGTGTCTCCTCTGTCTGTGTCACTTCTGGCGAGTGGTGTAACGGACCATAAAGTCGATGCTCCTATCTTCTCGAGGGCTCATTCCAAGTTAACACTAAATTGTGAATTTATAAAAAAATGATACATATTTGCTGCAGTTTTCATCCATATACCTATGCTAAAAAATACAAATATATAACGCTTCAGTTAAACGACACAAATCTTCTGATTCATATGCAAATGTCAGTTTCAGCAAAACACTGCATGAGGAAACCACACACGAAAATTTATCAACCGAAAATAATCCTACAATAACGCTTTACTTACTTCTGACACGCGTATTTATCCATACAAGAAAACACTTCAGCATCAAATCGCTGGTTTCGCCGGAATATGTGAATTCTTAAATGTAAAACTGGATCAAATCCATTGCGGAATTACCCCCTGGGCTTCCATCTTATAAAGTTTTAGTAGAAGATGAAGTGTGTAAGGTAATCTTCCTGTGGATATTTTGTATTTTTCGATTTTATATTCGCATCGAAATATATGTCTGTGCCAAAAACACACAAGCATCTTTGTGGAATGAAGTAGAGGTTTGAATAAGATGGTTATGTGGCCGGGTCACAATCACTGCAGTAACCGTTTCACCAGGTGAAGCTATAATTGATTCTGAAATACGCCCAAATAAACATTTAAAAAATTATCTGGTGCTATTAGAATGATGAAATTTTTGGCTATTTGTTCAACCTAATTTATTTTCCTTGTAAGGAAATTTGCTACTGTAAATCGAAATCTAATGGTTACCGTTACATGTTGTAGCGGTTCGCCGTACAGACATGGTAAATCGTCTCCTAAGTAGGGATAATGTCAGCCCTTTACTAAAAAGGTTTCTGTTCTAATTACGTTTATTTCCATTCAATTTGTGTCATATACAAGCTTGTACAACAGCACCCTCTAGCGGTTACCTATCGTAACTCTGAACCAACCGCCATTTATGTCATTAGGAGGGATGTGAGGGTGCCGAAAAAATGCAATTCCTTGTAAATTGAAACGCACGATTTACTTAATTAAATGGCTCTTTCTTTACATTGAGTTGCTTTATTCTTAACTGCGCCTCCTAAATATTTATGGGTTTCGATTGGTGAAAATCCTGAGTTATTTAAGGGGTCCTCCGTTATATAAAGTTCACTGGTCTACTAGTTAATTATATGGAGTCAAACGCCGCATAGCCTGCGATATTAAATCAAATGCAAGCTCATTAGTCGAGCTCATGACATAACCATATTCCAATTACAAGACTTTAGTTGCCACGTTACTACTCCTCTTGTAAATTAAAAAAAATCGGCTACAGAAGTGTTTAAAATTAAAAACCAAACGCCAGTTGGCTCCAGTCAGATTCATTGTAATCTGCGCGTCAAAATTGGTAGCTAGAAGTCGCCTAGATGGGGCCACAAAAAATGACTCTCAGTTCTAATTAATATGCCGAGTCTGCAAAGGACCAATTCAAAACCAAACTCCGGCTGGCTTCACTCTTTGTCTCGCCAAGCATTTGCCAAATCATTCTAGCCCTGATAGCAACAACAAACAAACCAGAAACGTTCCTCCGCATCGGATCTGACAGAACACACCAATTGTTGAAGACACAAATCGTTGAAAGGCAATTCGAATCCGTTCAGAGGATCGGCTAGTGCCATCCGATACATTCTGCTGACGTTTCGAAAGGACGATATTTGTCTTCTAGGAATACATCTATTACTTACGCGTCCATTCTTTTGGTTGTGTACTCTTTTTTTTTATTTTCTATCGAGAAAAGGTATGTTTTGAGACTCTTCTTTTAAGCGTGTTTCGGTGTATATTCAAAGAGAGAAATGGTCTGGTATTTCTCGTGGGGTTGAGTTGCAACTGAGATTGCCGAAATTGTGGTATTTTTAGCCTTAACATTGCATATAATGAAGGATATTTAAAGTGCGATACCTTCACCCCCTAACAGCGTATATCATGCAATATATTTCGACAATTCTTTTTTTTTTTTAAAATAAAACCGTAATTTATCAATAATTAGAGAACTTAGTGATAATTCTTCGGAAAAGCCTACACTCCAAATGGTCCACGTTACGGAATTTTTTAAGTTGAGTAGATAATGTTTTACCCAATAACCTTACACTAATATACTAAGATACTATTATACTCGAGGCATAGTGCCAATTTCAGTTATGGAACTCATTAGTAATGGCATTATTTGGTTATAGTACCTTATAAGTAATGGTAATATTTAGAAATGATGCCTAATTCCTAATAGTGGTCAATAGTAAAGAAAATTATTATTTAGTTAAGGAACCTTATAAGTGATGGTTTTAATTAGTAAATATTATTTAGTGTTGGAACCTTATTTCTAATAGTAATCATTCGTAATTGTACTCATAAGTAATTATACCTTATTAGTAATTGTACTCATAAGTAATTATACCTTATTAGTAATTATACTCATAAGTAATTATACCATATTAATAATGTTACTCATTAGTAATGGTACATCATGATTAATGGTACTCACCACTGAGCTTGAGCGTGTAATGTCCAAGAGGTCCAGTCCCAACTTCGTTCCTCCCCGCGCAGAAATATATCCCCTCAGAGGCTGCACTCACATTCTCCATGGCCAACACCGACTGCGATGTCTGCCTCTGATGGTGGTTGGACGAGGCGTTGTTGTTATTATTATTACTGTGCATCGTTCGGGTGGGTGATTCCCACAGGTACTTGGAGGCAGTTGGATGGCCGAGGTCGTCCAGCTTGCAGGATAAGGTCACGGTGTGGCCTTTGATGGCGACCGGCTCAAGTTGGGTGATGCTGGCTGAGCCCGGTGGATCTGAAGATAGATGGTGAAAGGCATATGTAGTAAAAATGCGATTAGGGATACTTGACAATAATCACATAAAGATGATGCGAATAGCCTAGGGATACTTGACGCAAATAGCCTAGGGTTACTTGACGCAAATAGCCTAGGGTTACTTGACGCAAAGCTCCTAGGGATACTTGACCCAAGCACTTCTGATTACTATTCATATGCATGTAGCAGGTTTTATTAAGTTTTTTTTTTATGTTTTAATAAATGAAACGAATAAAGTATGAAAGTATAAGGGTGCTAAATGAAGAGTGTTTCTTATATGAAATAGTGTTAAAAAGTTCCAGAAAAGTTTAGTGGATGGGAATCCCATGTCATACAGTATCCAAAAAATTCTACAAGTTATGTCGAGTATTCCCAACGAATGAGACAAAAATTAATATATTTAGGCGGCCTGAATTTTTTTTGAAGTTGTTTAATCTATATTTTTTTTTAATATTATATTTAATGCTTTGGAATAAGAATGATAAATATATTTTTTAATGCTCAATTCAGTATAAATAAACTATTTAGGCACCCATAGATAATGTTAAAATAATGATAAAATCAAAAACTGAAAATTGGGGCAAGTATCCATGTTTAACAACCATCTTCTTGGGGCTGGGGAGCCCAGTCGGTTAGGTATTCACCTAGCATGCAGAAGGTCCCACGTTCGGGTCCGGGCATCACCAAAATAACTGCCGACCTATAAACGGCCCGTGCAGAGAAAATGTCCACCGGAATACCCCGTGTGGAGGGAGTGCACATTAAATATGCTACAAAGTCCTAACGCTGCTACGATGTCGGTCTTAACGATTGCGTTGAGTGCCTACTCAGGTGTCGGCTTGCCACTGTGACTGTGGTTCTTATATACGACGCCCGTCGCCAATAGCCCTCGTTTAGCTCTAGTGCAACGATAATTAAAACTAAAATTAAAAAAAAAATATTCATTTCCCTCCGTTTCAGTTACGTTAGGTTTGAATTATCGTCGCACTATAGCAAAACGAAGGCCATTGGCGAAGGGCGTAGTATTTAAGAACCACAGTCAAGTGACAAGCCGGCACCTGAATAGGCACCCAACGCAACCGTTAAGGGCGACATCGTAAAAGCGTTAGGACTTTGAAGGACATTCAACGTGCACTCCCTATCATGGTTTATTATTCGTCGGACATTTTTGACTGCACGGGTCGTTCATAGGCAGGCAGCTATTTTGGCGATGCCCGCATCCGAACCTGGGACCTTTCGCATGCTAGGCTATTTCATTTCAGTAATAATGACAAAACCACTTACAATGTATATCCAAGTACATCGGTTCCGAGTCCATGGACCACCCCGCGTTATTGAGTCCCCTGCACGTGTAGTTCCCGCTCTCCTCCCTGGTGAGGTTCTTCAGCGTCAGCTCGTTCCTGACGTTCTCTGGGACGCCCAGGACGGGACTGGAGTTGTGGTACCAGCGCACGGCCATGAGCACGGCGGGGTTGCCGTCGATCGGGTTGCAGGTCAGTACGGCCTGGGACATTTCGGCCGCCACTTTTGGGATGATGCTTACGCTGACGGATGGGGGATCTGTTAAAAAAAAAGAATAGTTAGTAAAGTATGTTTAGAAAAGGGAAATGTAGTTTTAAAAGGAAGTTATTAACTATCTATTATTTAAATATCATTTGGTTGATTTTTTAAATCGTTTTTTGGCTGATTTTGTTTTTAAGAATTACTAGAAATTCAATTTTTCCATAAGTGGTGCTACCACCTAGCCTCTCCAGAACAGATACTGAATTGCATCGGACTTTCCAGGGAAGACTTAAGACCCTCTTTGCTATTTATTTTATGGTGGTTAATAACTTGCTGAAGTTCATCTCATTTGTGTCAGAAAAACTAAAAGGACTTGTTACTTAAAATACTTAAAATTGATGTTTTGTTTTATGGGGTGTATTGTAGCAGGCCTCCTCGTGGCGCACCCTGGGTAACGCTAAATCTGCTACAGCTTTCCGCCGAGCTTTCCAAGCTTTTTCTAATAATGCGTTCGAATCCAAAAGATAAACGCCCTTTTCAGTGCGTGAAGATTCTTCAATGGGACACAGGAGGAATTTCACCACTTGAACAAATGTTCCGCATTAAATGTTTTTACCTATCGTATGTAGAAAAATATTGGAGAGCAAGAAGCCTAATAGCCTAGTGGCCAACCACCAGGCAGGCATTTGTATACTAATATTTTTTTTATCTAAACTAAACAACAAAAAGTAAGTAATCGTTAAAGGAATGAATTGACCGTTGCTTAGCTTAATGTAAAAACATCAATAGCATCAGGTAGAGCAAGCGAAGGCCATATTCAAATTATCTTTGTCCAAAACCGTGATTGTACAATCTCTCCAATGATACGAAAAAACATTGTGAGTTAAGAAAGTCAAAAATATGTTTGCGCTTAAAATCTGAAATTTGTACCACGGTAGGTTAGGACACAAATTTCATTCTTGAATTACTCTTGATATATTTTATTATAAAGTCTTTTTTATTCTCTTTGTTGGTTTAAAGGTCATGGTTGGAATAGAAAAAGAAGGTAAGTGGGAATTTTGAGTTAGATATTTCAGTTTTCTTCGACAAATTCTTATAATTAGGAGAAAATAGGTTACATTGTAATCTGCTTTCGTACTTTTTCTTAACTAGGGTCACAGGGGTATTTGTTGCTATCTTTACATTACCATATTTTATTGCCTTTATGATTAATAAATGCAAGGGATAGTATTATTCATTCAAACAAATAACGTTCAGAGAATGTAAATGTTGGAATGTAAATAACTTCAATAAATTATGTTTTAGTTATTAATTTTTTTAAAAACCAATTTTGAATTTGGAGATATATCTGCAGGAAAAGAAAATGTAACATGTTAACAGCGGACCCATGCAAATCGATACAACTCTCGCTAACAACACTAATCCCGCATTCCTACAAAAGACCTAAAACAGGCTAACATTCTTGACACTCACATAACACATCCACAGTAACCGAATTACTGGAATTCCCCCTTCCGAACGCATTCCTGACATGGCAGCTGTACGATCCAGCGTCCTTCCTCGCTATCCCATTCAGCGTCAGCTTGTTGGAAGGGACGAACACTGGGGTTCCGCCACTGCTCGCCCCTGGTGACGCCCCTGGCTTGGGGCTCTTCAGTGGCGAGATGGCGCGAAAGTTATTGAAGGTGCAACTCTTGAAACAAACGAGCGATTTTAACTCAGTCTGGGTTAATTTTCACTCCTTTTCGGTGTCGAAAATAACTTCCCCTCTAGGAGTTGATTTCGATCTTTTGTTTTGTTAAACCTCCAACAATCTTATCAACAAACGAGCGATTTTAAGGCGATTAGGAGCGATTAAGGAGTTAATTTTCACTCCTTCCTGTGTCGAAAATGCACTTCTCCTATAGGAGTGTATTTCACTCTTTTGTTTTAAAAGTACTTTTTTTTACCATACCCATTATGCGACAGTTTAAAGCGAGGAATAGTTTAATATATGTGTTTTTCTGAATTATATATAGCGTAATGAAAATGCAAAAATTGTAAACTACGATACAAAATTTAACAAATATATTGCGGGTATATCGTAACTGTAAACTGTAATCGTAAAAAAAATATTGTAAACTGTGTAAAAATTGTAAACTGTAGTTTCACTTTAAATAAATATTTAAAGATCAATTTTGATTGTGGAAATATATCTACATGAACACAAAATCTAGAAACATGTTAACAAAAGACCTACACAAGTAAAAAAAACCTTGCCAACAATGCTAATCCTACATTCCTACTAACGGGCTAGCATTCCTGACACTCACATAACACATCCACAGTAACCGAATTACTGGAATTCCCTCTTCCGAACGCATTCCTGACGTGGCAGCTGTACGATCCAGCGTCCTTCCTCGCTATCCCATTCAGCGTCAGCTTGTTGGAAGGGACGAACACTGGGGTTCCGCCACTGCTCGCCCCTGGCTTGGGGCTTTTCAGTGGCGAGATGGCTGGGAAGTTATTGAAAGTACACTCTTAAAACAAACGAGCGATTTTAACTCAGTCTGAGTTAGTTTTCACTCTTTTCGGTGTCGAAAATACACTTCCCCTCTAGGAGTTTATTTCGATCTTTTGTTTTGTTAAACCTAAAACAATCTTATCAACAAGAGAGTGACTTTAAGGTGATTAGGAGTGATTTAGGAGTTAATTTTCACTCCTTTCCAGTGTCGCAAATACACTTCTTCTATAGGAGTGTATTTCACTCTTTTGTTTTAAGAGTGTATTCAGATGCTTTTTTTTACCTTATTTAAAGCGAGGGATATTTTCTTTTATATTTGTGTTTTTCTTAATTATAGCAAGTGTAATAAAAATGCAATGGTTTTAAACTACGAATACGAAATTTAACAAATATATTGCCATAAATACGCTACTGTAAACTGTTATCGTAAAAAAATATATTGTAAACTGTAGTTTCACTGTAAATAAATATTTAAATATCAATTTTGATTTTGGAAATATATCTACATAAACAGAAAATCTAGAAACTTGTTAACAAAAGACCTACAGTAAAAAAAAACTCTTGCTAACAATACTAATCCTACATTCCTACTAGCGGGCTAACATTCCTGACACTCACATAACACATCCACAGTAACCGAATTACTGGAATTCCCTCTTCCGAACGCATTCCTGACGTGGCAGCTGTACGATCCAGCGTCCTTCCTCGCTATCCCATTCAGCGTCAACTTGTTGGAGGGGACGAACACTGGGGTTCCGCCACTGCTCGCCCCTGGGGACGCCCCTGGCATTCAGTGGCGAAATGGCGTGAAAGTTATTGAAAGTACACTCGTAAAACAAACGAGTGGTTTTAACTCAGTCTGAGTTAGTTTTCACTCCTTTCGGTGTCGAAAATGCACTATAGGAGTGGATTTCACTCTTTTGTTTTATTAAACCTCCAATAATCTTATCAACAAAAGAGTGATTTTAAGGCGATTAGGAGCGATTTAGGAGTTAATTTTCACTCCTTTCCAGTGTGCGATTTAGGAGTTAATTTTCACTGCTTTCCAGTGTTGCAAATGCACTTCTCCTATAGGAGTGGATTTCACTCTTTTGTTTTGTTAAACCTCCAAGAATCTTATCAACAAAAGAGCGATTTTACTGCGATTAGGAGCGATTTAGAAGTTAATTTTCACTTTTTTTCCAGTGTCGCAAATGCACTTCTCCTATAGAAGTGTATTTCACTCTTTCGTTTTAAGAGTGCTTTTTTTTACCATACCCATTATGCGACAGTTTAAAGCGAGGACTAGTTTTATAAATGTGCTTTTCTGAATTATATAGTGTAATGAAAATGCAAAAATTGTAAACTACGAAAACAAAATTTACCAAATATGTTGTTATATATTACTGTAAATAAGTATTTAAACACCAATTTCGATTTTGGAAATACATCTACATGAACAGAAAATCTGAAGAAAAAAACCATGTTAACAAATGCTGACACTCACATAACACATCCACAGTAACCGAATTACTGGAATTCCCTCTTCCGAACGCATTCCTGACATGGCAGCTGTACGACCCAGCGTCCTTCCTCGCTATCCCATTCAGCGTCAACTTGTTGGAGGGAACGAACACTGGGGTTCCGCCACTGCTCGCCCCTGGGGCTCTTCAGTGGCGAGATGGCGTGAAAGTTATTGAAAGTACACTCTTAAAACAAACGAGCGATTTTAGCTCAGTCTGAGTTAATTTTCACTCCTTTCCCAGTGACGAAAATACACTTCCCCTATAATAGTGGATTCCACTCTTTTGTTTTGTTAAACCTCCAACAATCTAATCAACAAACGAGCGATTTTAAGGCGATTAGGAGCGATTAAGGAGTTAATTTTCACTCCTTCCTATGTCGAAAATGCACTTCCCCTGTAGGAGAAGATTTCACTCTTTTGTTTTGTTAAACCCAACAATCTTATGTACAAAAGAGCGATTTTATGGCAATTCGGAGCGATTCAGGAGTCAATTTTCACTCATTTCCAGTGTCGCAAATGCACTTCTCCTATAGAAGTGTATTTCACTCTTTCGTTTTAAGAGTGCTTTTTTTTTACCATACCCATTATGTGACAATTTAAAGCACGGAACAGTTTTATATGTATGTTTTTCTGAATTATATAGTGTAATGAAAATGCAAAAATTGTAAACTACGAATACAAAATTTAACAAATATGTTGCTATATATTACTGTAAATAAATTTTTAAATACCAATTTCGATTTTGGAAATACATCTACATGAACAGAAAATCTGAAAAAAAAAACATGTTAACAAATGCTGACACTCACATAACACATCCACAGTAACCGAATTACTGGAATTCCCTCTTCCGAACGCATTCCTGACGTGGCAGCTGTACGACCCAGCGTCCTTCCTCGCTATCCCATTCAGCGTCAACTTGTTGGAAGGGACGAACACTGGGGTTCCGCCACTGCTCGCCCCTGGTGACGCCCCTGGCTTGGGGCTCTTCAGTGGCGAGATGGCTGGGAAGTTGTTGGCGCTGGAAGCTTTGCCGTCTTTGTACCAGACCACCTCGGTGACGTTTGGCGGGTTGGCGCTGTAGTTGCAGATCAGAGTCGCGTCTCCCGTTTCGTTGACGATCAGGCCTTCGGTGGGTTGAACTGTTACTGACGGGGGATCTAGAGGGAAGAGGAAGTTGTCAGTTTTTAGACCACATGTTTTGAATTCTATAGAATATTTAAAAAATCAAATATTTTCTTTTCTTTAACCTTTTGTGACCTGGCGGCCTCATTTGGAGACATTTTTTAAAACCTCCCCACAAACGATTAACATGGTAATAAGTTCCGAAATTGACCTGGTCCGAAAGAATAGGATCCAATTATCAGTTCAGCTTTTGGCTGCAGGTATCAGTCATTGATTTCCTTGAAAATAATGAAGTTAAACGTGGGTCAATACGATATTAGAGTTTAAAAAAAATTAAATTAATTTTCAAACTTTTCAAAAAGTCATTTTAGTAGTTAACTTTAAAGGCATTTTGCATTAACAACAATGTTAAAATAATCAGTTAGGTACAAATAAGTTTCGTTTTTTTTTGCATTTATAGCACAAAAATGTGTTTTTTAAGGCATGTCCCTAAGTAGCTTTTTAACATATTTTTTTTTAAAATGATATTGCAAAGCATACTTTTTAGCATATATTTGTATGAAAAGTATGTTTAGATTAAGGATATACGTGTAGGATTTTGCTCGGGTCTTAAGAGGTTTTTACTGCAACATATTCTTTAACTACGAGTGCGACGAGTAAATAGGAAAAAGGAGAAACACTCAACTTACAAAGAAATAACAGCCCCAATAAACACATAAGGGCCGCACTAATAACATTTATCTCTACGCAACATACTCGTTTGTTGTATCGGGAGCCTATTCCCCCTGTGTTCAGAAGGGTCTTTAGATGAATTGAGGGGCCTAACGGAGCGAGCCCAATTATCAGTTTTCAGCCTTTTATTACAGGTATCAGTTATTTATTTCTATAAAAAAATTAAGTTAAACGAGGGTCAATACGATATTAGAGTTCTAACAAATTATTTTGAATTGTCACTAAAAATATTTTTAAATAATCAGTTAGCTACAAATAAGTGTACGTTTTTATTTGTTGTTGCATTTATAACACAAAAATGTGTAGTTTTGGAGTTTAAAACGTGTCCCTAAGAAGATATTAAACATATATTTTTTAATTTATTTATAAGACATACTTTTTAGCATATATTGGATGAAAAGTATGTTTAGATTACGAATATAAGTGTATGATTTTGCTCGGTCTTAAGAGATTATTACTGCAACATATTCTTTAATGCCAATTTTGACGAGTTAATAGGAAAAGGAGAAACACACAACTTACAAAGAAATAACCGTCCCAATAAACACATCACAGCCGCACTAATAACATTTATCTCTACGCAACACACTTCATCCGTTGTATCGGGAACCTATTCCCCCTGTGTCTAACAGGGGCCAAAAGGTCTTTAGATGAATCGAAGGCCCAACAGAGCGATGATCAATTATCAGTTTTTAGCCCTTGATTACAGGTATCAGTCATTTATTTATATAAAAAAATGAAGTTAAACGAGGGTCAATACGATATTAGAATTTAAAAAATATTTAAAATTATTTTTCAACCTTTTCAAATCATTTTAGTAGTTAATTTTAATGGATTTTCGCACAAATTTTTGTTTTAAATAATCAGTTAGCTACAAATAAGTTTACGTTTTTTTATGCATTTATAACAGAAAAATGTGTATTTTAAGAGTTTAAGGCGTTGCCCTAAGTAGCTATTAAAATATTTTTTTTTTTACGATATTTCTTTGAAAAAAAAAACCCTATTTTTTAGCATATATTTGAATGAAAAGTATGTTTAGATTAAGAATATAAGTGTAGGATTTTGCTCGGGTCTTAAGAGGTTATACTGTAACATATATTCTTTAACGACGAGTACATAGGGAAAGGAGAAACATACAACTTACAAAGAAATAACCGTCCCAATAAACACATCAGTGCCGCACTAATAACATTTATCTCTACGCAACACACTCGTTTGTTGTATCGGGAACCTATTCCCCCTGTGTCTAACAGGGGCCGAAGGGTCTTTAGATGAATCGAGGGGGCCCAACAGAGCGATGATCAATTGGTTATTGGAAGCGAAAGGCCTGTATCTGGCTATAAATAAGTGAGAGGCAGAGATATCTGTTGTGTTTGGGGAGATTATGATGAGGAAATGTCTTAGTTTGTGAGGATTTGATTGTGTGGGGGCGTATTGAGTTTTGGCTGGTTTTTCCGCCAGAAAAATGTAATTTTGGTTTACCCTTTCGTGGTTAAATATTTGTACATTATGTATATTCATTTTTGCCGACCCGGCAGCTCAACGATTAGGGAGCTAGCCATTGGATCTTCTGGGTTCGGACTCGAATCCTAGTCCTCCCGGTAAGGCATTGATGTTTGCGTTTGTCAATAAATGTTTTTATTTGTCTATGTGTTTGTGTCGTCCTTTCTTTGTGTGTCTCCTGTGACTGTGTCACCTCTGGTGAGTAGGATAAATGGTTATAAAGCCTATGCTCCTTCTAGAGGGCACATTCATTGTCATTTGTCATTTTTTGTCATATTCACTTTTTCAATCGGGTTGTTTCAGGTTATGAAATTCTTTCATGCTTTCATTCATGTTTTCCTTTAAAAACTGCTTTAATTTGTGCTCTGTTACCACATGGAGTTGATTCACCATTTGAGGCTTTCGAAGAAGAATGTTTTTTTATTTCGCATTTATGTTAACACTGAAAACTTGAAAAATTTTCATTGATTTGGATAAAAAATATAACATAGTAGTGTAAAAATAGTAATACGAGTTTGGTATGACTTAAAAGTACATGAATTTGCAATGAAGATAATAAAAATAAATACAAGTAACTGTTATTGGATGCGAAATTTCTAAGAACAATAATAAAAATAATTAAGACACATAGATATATGTTGTTTATATAGATGATAGATGGGGTGGCTACCAGGGATTGTCGATGAAAAGTTTTATTTTGCAGGGATGTGATTGCATTTTTTAAATATTTTTCTTATATTGCTTAGTGTTGAAATTTTTATTCTTTTTATTTCTGCTTATTTATGCAACTGATTATCCACATTGATATAAGATAGAAAAAGTTTGAAATGTAAGCAACTAATCTACTAATAAAACTGAATACAGCTCTCTCGGTAGATTGTGTCGCATTTCTAAAAAAGATAAAAGATACAAACTGACCTAGAGCACATTAATGAAAAACTAAATCAATTTCCACGCTGTTCTTTTTTCTTTACAAAACTATTGACTGCTCCTAACCCCTAAAATTCTTTTACTCATCTCTAAAACAAACTTTGGAGGGGGAAAAAATCTTCTGCCTCAAATATTTTCAGCGCCAAAGCACCTCTGAAAAATCTCGAAGAAATAATCCTTTTCTTCTACTTCCACAATACCACAATGTAACGCATTCCCAAGCTTACTCATCGATATAACAAGGTGCGGTATTGGTTTGACACAAATGTTAGATGACATTGAGTAAAATGCGTAAAAAGAAGGAGAGAAAGCAACAATGGCGGAAAGTTGTAAAGGGGAAATTACACTGCTCAAAACAATTATGGGAACGCATACTTTTTATCCTTTCACCCCCAATGATTCCATTTGGAATCATCAGCTTGCGATTTTTTCTGACTAAATTAAGATCGTAATTTGTATCGTTAAATGGAAGAATCATGTCTTTTGAAGAATTAACTAATGCTTGTTTTAATTGAATCACAATATGAAAACAAGGTAAAATAAAATTTACTCTAAAACAATTTTATCAAATAAATTGACCTTAAATTATTCATGCTTACATTTTTAGTGTCTAAAACTTGATTTTAACTATTTGAACTTATAAAATTTTGAAAAAATATTGTTATAGTTTATTCAAATGTTATGATTTATTTTATTCCCTTAAATTTTAGTTTATAAAAATAAGATCCCCCCCCCCTGAATTTTGTTATTTCATTCTAAATGCAAAATAAATCTTTTCCACACATTTTCGATTTTCAGATTGAAAAATGAAAATTGTTACTAAAAGGGTAAAAAGTACAGAAAGTGATTTGTTTTGAGCAGTGTAGAAACCTGCCTTTTGCCATAATTACCCCTAATAATAAAAAAATAAATCCTAATAATTACAAGTAATTCCGCCTATAGAAATCTCCGTCTAAAGAGATGAAGAATTTGAAACAGGTGCCCTGTGCCCCTTAGTAAATACGAACAAAGATGGATTTTATCTGGCAGGATTTAAATCATAACAGTTCAATAACTTGTTTAATTTGTTATGCTTTTCAAAATTCAAAATTCTTTCTTCGTAAGTGCATCAAATACAATTTTTCCACGCCAAAGCAAGGCAAAAGGCATAAAATAAACATTGCGCCGTTTCCCACAAACCCTTCTCTGTATTTATAAAACCGACTTCACCGGGACGCGATGTGTTTCGATGATCAGCTGCAAAAGCTTAGTATTCCATCGATAGTGTCACACGGAGTTTCACTCTTTCCAGACAATGGTTTGGCAAAGTGTCAATCGATTCATTTGTTCTTGGAAATAGAAGACAACCACATTTATGCACAAACTACACGAGTGGAACACAAGGATTGTGTAAAAAGGACAATTGTACAATATTGGGTTGTCTCAATATAAAAGTAGTGTTGATGATATACCAACTCAAGTTTGTGTAGTTCAAGGGCAATTCCATAAAAATTTCAACTTTGATAAAGTTGTAATTTTTTGTAGCTTACAAAAAAGATTTGTTGGCTCTGCAAAGCTGAAATTTTCCTCGATACGTGTTTGAAAACCCTTCACATGTGAATAAATGCATATAGAGTAATATGTGATATCCTTGAGCATTCTAGATAATAAAAAATTATAATTTATTACTTTACACATTTTTAATTTAATATATATTTATGAAACTTTTAGTCATTCCGTCACGACAAATGGCACGACAAGATATTTCCATTTTTAAGTACTAAGATGCAGTAGTGGTTGCAAAAATGTCATTGCGTCACACAATAAAAAGTTTGTCAAAAATAATATACTAAAATGCTTTAAAAAGTTTTAAACTTTTTTTTATTGTCTTTTGGTCTTTAACAGTAATACATAAAATAAAAAATAAAATTTCCTTTAGAAATAGCATCGTGGTAATTGTTTTACTTCAATTCTACAATTCAAAATAGCTTTTTATTCTCAACATATCATCAACTGCTTTTATCCTCCTATGCCCACTGCCTTAATCGTTAGTTCATTTTCATTCTTGTGTAAAAGTCGAGAAACCCGTCCATTGAGTTTATTACGCATAAATAAATTACGACAAAAATATAAATTATTATTTTGTCACAATAACTCTGCGATATCTTCCGCACCTCGTGTCTATTGATCCGTCCTGTGTGCGAATACTTCTTTTTCGAAGGCGCTGGGGGGAAAGCAATCGGACATTTTTATTCCCATCCTTTCCCCACGTTCTGAATTTCGGATTTTCGGGGCAAGGTGGCGAATCTAATGGGAGTTTTTCTGAGAAGTGTGAATAAAAAAAAATGAAGTTTTGGGTTTGGGATATTGCTAGTGCCAGGTTAGGTATATTTGGTGGATTTAGCGGTGATACAGTTACTATTTACTACACCAGAGCTAAAGTTCCAGAGCTTAGCCCTTTGAACCGTACACTGTTAAAATTGTTTTCGTGGTTTCACCATAAAATGGTTCTGGTATGTCAGCCCTTATTCATCTACCATGTAGTTTATGGATACCAAGAGGTTTTAGGTTTTGTGTATTGCCAGGGCCATGTTTGGTATATTTGAGGGTTATGCAGTCAGTATTTGCTACACAAGTGGTAAATGGAAAAATTTCGCTAGTCTGAAATTTTAAATAATACACTGTTAAACAGATTGTACTTGGTTCACTGTTTACAATGTTCACCTATGTCATCTGATTTTTTGGTATTAATACATAGATTTAAAAAGTAGCAGATATGCCTATCGATTGCGCAATCCCGTACAATGCAATACAAACGTTTGTGTGATGAATCCACATTTCGCCGTTTTCGCAATGCATCACGGGATACTGGTTCACATAAAATGCTTTTGCCGAAGAGTTACATGCAATGAAAACTGCACTTTTAATATGCTTCTTTTATGAATGGAGCCTCATGTAGGGCAGAAATTATCAATACATATCCAGCTATAAAGTTATGCTAGCGAAACTGGTAAAAAGTTTTAATTAGGTGATATTAAATATATATATTTTTTATTAGTCGAATTATCTCATGGTGCCATCTAGTGGTTTATAGCATGCCATGTGCGAACTGCCTTATGGGATACTGGTTCACAAAATGCTTCACTTTTTCCCTTAGGGGCAGATCTGCTACTTACTAAATCTGTGTTTTAATAAGTTGGGATACACATATGTTCTTTTTAGTCCTAATTAAGTTGCTATAGTTCATTGAAAACTCCTGTAGATATCCTTGACCCATAATTTACCATACATTATCCATTACTATGTATTATACCATGCGTCCTCTATTACCATGTTTTATTTACCATATATTATCCAAATGTTTCCATTATCCAAAATCCAAATGTTTCCGTATATTTCCGGTATTTGGTTAAGCCATTTTTTATCGAATGTTTAAGCAAACCCTTAGAAATGGTTCAACCGCATTCCTAAAATATGGTGAAATGTTTCACCACCCTTGCAGCTACTCGGAACCATACTTTTGGAACCAAGCACCAAATTTTTAACAGTGTACATTGATCAGAAAGAAACTATACTACGCCAGTCGCCAATAGCTCTCGTGTAGCTCTAATGCTAAGATAATTCAAACTAAACAATAAACAGAAACAAACTATCTGTTCACAAGATGTAAAACAACCTAATTTTTTTAAAACTAAATTTGATGCTTAACGTTACAAGCAGCAGTATGCTGTATGATTTTGAGTTGTTTATTTCTGAGTTGAAGAGCTTGGTGGAAGAAGGTGCTAAGTAACAAAAAGGTGAAAACGAGAGAACGAACTTTGAAGTTTTTCGTTTGCACTCGGATCTGTTGAAAATGGTACTTGTAATTTGTAAAAAATATGCTAAACTTAAAGTTTTTGAAAACACTCTTAGATGCACTTTCATTTTTGACGATTCATGAATCCTCAAGCCTCAATTCATTAATTTTGAAGATTGTTTCGTCAAACTATCACGTGACTTTTGAGTAAACACGAATCCTCACTTTTACGATGGTGATTTGACGATTCTGTATCTTGATTTTGAGGAAACTGAATCTCATTGTGGTACTCACATGCTCAAAAATGACGAAATATTTCTGTAGATTAGACGACATTCAAATCTTCATAAAAATGACGATTCAAATTTCCTCACTTTGAGGAAACGAAAACTCGGAGCATATGCCAGTAACGAAATCGTCAAAATTAAGGAAAATTTCGTCATTTTTGAGCATTCATTTTTAAGAATGAAAGCGGAAACCTTGTTATCGTTAAAGAAGTTACTGTTGCTTTCGCTGGCATAATAAACTCAATTTTTTCAAAAATGTCTATTAGCACGTTCTTCCACTAAGCTCTTCAATTGTTATCATTTGTTTCCCCAAAACAGTAGGAATGAAGTTTACAGTAACATAAAGCTTTCCACTCATAAATACCACTCTACTGAAAACCAGAAAACAAAAAAATTGGACGTTTAAAGGGTATCCCATTAGACAAAGTGCTCTATTAAACAAATCATGAGTTCTTTATAAACTTTTACAAAGATGACACATGAAGAAATTTGTTTCTACGAGTTTTATTCTTATACCGGCCATTTTTCCTGAGCTTGACACATCGTACGTAATATGTCTTACGTAAGATCAAGAAACTGACATTCTTTATTAAGAGTGTCAAAACATTTTGTAAAACATCCAAAGTTGGTTGACGGAGCAAGTGCTTTTCCTTGTAACCTCCATTAATGCTTTTGTTTTGTTTTCTTGTTACTACATTTATTTTGTTTAGTGCAAAAAAATAAACACATTTTAAAAAAAATGGAAAGAGAAATTGGTTTTCTGTCTTGTTGTTTACCTGTTTATAGCTTGTTTGAGTTTATATAAAGAAAACAAATTAAGCATATTTGAGAATTTTGATTACTTTTATTTTCTATTTTGAAATAAGCTGATGTTCGATTAAACATCTTCCAATACTTAGTATGTTTGTATTTCATCTAAATGGAAAAGCTTAAAAGTTATAATTATAAATTAATTTATGCATAAGAAACAGTTAAGTTGGAAAACCCTAAACTTTTGATAATTACATAGCTTTGCGAATAGTTTTTTTTTTTAATTATTTTTTTTTTTTTGAATCCGAAATTGGACGTTGTTCAAAATTGAATAACGCATCGCCAACACTAAACAATTCCATTGTTATTCTATCGTTTTGTTTCAGAAACACGTTAAGGGGAAATGGTTTTGAGGTATTCATGAAGGGTTTTGATGTGAATGATTACATTGATATTGTTTCGGAAACCAGTCAAGGAGCGTTTGGGTTAAAGCAGTTGGTGGCGGGTTTTTGAAATGAATGGTTCAAATTGCTATTTAGTTTTCGAGTAAAGAGTAGTGGTTGTGGGACTAATCGCCATTTGTTCCAGTGAAACAAGACCTGATTCATGAGGTCAAATATTTCCAAAAAGTAAAAAAAAAATCACATATATGGACTTTTCACAACCTCTTTACGTGACTGTCATTTCAAAATGAGCTGCGGGCAAGAAGGAGCAGTGTGGTATTTGGAACAAAAGCTACTGGAGACGGGCGTCGTAATTTAGAATCACAGTGCAAAACATCACAATCAAACAGGTTTATTTGTAGTTAACAGTTTATTTTAACATTGTCTTTAATGCAAAATTCTTTTAAAATTAACTACTAAAACAACTTTTTGAAAGGTTTGAAGAAAAAAAATCAAATATTTTTTTTAATAACTCTAATATCGTATTGACCCTCGTTCAACTTTATTTTTTATAGAAATAAATGACTGATTCATGTAATCAAAGGCCGTAAACTGATATTTGAATCGTCTTCCATCGCACCAGGTAGATTTCTAAACTAATTAACGTTAATTGTTTGTGGGGAGGTTTTAAAAAATGTCCCCGAATGGGGACCTTAGGTAGCAAAAGATTAACAAATTGATCCATCATCATCCAGCATATTAAACTGCGTCATCGACTATTCTACAACAATATCCATCGATTATCAGTAATTCAAGAAGACCGATATCTCCCACACCAAATTGCTCCTTCAAGTAACAAAAGTAACCCCTTTAAGACACTCATACAGTTACGGTTATGTGACCCAAGGGTGGTAACTTTTATCTTAAATATGAAGAAGAGGGTTCTATTTTACTTCCCGCCAATTCTGATAATGACACTTAAAACGTGTTACTTAGGGCCCCCGTGGGAATATTCACTCATTTGCGTGGAAGGTTTTGGCGAATTTGAGAAGTTTTTGGCGAGGAATGTGTCTTAAAGATATACGTGATTATGACCCCAGTGAAGGAGTGGGAATCTCAGTGGTGTAGCATTATGATTAATAAGTTATTCTGGTTCCTTTGCTTATGTAGGATTAGGTTGAAAGAAATAGAAGTTGTTTTTGAAAGTATTTATTTTTATAGGTTTCGTGCTAAAGTGTATAACCTGTTTTAAAAGTGTAAGTTTAAAGTGTATAGCCCGTGCAAAGACTCCGGTAGGGTTAAACTATTTTAAATTACATATAACAACACTTTAACATACAGTTTGGCGAATTTGAGAAGTTTTTGGCGAGGAATGTGTTTCAAGATATACGTGATTATGACCCCAGTGAAGGAGTGGGAATCTCAGTGGTGTCGCATTATGATTAATAAGTTATTTCGGTTTCTTTGTTTATGTTGGAAGACATGGAAGTTGTTTTTGCAAGTATTTATCTTTATAGGTTTCGTGCTAAAGTGCACAGCTCATTTCAGTGTGTGTAAGTGTAAAGTGTATAGATCGTAGAAAGGCTCCGGTAATTTTCCACGCACTCATTTGCGGCAAAAAGAAAACGTAATTGCTCTTTAAATGGGGTTTTCAATAAATTAGTGAAAACGTTAAACGCAGTTTAAGGGGCAATATAAGGCACACAATTTTTCTGCACATCAAATTTACATTACATTTTAAAATATGTTAAAAACAATTCGTCAAAATTAGCAATACTAAAACCTATAACAACATTTTAACATAAAGTTTGTCGATTTTAAGAAGTTTAAGGCGAGAAATGTGACTTAAATGTATACATGCAAATGACCTCAGTGAATGGGCAAAAATCTCAGTAGTGTAGCATTAAGATAAATGAGTTATTTCGGTTTCTTAGTATATGTAAGATTTGGTTTTGAAAAATAGTTGTTTTTGAAAGTATTTACTTTAATAGCTTTCGTGCTAATGTGTATGGACTAAAGGTAGAAATACTGCGTAGACTTTCCATTTAATTTAAAAGAATTATCTGAAAAATTCGGAGGTCACACCATTCAGTGATTTGTATGCAGTCACGCCTTAAAAAGAGAAATAAAATTTCACCCGATTTGCAAAAAAAATTAAAGTTTAGCAGCTCTTCACCATACTGAATATAATAATATTATAAGATAATACTTTCAGTTATAAGAGGAATAAACATTTAAACAATGCGAAAAGCTATTACTTCAAATAAAAACTAATCAAAATCTCACAACATCAGTAAAACAATAAATTCAACACTTTCGCCTGCAACAATTTATTCAACCATCCAAACAAAAACACAATCCTGACACTTTAAAAAACACCACTATCAATCAGAAGCCAATTAAACTCTTAACTGTAACCACACTTCTCTCTCTCCTTATAGAAAAGCAGGATAACGAGTTTCGAAATGGGGTGAAAGATGATGAATTGAAATCGAATGAACAATTACGGAACGGAAAATGGCAACACTTATCAAGAGGTCGGCAGTTTGAGGAATTTAGTGGAGATTAATTGAGCGGTTTGTTTCAGAAACCGGTTAAGGGACGCTGATTCCCAGTCATACTTGAAGGGTTTGTGAAATAAATGATTTCATTGTTATTCAATCGGTTTGTTTCAGAAATACGTTAAGGGTAACTGGTTTTGGGGTATATTTGAAGGGTTTTTGATTGAATTGATATTGTTTAGGAAACCAGTTAAGGAGCGTTGGGTTAAAGCTGTTGTTGGCGGGTTTTTGAAATGAATGGTTTAAATTGTTATTTAGTTTTCGATTGGATTGTGATTTAGAAAAGGGGATGAAGTGGGTGATAAAAAGATGTAGAGGGTTAAAAGGTTGTCGTTAAGTGAGTGAAGTTTATTTAGTGAGATTTGGTAGTTTGTGTGATAAGGAAAGTTATTTATTAGAGGAGTAATTTATAATAGTTGAGGCTATTTCTATTTGTCTACTGTTTTATCATGCACTCTTAGTGTTTATTAATGCAAATTATCTGTATTTGTCAGAAGAGTTTTGTTATCGAAACCCATAGTAACCTATTTGAATTAATAATAAATAGTAAAAAGTAAAATAAGTAACTTAACCAAGATCATTTCTACTTGTATATTTGAATAGGCGATGTTTCAAGGTATTAGTTTCAACAGTTCCAGCGATATGGTCTTCATTTTGGTCCTTCTAGAATAGCATTTGTTTTTATTATAATTTAATCCAATTATTTCAATTTAATAAAAAAAAACTATTGGTATTGCTGTACAGGTTTGGACAGTGTGTGTTATAATGGCAATTTCTTTTGATTTTTTAAATCCTTTGCTCTTTTCTCCGTCATTGTTCGTTTAATGGTTTTTTATGTTGTGCAATTTGTTGTCCTGTGACATTTTTTTTTCTCGCGTCTATGACTTAGCCGAAATGTGAAAGTTGAGCTAAATGAAACCATGTGTTTTGATGACCATGTTTGCAATTGCATATTTATGTCATAAATATCTATTAATAATGGCAGAACTGCAATGTTTCTCAAATTGGCACTCATTGCCGGGCATTCAAAAACGTGGTTTAGTGTAAGCAGCGTGTCTGGACAGTTGTCACCGTTTCATCACAGTTTTATTTTTATGCCTCTGTGGTGATTGTTTCTTTGTCTGGCAATGTCTTTTGTTGTGGATCTATCTGCATTTAAATTACAAAGAAAATGCTTCGTTTGAATAGATTTTTCACTTAATTTAAATTGAGCGATAACATTTGCATCTTGGAGGTAAACTACCTGGTGACCAGTAAAATAGTTTAATATTAAAACTAAAAAAAGGCCTACTGATATAATATCCTAAATATGTTTCATGGTTTTTTATAACGCGATATTGAAGGTGAAACTGAACAAACCAATGAAACGACAGAAGAGCAAGAATAACTACTGATAACCCACGACATCTAAAACTACCAATTAACAATGTAAATCTACAATGCGTTTAATTCACATTATATAAATTTTAAAAACTAAATATTTATAAATAACACAAATAATTTTGATGTCACTATTTTGCTAGCAATACAACTTTAGTTTTAGTTAAGAATTCCTATAAATCGTGAAAAAAGTTATGAAAAAACTTAAAACAGCAAATGCATTCATTCATTTCATAGCTTAATAACGTGAAGCATATTTAAGAAAATGAATTCCAGGACAACTAAAATTCCATTATTTCTCAATTCTTTTTAAAATGACAATACAGATGAATTTATTAAAAATCCTGAGACTCAATCATTTCAAAAATACGCTTATATGGCCCAGCTCAGATATTAAATTTAAAATCCACGTTCTCCTTCATATAATGTCTGATATTCCTTTGCAGAATGTAAGATATTCATTTATTCTTTGCTCCATTTGATATAAGTAGCCGCCAGGTTTTCCATACCAATCTGATGCATTTCCTCCAAGTAAGTAGTAATGCTCAGACTATTTACCGTAGACGACACATAACTGGGTGGTTTGTAAAACGTGTAAAGTACTTGTAGAAAAGTTCAATGATTCGGAATATTAACAAAGATATTAGCTAAGATTTGTGATATTAAAACTTAAGTGGATGGTGATTTATAAGCAAACATATTAGCGAAATTGACTTAAATATCTTTGAAACCAAAATATCGGATATGGTTGGAAATTTCAAAAGGAACATAAACTTAATTATTAGCTTTAATGGTCAATTAAACTTTTAAAAAAATACTAAACTAAACTCCTCAGCGCAACAGCCTGTTAGTGGGCCAAGACCTGCCGTGCGCATTTCAGCTTAAGGCTGATCAGTACCATGTAATTTTCAAAAAATAGATTTTTTATTGTAGTATTTTTGTAAAATACTTTTTAAGAGCTTTCCAACGATGCCTTTTGTATGTCATTCAGATACGTTTAATTTAGTAAAATTTTAATTTGGATATGGATCAGCAATATTTAGATAATGTTTTCATCTTTAAATCTCATTATCTTCATAATTGTGATTTTCTGGTTTATCCACCCTTTTCTTAAGGTAGGCGAATACCCAAAATTCTAAAATTTTTACTATTACTTTAATCTTTTCCAAATTTGGCATAGTGATTTCAAATATAATGAACAATGCTTTTTGGGCAATTTTTTTTATTTAAATATAATTGATTTATTTTAAACGGTGTTTTTCAACTAAAAAAAGGGGTTTACGCCAACACTTCTAGCATAAAAAGTTTTACATTAATTAACCTGAATTTTTTCACAGATGCTATTTCAATATATATCTGTGCCATGAACCTTTAACATCTGGTGTAAGTATACAAGTTTTTTTTTAAAAAAATGTCCAAGTGTAAGTTAATCGAAAAAAATCCTTTTTTTTGTGTTTAATTTATAAAATTTTTCTTAATAACTTTTTTTCTTGTAATTTGTATGTAACTCTAGAGGGTCATTGCATGTATCAGTTCAAAACGAAGAATTTAGCACATAATAAATGTTCATAGGATGAAAATTCAATGTGGTAGACTTGTTGGCGTAAACCTCTTCTTTTAGTAGAAAAACACCGTTTAAAATCAATAAATTATATTTAAATAAAAATAAAAGCCTGAATAGTGTTATTCATTACATTTTAAATCACCATGATAAATTTGGAAACGATTGAAACAATAGTAAAAATTTTAGAATTTTGGGGAATTTTGGGTATTCGCCTACCTTAAGAACTATTTCATGTCACCAAAAATTACAGGAAAAACAATATCAGGGTGTTGTGCTTACAGAGATGAGCATTTCTCAAAATTTGAAGAAGACTAAAAATATGGGTAATTTTGTGATGCAAAAATGGTTCAATTTAACATTATAGCAGTATACAAGATACCCTGCTTTGAGTGCCAAGGGTTATGGGGTTCTAGGCATATATACCTGCTAGGTGGTCAACCTCGCGCAACCCGGGATCAATTCCCAGACACGCGGCATAGCAATGCTAAGTAATACCACTAACCCAAGCACATATTTCTCTACTTCAAATTTGCTTGACTTTACTTCTACCTGATTGCAAACTGTAGATAAAACCAGAAGAAATGTTGTATTATTAGAACATGTCAGTTGTGGAACTAGATATACTATATTCAGTTATACCGTTGTGAAACCAAAGCAAAGGCACTTCAATATGTAAACTAACGAATGCGAGATAGAATTTTCCTTCGAAAATACCACGTGATTTAAGAAACATACAGGCAGGTGTCCTTTATAGCTATTTCTTGAAGAAAACGAAATCTCTGAGATAACATCGAAGAGTTTCGAAGAACGACATTCTTACGTTAAATCAAAAATATATCTAGCGTTTTTTCCCCATTAGATATTTTTTAAAGATATGCTACGGGATTTTTGGTTTTGAGCATTTTGGTAAAGAAATATGCTTTTTTTTGTTACTGTATTAGTTTTGAGTAAGGCTTTAACCACCTATTTCTTAAAAAATTATTCAGGATATTTTTTTCTGGTCTAATGATTGAATTATGCGAATATTCATATATTTAAAAAATATATTTAGGAATTTATATTTCAGAATTTTTAAACAAAATCAATTTGTTCTTCAGAAATATGTTTTATTTGCGCTATTGCTTCACTTTTTTGGATGGAATATGAATCTATTGTTTTGAGTTGGGATAAAACTAAATTTTAAAGGGTATTATTTTGAATGAAGTAGTTTGATTTACTAGCTTAAAAAATTGGGTCCCAAATCGTCTTTTAATATATTTGCAACTTTCACTTTCTGGATAATTTCGAAAATCAAAAACGCTCAATAAAATTTTTTGCAGAATTTGGCTGCTCCGAAATTTTGTACAAAATAAATTTATTTTAACTTATTCATTAATTTTTTTATAATTATTTAAATTTATTGTTTCCTTAAATATCAGCATACAATTATTTTATTTTACTTAAAATAAAATTTAAAATATAAATTAATAAACGAAATAACAGGCAGTCAAACGAACGAAATCTTCTGAATGATTGAATGTCAATATGACCCTAAATGTTTGCTTCCTGTGTATGAATCAGCATAGATAACAAAAATCGTTTTACAGAAATGTATTTTACCTTCTTTTACTTTGTTTGGCAATACAATTTTATATAAAACAAATTTATTTTAACTTATGTTGTAAAATTTTTTATTATTATTTATATTTATTGTTTCCAAAAAAAAACCATAAATTGTATTATTTTAAAAATAAGTTAATAAACGAAAGAACAGGCAGTCAAACGAACGAAATCTTCTGAATGATTGAATGTCAATATAACCCTAAATGTTTGTTTCCTGTGTATAAATCAGCTCAGATAACAAAAATCGTTTTACAGAAAGTTTTATACCTCTTCTTTGTTTGGCAATGCAATTTTATATAAAAGAATATCTTAACTTATGATTTAAACATTTTCATAATTATTTATATTTATGATCTCCATAAAAATAAGCATTAATTATTTTATTTTAAAAATGAGTTAATAAATGAAAGCACAGGCAGTCAAACGAACAAAAACTTCTAAGTGATTGTTTGTCAATATAACCCTAAATGTTTTTTTCTTGTGTAAAATCAGCATAGATAACAAAAATCGTTTTACAGAAACGTTTTTTACCTTATTTTCTTTGGTTGGCAATAGTGAAATAAATAGGTTCAAATCAAACAGTATATTTTTTTGTATACAATAAATATGTATGTTATATGTCAAACGCTGATTACGTTTGATAATTTATGTATAGAACAGAAATGTGGTGTTAGATTTAGATTTGAATATCTCATTCAATTTCAGCTTTAATCTCTTAATAAATGTACCTTTTTTAAGCGAAAATATCTCATTTTCAATGCAGTACAAGGAAAGATAGTTATATATTTGCAGATGATAAATAATGATGAGCTAGTTTAAAGGAAGTATTATGAAACATGATAGTGTAGTAAGTTGTGTATACGGTTGTTTCTGTTTTACGGTACGATTATTATAATTGTGAAAAACTATTATAAGGACCTGACCATCACCTAGGACTACTAGTTACGGCATGGACCCACGATTTTATTGAGCTTAACATCGGTTAGACAACTATAATTTGTTTCACAATTCGCAATTGTGTCTACTTTTTAGGACAAACTCAATTGAAGAGTACTGAGTAAGAGCCGCTTGACTTATTAGGAGTCGTACCATAATTGTGTCTGCTTGGCGGACATTGGCAGCAGTAAACCGGCTTCTCTCCTCTTCTTCGCTTGTCCAAGCGTCGGATTCATGCATCGCGTGAATCTCAGTAAAAAATTTTATTGAAACTGATTTCTTTGCACCAGTTTAGGTGATTAGTCGCTATCATCGGCAAAGAGGCCTGACGAGGAAATTTTTCTACGAAATTAAGCGTTTTTTCCCCTGTACTCTTCAATTTAACTTGATCGCCGTATTAAGTTTTCTCTCGGGAGCAAACTGATTTTTGATAAATGTATTTTAATGATTTTTATAACTCAAAGGTCATAACTATGCAACATGTATCAAGTAACAATATCGAAAAGGCTCCCCAATGTCACCTGGCCTAGTGCCTCACATTGCCATGGTCATGCCCTCACTATTATACATTTACGTTAAAATGGCGGTGGATCGGGCATGTGCTACTAAAGCCCGAAGAGTTCAAGGTAAAAGAGGCCTTAGAAAGGAATCCGCAGGGCAAAAGGAAAATAGGGAAACCAAAAACAACGTGGCTTCGAACAATTAACAACGAAGTGAAAGAACTTAACAAGTCATAGGGAGAGATTAAGACCATCGCAGCCAACAGGCTGATGTGGCGGACCATGACGGAGGCCCTATGCTCCATGTTGGAGTGAAAGAGGTATAAGTAAGTAAGTATTGAAAAATAATTTATTAACTTACATAAAACATCAAGCGTCACAGCATGCAGTAGAGGAGGTTGCAGCTGCAACTTCTGAACCTCGTTCAACCCTTGGCAACAGTAGTCCCCCTGGTGGTCGTGTCTGGAAGCTATGAACACTAGTGTCGACGACGTCCGGTAGGTGGCGTCGCTCATTAGGTCCTGTGACGCAGGCGGTTGCGGTTCGACCTCACGTGACCTGTTGAACCACGTGATGCTCGCGGCTGGTCTTGAACCTTCGACGGTGCAGGTCAGTGATACCATTTCACCGGCGACAACGGGTGTGGTTGGTCCACGTACTCGTAGGGATACGGGTTTGACTGAAAAATAAATAGAAATATCATTAAAAACTTATAATCGTTATTATTTTTACACTGGCTTCATCACGGCCTACTCACCTACTAAGGCAAGAGAAGATCTACCAAACACGCTCGGGGACGGAATTTTTGACGTCATAGTTCCGAGTGACGTTGTTCCGAAGATGAATATAACCTGTCTGGTCTCGAAACCTTTTCGAATCCACTCGTTCACGGCTGACTGCATTTTTAGGGTTCCGAATGCGTCCGAACAAGTTTCTCGATCTTCGTCACTCGGAACCGTGTAGTCAAAAATTCCGTCTTCGTTCATGTTTGGGAAAGCTTCTCTGGCCTTGTTAATGAAGTTGGCTGTGGTTTCATTTAATTTTGTTAAAAATTCAGGTTCTGTAAAAATTAATTACTAGTACAGAATTTCCACACGTATCTGTACTATATAAAATATATGTGCGTATAGCTATACAATTTTACATCCCTCTCAATAATTCAAAACACATTTTAAGGTAGTGTTATAACAGATAAGATAATTTTAATAACGCAAAAAGTTATATTTCAACTACCCTTTGCTAACGTAAGATTTTTCCAAAACCTAATTAAGAGGTCTCAAAGTTATACCTTCTCTATCTAAAAGGCGAGCCTTGAAAGCATTATCTTCCCCCTTCCTTCATTTGCTTTTCTAGGAAACGGGAGGGTAGGGGCATCGCTTTCCTAAACTTAGCGTGTTTGAGGTTTTGTTCTGAGGTTAACAATCCGAGCAGTTCAATCCTAAGTAGGGTGGGGAAAAACACGCTCACGCCGTTTCGAAGATTTCTTCGACAAGTTATATTACGTCTTTGCCAAGCGTCATTCACCCTAACGCCACCAAGATTGCTTCTCAGAACTCTTCTCTCAAATAGTGCAATTCTTCACTCTCTACACTCTTAAAACAAACGAGCGATTTTAACTCAGTCTGAGTTAATTTTCACTCCTTCCAGTGTCGAAAATGCACTTCCCCTATAGGAGATGAATTTCACTCCTTTGTTTAGTTAAATCTACGGCGGGATCACTCCAAACGAGTGATTTTAACTCCGTCTGAGTTAATTTTCTCTCCTTTCCAGTGACGAAAATGCAAGTTTCCCATCGAAGTGGATTTCACTCTTTTGTTTTAAGAGTGTATGTTTAGTTAGATACCAAGTTTCTGAACCATATATTACAACCGGCCTGCTGGAGCGCCACTAGAAAAAAAAAACCTGGGAAGGGGGAAGGAAATTTTTATATATTACTAGCAAATTTATACCCGCACTTCGCACGGATTAAATAAATATCAAATCGATCCAAGTATGTGTACCATATAACCTGTTATAAAATCATAAACTTAAGTTATTCTCTTTCCACTTGTTATCAAGTAAAAAATCTCAATTCATTGCCCTAACATTCTAAAATCAAAAATACGCTGTAAAATGTACTCATAAATGTCATCACAATTCTCTCATAAATACATAAAACCTTTCTTAACTCTTTTGGCTCGTTTTGGTAAATAATTTGGCGAGAAAATAGATATAGCTACAAACACACACATTATACAGCTCTAACACAACGACCTTAGCATATCCAACCAGCTTATAAATTATTTTAAAAAAACATTTTGCCCATTTGGCGAGTTTTAATAAATAATTTGGCGAGATTGGCAACATATTTGGCGAAACAATAAAGACATAATACCCTTATATACAGCTCTAGTGCGATGGCTTTATTAACCATCATAGTTCAGTAATAGCTTAACAAACATTTTGCTCATTTGGCGAGTTTTAATCAATGAATTGGCGAGATTGGCAATGTATTTGGCGAAAAAGTAAAGACATAAAACCCTAATATGCAGCTCGTGCGATGACCTTTATTAACCATCATTGTTCAGTAATAGCTTAACAAACCATTTGCCCATTTGGCGAGTTTTTATTATAATTTGGCGGGATTGGCAACGTATTTAGCGAGAAAATAAAGACCTAACGGCAGCTCTAGAACTTATAGGTAAACTACACATTTATTGTTTGAACATGCATATTTGTAATCAACAGAACCATCATTGACGAAATCATCAACTAAACCCATAAGAGATCCAGGAATCAAGACTTGTTGGAAATACGTCACTTGAAACATATCAATTATTTTCAAATAATGAATTTAGTTTCTGAAAGTTATGGCAACACAATAAAATAAACATTTTCAATTTTATTTATTTTCGTTGAAAGTTTTATTTAATTGTTTCTTCAGATGGCATCAGGAAAGAAAAGAAATCGTCGGATTTGAGCCAAAGTGGTGTAGTTTTCCCAGAAAATTCGAATTTTCTCTAAAAATAGAACACTTTGAGCTCTGAAAGTTCTTATTCTGTAACTCAAGTATGAACTACGTATTTGTACCAAGTTACGAGTCAAACAAATGTCTAGTTTGTGAGTTTCAGAGAGACATACATACATACACACACACAAAACTTCATTTTTATTATTATAGATTATTCAATTAAATTATTACTTTTTACGTAAACATTATCATAACAAAAAATTTATTGCATGTTAAAAGTAATGGATTTTTCCTCATGTAGCAAAATCATTATGAAGTTTTAAGGCTTATTTAAAATTTATTCGAGCAAAATATTTTACAAGTATAATTAATAATTTGTTGAATCCTAATGAAATTTTAAAACTCATTGAATATTTATAAGATCTAAAGATTTTTCGTGAGGAATTATAAATTCTTCATTAAAATGCACCGATTTCATCCGTAGTGAATTCAATTTTCAAATTAAGAGGTTTGAGAACACATTTTCTTTAAACTCGTTTTCTATACATATTAACTGAATTTTAATTCATTATTTAATAAGAAATTTTGCACTTTCAATCTACTTTATTATTCACCATCCTTTTCTTAATAGTTTTCCAGAACTTCATCAAGCGATAGAAACACACCGCTTCGTGTATTTTCTCTTTTAAATATTTCCAAAGGGAGCAATGCAAAACTTAAAAAACTGAGTGAACAATTTTCACCGCAAGCCAAAAACAAAGTTGCAACAAAAAGTTTAAAATATATTGATGGTTTCTTCGTCAACCGGAAACAAAACGAAAGAAGAATAAAAATAATAAAACCGCCAATCTTTAAAAATTCTTTTTTTTTTATGATAACAAAGATGCCGTGTGGTAATAACTCTGCACTCTAATTAGAATAGCCTTGCTTGGTTCTATACAAACGTGTGTCATTTTTCTTAAGTTGAGATGTTTTTTTACCTACTGCTGCGTTTTTCAATGAATCTCGGAAGGAATAAAATTAAAAAAAAACTTATATTGAAAAGTTTTCTTATTTTTTGCAAAACCTCAAAAAGGCTCGTTAGTTTTACCATAACAATTAATCAAAAGTTCTTCTTTTTTACAATGTAGCGAATCTCTGTAGGGATACATTTAATGTCATTCTCAGATAATAGTTAATTTGTGTTTCTGCTTTTTTAAAAAAATCATTTGTTATTATCTATCGTTTTTTTAATCTACGGTTACTTTGAAAAAAAAAATCCATTCTGTAGTCTCAAACCATATTTGGAACTATTTCAAATTTTAAGTAATAATTCATATAAAGGATAGATACAGTTCCTTTTAGGGTTACTTTCTGTTATCTTGTCAATTGCTTTTGTAAATCCAATACTGTTTACAAGTTGCAAAAATTGTAATTTTAAAATTATTTGTTAATTTTATTTTAAAAGAGGGAAAATAAATTTGTTCTTCTTGGCTGCTAATGGTTTGATTCTGATCAAAACGTTTTTTTAAATAAATTAAATTAAAATCATTAACCTGTAAAACATTAAAAAACTTACTATATTTAAGATGAACATACTATTTATTTGGAACCTGTGATATTGTTGCTTAACTGTTGACTCTGTATTCAAAATCACATTTAATTAAAGTTTCCAGATTCACAGAAATGAAGATGAACATTATCTGTTCGCGATCACTAGAACAGGAATGAGTTCAAAATTCAAACACAATTTAATTTTGCAATTCGAACAGGTAATCAAAACAAACACTAATGCTCATCCTTAATTGGAAACAAGGGGGCAGGGGAGCCCAGTTGGTTAAGTGTTCTCCCAGAATGCGAAGGGTCCCAGGTTCAGGTCCGGGCTTCTCCAAAATAACTGTCGACCATTAAACGACCCGTGCAGCCAAAATGTCCGTCAAATAATACCCCTGTGGAGGGAATGCACGTTAAATATCCTTCTTCAAAGTCCCAGCACTGCGTACGATGTCTCCATTCAAGTCTGAGTTGGTTTCTGACTCAGGTGTCAGCTCGTCACTTGACTGGGGTTCTGAAATACGACGTCCATCGTTAATAGCCCTCAAGCAGCTCTAGTGGGATGATAATACAAACTAACCTAACCTAACCTAACCAACTGTTTGGATAGGAAATAGGTTAAAAATTCAGTAAGTACTAGTATTTACTTTTGCATTTAAAACAGGTGATAATAACAAATAGTTGTATAATTTTCCTGCAAATTGCATTATTTCTTAAACTTACGCCATTATATATTTTTATCAACAAAACATATGATAATTAACCAACCACTAATACCTAACATCCCAATTTTTCACGAGCAAATCGCTTCTGCGTTTTTTTCATTATTTCCATGATCCAATGACATGGACTATTAATTGTCTCTTTTTTTAATCCTTAACAAGACCATTTAATTATCAGCTATTAATGGTTATGACACAGATGCATTCATTATTTTGTTTCTTTCGAAATAGGCGTTGTGGATAAGAAACGCCTCTTTTCAAGAGAAAAATATGGCGTTGTGTTATATCCGCTAACTTTGTTCAGTTTTTTTAGTTAATCGAGTTGTTATGTATCACGGCTCAATTAACGGTAATCGGTTTTCGTTAATTATTTTCGGTTTATTATTACCGCTGAAGTGTCATCCGTCATTAGGTGATATTGTTTTATTATTAGTTTCGGTTCTTAGTTCGAAAATAATCATCTTATTATGGAGAAAATATGTTTTTGAATACTTTCCCTAAAAGGGTTTGTTACTAATATGTTTATTGAATTTTTTATTAAAATAATAAAATTATCTTGTTTCAGTTAACGTAGTTTCTACCAGTTTTTCCTTCTACACCAAATTCGATCGGTTCCCCAATCGGTAGTATGTTCTCTAGTAACATTAGGTTAGGTTTGAAATATCGTCGCACTAGAGCTACACGAGGGCTTTTGACGTCGTATTTTAGAACCACAGTCAAGTGACGAACCGACACCTGAATAGGCACCCAACGCAATCGTTAAATGCGACATCGTACGCAGCGTTAGGACTTTGAATTATATTTAGCGTGCCCTCCCTTACACGAGGTATTAGTCGTCGGACATTTTTGGCTGCACGGGCCGTTTATAGGCCGGTAGTTTTTTTGGCGATGCCCGGACCCGAACTTGGGACCTTTCGCATGCTAGGCGACTGCTTAACCGACTGGGCTCCACTGCCCCCTCAAGTAACATTGCTTCGGTAAACGAGGCTTGAGAAAGATTTATTTTTATTCAGTTTTTATGTTGCCATTCAAGTTTTGAAAACATGTCTATTGATGATACGCAATTAATACACTTGCATTCAAAAATTATTATGATAAAAATATTATTTTATTCAACAAACTTGATTTTAATAAGCTTATTGCTTTTCAATAATTAATTGTAGAACAAGCTTTTACCTCTAGATTTTGCTAACATAATTTATTAATTAATGTTATAAATGTTATTAACATAACTATTATTATTATTGTTAATTTTTATTAGTATTCTTATTTTTTACATATAACAACAAATAATAATATAACGACAACATATAATTATTTAACATAATTGTTGTTGGTTCATAAATTTGTTAACATAATCTTTCTCAATAGATATTTAAGCCGTGTTTACGTAATATAGTTACACCAAATTATATCTACGAAAAAGGGAGAGAATCATAATTGGTTTAAGTTTTTACCGATTAAATGTTATTACCTTAGAAAACGGAATTTCTTTAAATTGACTCAATGTCTTTAAACTCGAATTTATTTTACAATAATTATATAATTTCTGGGTTCCACTTTTTTTGCTATTATTATTATTATTATTATTATAAAATGTAATGTAAAATGTGCATATGCATAAAAAATAAGTACGCTAAATCTTTTTAAGAAAAGTTGAATTCATTTAATTTAGATAAATATGTTTTATAAATTCTTTCTCAAATTGGTAAAAAAAAATAACAGATATATGTTTTCAAAGAATTCGTGTATTTTAGACATTCATTTTGTCTTATGAAATATCCTTTGAAAAATAATACTCCAAATGGAAATATAAACTTCAAATATTCGTTTGTTTGGTTTATAGATAAAATTGAAGTTTTGATTAGTAAAAAATAAACTAAATATTTCTTTAAAAACAATTTTAAGCTATACATTCCATTCCTACCAATACACTAATAAATACTGTACTTTTTTTTAAAGGAAATAAGAATTTATATATGTCTATCTTGCTCCTGGTAGCAGCTGGCTCGAAAATAGAAAACTTCTGCTTCCGTATACCTCGGAAGAAATCTCAAAAAATGCATAAAAAGCGGCACAAGTTGAACTGAAGTTTATTTCAAATATCGAATATTTCAAACATTTTTTGAAAGATTTCTCGTGTTTTGTTAGAGATTTTTTAGAATTGGCTTGACAAAACCCTTCATTAGATTGTGAGAGCGCTTGTTATTGAAAATGTTTATTTTCTGGCTTACTTTCCTGTTATTTATGTTCCAAAGAATTAAAAATAATAGCATTGACATGCTTTAGATGTCCGTACGTCCTTCCAGTCAATCGGATCTTTTAAATTATTTTTTGTAAGAAAAGTATACTTATAAAGAAACAATGTCATGATAAATTTTGTCATACAGATAAGTTTGGATATAATTACTCTTTGTTTGTCTGTACATTTTCTCATTTGTCTGTGAGCTTGTTTTATGACTGTCATTTTAAATAGTTCGATTGTATTATTTTTTGTTCGAAAGGTAGGACATCTGATAATGCATTTTATTCTTTTTTCGTCTGTCTGCTCATTTGTGCGTAAGAATTTCAATTTTCAGCGAGTAATAAAATAACAGGAAAAAATACTATTTTTGGTTTTTTTTTAGACTATCTTTTTTAAATGCAATTTGGACCAAAAATTTTATTTAAATTTTATTAATTATGTATAAAACAATTTGTGCATTATATCATTACAAAACGTGATGGTGATCAAATGGTTACAAAATAAAGGGAATAATTGTTTTCAGAAAGCAAAAGTGCTCAAAATTTTAAATTAAATGCTTGTAAATAACGTTTATTTATGTTAAAATAAGAGACGTGAATAAACGGTAACAGTGATGGCAGTGATTTTCAATATTTTGAATGACTGGGCTTATTGCAGTGTGTAATACGTGAATTACAATAAGTATTACATAACATTTTCAGATACATGATATCCAATGTATAAAAGGGAAAAAAGCATTTAAACTTTATTTAATTGTAAGAAATTATATTGTAATTAATTTAATTTTTATATTGTAAGAAATTAATTGTAAGAAACTTTTTGAAATTAAATGCAAGGTTTTAAGTGTTTTATTACAATTGTTTTAACAAGCCCTCTCTTGATTTCGAAATCGGAAAAAAAATACTTTTATTCACTTCAATTTTACATATATTCTTAAGTATTACTTTATTCTTCTTTATAGAATAACCCGACAACCTGACATTTAGTATATCTCTTTAGAATATCACTCCTAAAAGAATATTCTAAATCTTCTCTTGAGTCATCTGACAATTTTGATCAATGGTGGTAGAGTAAGTCAGTGTTTTATTTTTCTATGTATAATGTAGGCATAAAACCGTTCTTTTGTACGTGATCTTTTTACAGGAATAGTAACTTTTACGTATTTTTTGAACTGCTGTTTAATATTCTGCCATATTGCCTATGTTTTTAAAGATTTATTTAATAAAAGCGCATTCTTCAATGTGAAATAACTCGATTTACATCTCAATATTTTAAACATTATTTAATAAAATACCAAGATCACAAATTCAATGCTTATACACCTTAAGAAGATTATTACTAGAACTTACGATTACTATTATTAGATTATTATTAGAAGATTAGATTTGTAGTAAAGAATTTTTTGTCTGTTTGCAATCAATTCCGATAGCTTTAAAAAAGACTATTTTTTATCAAATACTTAGAGCTTGTTTTAAAATAACATTTTTGGAAGAGTAAATGCCAAATAGTATTGCTTCACTTGAATTCAATTTACTCAAACACGCATTTTCAATTCAGTATTTAATTTTAATTAACACCCCCCCCCCAAATATCGGTTTTATAACTGAATTTCTTTCATTTATTAATTTTAATATTTTTAATTCTCCAATAAATTATTGTGACTTTTTGGATGAAAATGCGTGATTTAAAGAAAATTTACTTTTCAAATATATCTTTTAATTTTCAAATAGTAAAAACATTTTAGTCGAACATTAAATTGAGCACCATAAATACGGGAGTAAAAAGAAACATTCTTTCATTTTTATTGTATTATTTTTGTTGTTCTTTCACTCTTAAAACAAAAGAGTGAAATCCACTCCAGTAGGAGAAGTGCATTTTCGACACTGGAAAGGACTGAATATTAACTCAGACTGAGTTAAAATCACTCGTTTTTTGTGATCCTGTCGGAGGTTTAACACACAAAGGATCCACTCGTTTCGGGGAAGTGCATTTTCAAGACTGGAGGAGTGAAAATAACTAAGTCTGAGTTAAAATCGCTCGTTTGTTTTAGGAGTGTTGATATAGTAGCAGATCATAACTTAAATATAACACTTATTCCTGAAAAAGAAAAAAAAAACATTTAAAAATACCCTGTTTAAATAGTAAATTGAACGCTATGAAAGCGGGTGCAATTAGCAATATACCTTTGCGTTTCTTTATAATGACAAATGACAGTGATTGCGCCCTCTAGAAGGGAGAGTGTAGGCTTTATAGCCCATTACCCAGCTCGCCAGAAGAGACAGTCACAAGAGACACACAAAGAAGGACGACACAAACACTTAGACAAATAACAACATTTATTGACAAGCACAAACATCCATGCCTTTTACCGGGATTCGAACCCGAGTCCAGAAGATCAAAAGGCTAGCACTCTAACCATTAAGAAGCCGGGTCTGCCCTCAAATAGTATAAGGTATTATTATTGGTCATGTTTAAGTCTTGAGTGAAAATAGGAATGTTACTAAATTAATTTTGTCACTTGAAACAACCCAATTCATCAAATATGAAGAGTACACGGGAAGAACCACTTGATTTATTAGTAATTGTGTCTGCTTGGCGGAGATAGGTGACCGGAAACCGGTTTTTCTTTCGGTTCCTCATTCGCTGTACAAATGTGTGACTCGATTCACTGATCTCTGGCGTGAATCAGGGTATCCGCGAAAGAAAAACAAATCGAGTAACCGGTTTCTTTACACCAGTTTAGGCGATTTCTCGCTATCATCGACAAAAAGGCCTATTGAGGAAAGCCTTCTTTTAACGAAATCAAGTGGTTTTCCCCTTGTACTCTTCACATTAAATTGAACCCTATAAAAGCGGGAGTAAAAACTCTAGTATCCACATTTCATTTTTTCATTACACTATTTTTGGTTTATGTTACACGTTATAAAATCGCTGTGAAAGTTAATAACAGAAACCAATACTATTTGTTCCTTATAAAATAACTCCAACATCCCACCCGCAGTATAATCGCCAAAAGATTGCGTCATTCCAAACGCATTAGCGGGGTCCAGAGACCCTAGGTCGATATAAGGCCACCGGTTCGAGTCCAGCCATCCTATCTATCTCAATTTGACGTGCGCGATGGACAGGTTATATTATGTGTCCCTGCATCCAACAACAAAGAGAGTAGCGTCGTCGGTGGGCTGAATATTTTTTTATTGGTTATTGCTTTAGTATATATATAAAAAAGGATACAGATATTGCTTGCTCCTGCAGATAGGGAGGTAGCATATTGTGTAGTTGTGTTTTGTATGGCGTTTGCAATATTTTGTTTTGTGTATTGGCTGAGGGGATTGGGTATGGGTTATTTATGGTATATTAATAGTATAGTAGACCGTGAATGATTTTGTTTTAATTTATGTATTGATGAATGTTGCTTTGGTTTGTTTGGGGTAATGGATACTTTATTATTTATCCTCCTAAGACAAAAGTAAAATCCAACACGTATATTCTTAGTCTATACATACTTTCCATACAAATATAGGCTAAAAATATGTTTTGAAAATAATTTTTTAAAAAAGTTATGTTTATTAGTTATTTAGGGACGCGCCTTAAACTTCTAAAAATACACATTTTTGTGCATTAAATGCAAAAAAGTCCATATTACTTATTTGTAGTTAACAGATCAATATCACATTGTTTTTAATGCAAAATGCCTTTAAAATTAACTACTAAAAGAATTTTTTTAAAGATTATAAAAATTTAAATAATTTTTTGAAGAACTCTAATACCGTATTGACCTCACTAATATCGTTGCTATTGAAAAGTAATTCAAATATTTGATTTATTGTATGACAACCTGAAATCTAGACATTTAAATAAAAATTATGGGTAAAGAAATGTAATAAAAATAGCTCTACTTGCAAAGTGAATCTATATTAAAAAAATATTTTTAATGCTGTCTTGACATTTAAAAATTAATTTAGATTTCAGACCTACATCAGGGAAAATTAAAAAAATTAAATCTCAAACTAATGTTTTATTTTGTAGAATTATCGGCTCTAAACTAATTTTGAAAAAAACCATCTCTATCGCAAAAAAAAGATATTTTCCGACAACTTAACCGCTACAAAAAATTGGAAACTGCAATTTTGACACAAAATATATTAGAAAATACACGAAAAAATATATGTCTTATTGAAGAAGACAGATATTTGAGTCAGAAAGATGAGGACTCCTAGTTATTGGGAATTTTCCTACAAGCTAGCTAATCGTCGCAAAATTAAAATTTGTTTCCTTAATCATTTCCTTTCAAATGTAAGCAACTTTTATTCCACTGTTTTATTGAGGGTCTAACATTCAGGACCAACATTCACTCCCATATAGGACAATAGGTCTGATTAAAGTTTTATAGATGCTCTACTTAGTGTTAACAGAAATAAACTTAGACTTAAAATGGTTAGTAAAGCATCAGTAAAGAAATAAAAGCCCAATTTTTTTCTCAAGGCAAGGAAGATGAAATTGTTCCTTCCGTAAACCTTATTTTTGATGATTCCTAAAAATAAGTCATCCTTTCATAATTTTTTTAATGCCAATTCAATCTTATTTTTCGATTACAAATATATTTGTTGTGAAAGTTTTCAAATCTCTTATTACAGTCAATCTGTACTAAAGCTATTAAATTCTCACATCCACTAAGTTCATCGGTTTTCTTAGTGATTATTGGCGACTTTTTTTTTACACAACTCCTGCAGATTTTTTTTTCAATCAAGAGATCCCGAACAATTTTATTCCAATTACCGCTCGATTGGATGTGAGAGCAGAAACAGCATGGTATTTTTGATGGTTATATGACCTTACAGTGGTCAGTTACATGATTAAATGACTTTACAGTGTTCGCTACACGCGTTCGGTTCAATAGTTAAATGACCATACATTATTCGGTTACATGATTAAATGACCTGACCTTACCGTGTTCGGTTACATAGTTAAATGACCTTACAGTGTTCGGTTATAGGGTTATATAAACTTACAGTGTTCGGTTACATGGTTATAAGACCTTACAGTGGTCAATTACATGATTAAATGATCTTACAGTGTTCGCTACATGTGTTCGGTAAAATGACCCTACAGTATTCTGTTACATGGTTATATGACCTTACAATGTTCGTTTCATCAATAATGAAAAGTAGACGAAGCTTCACAAATTCAAATAGTCCAGTACTTTTCTATTTAGAAGGTGAAAAGCGTGCCAAACGAAATATTTGATGAAAAACAAAACTTTTTGTCAACGAAATACAGAACACTAAGCCTACATGTTGTTTTTCCCTATTTTTTTTTTACATTTTATGCTTGAAAAAAAATGCATTCATTATTCATTTCCATATTTTTTACATTATTTTCAGACATAAAAAATAGTTACTTTTATAACCTTTTATTTAAAAAAACTATCCTCTCGTTAAGTTTCAAATTGTTACCTTCTCTATGATAAACAAATAGTATTTTTATTGTATCTGATTATATAAAACTATTTAAAATAAATAATATCTAAACATAAAAAATGTATTTGTCCACGGTACATTACCTTCATCTATTATCAACTAATACATACCAATACTCTAATATTTCCTCTATTACATTCAATTTACAACTTCCCAATTACCCTGATTGAAAGCTCAAGAGCGCGAATAGTGTGAACTACATGCATAACACAGAAACTATATACCCAAACTACTGCTTATTCAAAATACATGTTATTACACATGCAATACAATTCATACGGTCTTATGTCCCAAATTAGGTAAATTTCGAGCAACGCATTACGCGTTTCGGAGGCTAAATGAATTCAATAGGCAATTGCCCCTGCGACTCGAAATTACTATGGTAAAATGATCCTTGGTTGTATAATACTGGTGAAATATTCATGTAATATTAGTCGATGTGTATTTGATGTATTCCATAAACATGGTGTCAAAATGTCGCTATTGATGTTAGGCGATGTTTTGAAGTATATGAACTACGTGTGGTATGAGAGTGTTACCGACTATTTGGCTTGGATGTCTGGTGCTATTGGTAAGTAATTCAAATATTCAATTTATTATTATATGTGAACCTGAAATATGGACTAGAATAAAAATTGTGTGTAAGGAAATGTAATAAAATCAAAATATGTCTTCGCATCTGTAACATGACATAAAGAAGAAATATTACGATTATGTAGTGCAAAGCAAATGTTATGAAAGAATATTAATACAGTAAACTGATAGAAATTGTTAGTTTCTTTATAGCACACAAAAATTGTATTTTTACAGCTCAAAACCACAAATTCCACTAAGCACCTCAGCCATCGTTTGACGTTATTGTTTCAAAATGACTTTCTCGCTAAACATAATTTAAAGTCTAGAATTGTTTGAAAAATGTTTATATTAGGAAGATATGTGTTGGGTTTTCTAAGGGAGTGAAGAGGTAAACATAAATTAGTGCTTTTTATTATTTAAGTCTATCGCAAACTAATTCATACAACGTACAACTCTATAACATTCAATTTACACCTTCGTCGGCCCCAATTATCCTGATTGAAAGCTCAAGAGCGCGAATAGTGTGAACTACATGCATAACACAGAAACTATATACTCAAACGACTGCTTATTCAAAATACATGTTGTTACCCATGCAATACATTCATACGGTCTTATGTCCCAAATTAGGTAAATTTCGAGCAACGCATAACACGTTTCGGAGGCTAAATGAATTCAATAGGCAATTGCCTCTGCGACTCGAAATTACTATGGTAAAATGATCCTTGGTATGTATAATACTGGTGAAATATTCATGTAATATTAGTCAATGTGTGTTTGATGTATTCCATAAACATGGTGTCAAAATGTCGCTCTATTGATGTTAGGCGATATTTTGCAGGTTATGAACCATGTGTGATATGGGGGCTGATTTGTTATCGATTATAGGGCTTGATTGTCTGTTGTTATTGATAAATAACTTAAAACCTTGACATGGTATTTGAAGACCTGCAAATTAGACGAAATTGAAAATTATGTGTAAAGAATTCAAAAGAATTTTCAAACATAACATGACATTAAAAAGAAATATTACAATATAAATATAAGGCAAGAAGTTCTGCTAGAACTAAAATTGCCTTGGAGACAGTCTCTGTTACAAACCAACTTATTTTTTTGTAAGAATTTCAGTGGGTATAAAAGTTACAGGAATGATAATGTCTACTGTTAGAACTTATTCTTTCATTTAAAATATTATTTTCGTATTTTAAAGCATAAACTTCTTTCAAGACTAAGTTTAGACATAATAAATTGAAAGTAGATTCCTAAACTTAATCCAACAACTCAATAAATTAAATATTGGAGATAAAGTATTCATGAATTTGACGTTAGTTATTTTGTCTACCTGAAATTTCTTTCATATAGCTTTTATATCTCTTTTATTATTCGCAAATATTAAAAAAACAGCTTTTCATAAGAACTAAAAAAAATTATGAATACATAATATTTTATAAGTGACATAATATTGAATTTTCAATTAAAATATTCATTAGTTGTTCAAAATGAATAAAGTGTTGAAATTCTATAATGAATGGAATAATATAATGATTAAAGTATATAATAATTATATGAAAATATAATAAAGTATTTTAAATTTCGAATTGTTACATACGTTTTTGAGACAAATATTTGGTGTTATAACGCAAATAATTTTTTTATGTTGATTAAACTATTCATTAAATTTTCAAAATGTATTTTTCAACACATTATTCTAAATTTAAAACGCGAAATAACTTGTTTTATTATTTATTTTCAAAGAGTATTGAAAAAACAATTTTCATTATTAGTAAAAGTAATTAGTTATTCTTTGTTTCATTGAATGTTTAAGAATATTTGTTATATTGCAAACAGTTTCTTGGCTTAGACATCACATTTATGAAGTAAAGGTAGATAAAATTATAATCGTTCAGCCCGTCTGTCAACCACTTTTATAGCATAAACTACAAATGCTGCAGGCAAATGTGATACGTCAAAAATTTCAACAATTTATTTTTATTAGAATCGCAACAATTTCTGGAAAAAACTTTATTTCTTTTAAATAATAAATTAAAAAGAATATTTTTACAACATAAATAAGTTTGAAATAACTCAAATTTTTTTCAGATAGGTAATGTTTGTATGTAGATATTAAGTAATTTGGTTCTATTTCAAAACGTGGAATATTACATATTTGTTTTATGAAATATAAATTGATTAAGCAAATGATGAGAAAATAATTATTGAATTTTCGAAATAAAATAAATGAAACTATCCAAATTTGGGCATAAATGTTTTTTTCGCTAATGGGGCTGCAAACATTGACGGTCAAGCCCTTTTTGTGGCACCATTTAGGCGACTCTCGTTACCAATGATTACATTGAACCTGAGCTCTCTGTGGATGTTAAAGTATGCCGAGATTTAATTTAACAGAGAGAACCCAAGCCAAATGAGCCCTCTTGGAATCTTTTATAAGCCACGTAATCATATGACATGCGTGATCAAAATTTTCCCATCCAGAAAATTAATGGTATAAATGTTTAATATAGAAATATTTCTGTGTTTGGAGCCTTTTTTTCTTCCTGTGAATGCAAATGTTGCGTTGAAGCGGAATGAGTGACAGAATCTGTTAGAAACCCCCTCGTTAAATAGTTCATAAATTATTCATGAAAGTAATGTATTTTAAAAAGAAATATATTTAATCACTAAATGTTAAATAAGCGAAAAAGTTACTTGCTATTACAAAAGGTCCTTGGAAAAAAATAATCCCAATAACTTTCAATCTACTTTCAAAAAGCCCAAGTGTGATTACTTTCCACTTAATTATCACCACTTAAAAAAGATAAATTAACTTAATGAGTGAGACACTCAGACATTGTAATAATCCTCCAATTATTATTAATGCAATTTACTAAGGACATTTACACAAAAAAATTAGGACGGAACAGAAAAAAAAATTCTCGTAAATGAAACAGAAATCCCTGTACTAATTTATCGGAACAAAGAAATACAACTTATTTTGTTCTCTGTCAGACTAAAAAAGCAATTATATGGTATCATTGGCGAGATAGAAAAGTTTTTTTTCTCTGTAATTCTATTTTACTTGAATTAGGAGCGAAAGTGTTGTGTGTTTCTTTCTGAAAATAGTCTATTTGTTATTTTTATTGCTAACTTTGTGGGATTGTTGTGAGGTTTTAATTAGTTGAGTTTTTTTGTTTTTTAACAAGTAGTTGGTACTTTTGAAATTTACGCAACAAAAGAATTTGAATTTGTTTCGAAAGTTTAAAAATGAAAGGAATTGTTGAAGCTGTTTTTTAATTGCTTATGTATTAATTTTTGTTTCTTGACTAATTTTTATAATGAATACACAAGTTAGAAAATAATTACTTTTGATTATAGTTGCTATTCAGATTAATTACTTTTTTATTTACTAATGTAAAATACTTTATGTAAATCAAGCGTAAAAACAAGTTTCTAACAAACACGCTCTGTCTGATTTTTTTTCAATTAATAGTTTATTCTAACTTTTATTTCAATAAAAGATATCTTATAAATTAATCTATAAGAAGTAATAGAACAAGTAACATAGCAAAGAGTTAAAAAAAAAGAAACTTTAATTTTTAATTGAACCTATTTTTATTTTGTTAAGCATGTTTAGAATTTCACAAAAGGACTCAATTTAAACATTAAAAACATTTTAAAAAATAAAATTGTCAATCCAATTATCTAAAATCTATCTTTTATACTCTTATGTTTTCTGCCAGAAACTAATTAATGTTAAATATTTTAGATAGTATCTTAGTAAACTTATTTTATAAAAACTAATTTATATAAAAAAAATTATTTCGAAGAACTGTCTAATTTCGGAATAACAATGCACTCAAATGTAATTTTAAACTGAGATTCTACGCTTTGGAAGGTTTACGACAAATTAAAAGGTTTTTCTCAAACTTCCTAATAAATTTAGTTGAAACCGTGTTAAGCAATTACTTATAATTGAATTTAACTCTATAACTTCTATAATATTAATTTTAAGTAAAACAACTGATATGTTCAGTGATTAATGTAAGATACATTAAGCTGCTAAAGCTAGGGACGTACTAACTAGACCTAAAAAAAACTAAAACTAGACGTACTGCCAGTGACTTAGTAGTAGTGCTTCGCATTGCCACGCCACAGGTCCGGGGATCAAATCCCATATTGGGCGAGGTCGACCCATCCTTTAAGTGGGTTGATAAAATGGGTACCTAGCATGCTTGGGAACTAAACACTGGGGGTTCCCCGTGAGGCTGATGTACTTATTGCATCGAAACTCTTTTAAGACGAGAACTTTTATTTCTGGACAATCACAAAAAGTATCAGACAAATACACGTAGATAATCTGTAGCTTTACGACAAGATGTTTAGCAGTCAAGTTCTTTTTAAGTTCTGACAAACGCGTAGCCAAAGCGAACGCCCGAATTATTACCACACTCTTTTCAGTTCAGTTTTCAAAACAAAAAATAAGTAATTTCGAAAAATAATTATATACAGGAAATGTACACGTCACTACACTGACCACCTCATCGGGACATATGCCTAGCACCCCAGAGCCCTAGGTCACGAAAGCTGAAATGGGCACGGCAGGCTATGGCCCTCTAATGAGCTGTTGCGCCGAGGAGTGTAGAGTAGGCGCACTGCATACAGTTTAGTTTGTTATTCAACTATCTAACTATAAAAGTAACCCTAGTTATATTTGCTATAGTTTTCTCAAACGAAATCAACGTAAATAAAATATGATTTATGAAATTGTAATGATTATTTCAAAGTGAAAACTTAATCAGTGATACAAATCTTGTCGGTTTCTTAAAACATAGGCGAAAGATTTATTGCGTTTTCTTTAACACTCTGAACTTCAATCACACCACTTAAATTTCTTTAGTAAAAAAAAACCCTAGTGAAATCCTAAATCTTTCTCGAATGAACTGCTAACTTTTATCTAGTTAAATACACGGCGAAATCGGATGTAAAAAATGGTGGAACCAAAGTAAATGAAATTTGATTTATGAAATTGGCAAATAGGATTTCGTAAGTGAAAATGTAATCACTCAAACAAATCTTGTCGACTAGTTAAAACATGGGCGAACGATTTATTGTGTTTTCTTTAACACTCTTAACTTCAATCACACGACTTAAATTTCTTTAGTAAAAAAAAACTAGTGAAATCCTAAATATTTCTCGAATGAACAGCTAACTTTTATCTAGTTAAATACACGATAAAATTGGACGTAAAAAAATGGTGGAACCAAAGTAAATGATATTTGATTTATGAAATTGTAAAGAGGATTTCATAAGTGCACATGTTATCACTGAAACAAATCTTGTCATGCTAAGTTACGACATAGGTGAACGATTTATTGTGTTTTTCTTTTACTCTTAACTTCAATCACACCGCTTAAATTTCTTCAGGAAAAAACTAGCGAAATCCTAAATGTTTTTCGAATGAACAGCTAACTTTAATCTCGTTAAATACACAGCGAAATGTTACGTAAAAAAATTCATAGAATCAAAGTAAATGAAATTTGATTTATGGAGCTGTAAAGAGGATTTAATAAGTGAAAATGTAATCACTGAAACAAATCTTGTCATGCTAATTTAAAACATAGGCGAAAGATTTATTATGTTTCTCTTTAACACTCTTAACTTCAATCACACCACTTAAATTTCTTTAGTGAAAAAACTGAGTGAAATCCTAAATGTTTTTCGAATGAACAGCCAGCTAACTTTTATCTAGTTAAATACACGGCGAAATCAGACGTAAAGAAAAATGGTGGACCAAAAGCGACGATGAAAAGAAAAAAAAAACTACGCGAGTTCTCAAGCGTTACATTGAAAAATCCTGCTACCTTTTTCTGGCACCACGATTTGCTAGAGAGAGAGAAAAAAATTTGCTACGGGGAAGAATTTAGTAGGTGCAAAAAACTGTGGAAAAAAGTAACAAAGACAATGATAAATGAATGTGGGCCGTGAAAAAACATTTTGTGGTTGAGGAAGACTAATTAAAGAATGCTAATGGCCGGGGCTTCTGCACGCTGCTCTGGTTTCGTAAACTCCTCAAGCAGGCCGGACCATTAACTATATTCCCTCATGGAGGTAAAGTGAGATGAAGGTTTTGTGCAGCTAGAAAAGCAAGGTAATGAACTGTTTTGCCAAGCGAAGATGATAATCGCTAATGTAAAGTATCCCAATAGACACCTTGGCGAGCGGTTTTGGCTCTATTCTAAAGAGGTTTAGATGTTTTGCCGCAAAAATTGCTCAGGTAAATAATTATTTAAAATAAGTTTGAATGAAAATTGAAAGAGGTTAATTAAATGTTCTCAATGTTGCAAAAATACATTACAGTATACAACCTCGTCACCGGCCCAAATGGTAAAGAAAGGTAAGCCGGTTAAGTGAAAATCCTGTAGAACCTGATAACAGAAATAAAATAAGGTTTGAATGTACATTGGATGACTCATTTCAACAATGATATTTGCTTCATAGATAAATACAGAATTTAAATAAAGCGTAATTGTATTAGCATTGTAAGAGTTACATACATGCTATTAAAAACAGCATTTTTTTTCATTGAAGTCCAGAAGTTGGATAAATTTATGCACAATTCCTTCGTTCTTTTTTTTTATCTGCATTACATGGGAATAGATGTAAAAATGTGTGGCTATTAAGCTAATTTTACACTTAAGAGTTAAAACAAAATGTCCTTTTGAATCGAAGTCCGGTTAAGAGATGGCCTACGGTAGTATTGGGTGTTGGTTCTGTGGCTTACGTACAGCTGTCCGACAAAGTCAAACAAGTTTAATTAGACTAGTTATCCCAATTAATCCGAGAAGCAGAAAAAAAGAAGGTTATCAGTTTTCTCTTTCCGAGACAGTAGAGAATGTTATCAGGGGAAACCTGCTTAGCTAATCAGTGAAGAACTTCTTGATCCTGAATGAAAACGATAGTAAGATCGTCTGGCCAATCTGGAAATTGATGTTGGAAGGGGTTCTTTCAGAATTGAGACCAAACGCGGAGTTTGCCTCTTTGCCTGTATATACCATCTATGGCTTGGAAAGATATCTTACACTTCTTCTAAATGTTAAAGTTTACTATACAAAGTTAAAGGTTGTATATTAGGGAATATAGTAACCCAGGTGGGAATAATGAATATAGTGACAAGGGAATATAGTGGAATAGTCACTCATTCCTCCTTGGTGAGACTTATGTTTGTGGTAATAATTTTCATGTGTGTCAACATGGGATGAAATCCAATGGCAATAAAAAAATATGGAGCTCTGAAATAAGCTTTATTTTAAGAGCAAGTCAAACAGTCAGCCGAAGCAACAGACTAAGGGCTCGGTCTCATCCATATCTGGAGATGCTCTGAAGATAGAACTGTAAGAATTCCCATCTTAAAAAATCGTGAGGGATCCCTCTTCAGGGCCTCTACTAGATTTCCAAAATGTCCAGAAGTCCTAAAAATGACCTGGAAGTCATAAAAATATTAAATTGGAAAGGAGTTGCCATAAACAGGAGGAGCTGAAGAAGGCACGCTGTTGAGACAGACATGGCCTGCAAAGGGGCGCTCTGATTAAGAATTTTGAAGAATATGTATAAGCAATTTAACCTAGATGCATTCAACATGTTGATTAGGTTGTTGTTGAATAGTCGATTAAGATGGTAATAAATCTATTGGCGTGGAGCATTCAGTACTTTTCGGTACTTTCACATTTGATGGCACATGCGATAAAGTCGGTAAAAAACAACCGCCAAACGAATTATTTTCCATGGTACTTTAAACTGTGCTTTGTCGCCAGACTACTCTGTTTTCTGCCAGCGATATTTGCCGAAATTTGGACTCATTAAAATGAACGTTACTGAACGTTAATTGAACTTTTTTATGTTAATACTCCCATTATAAGATGCGTGTATATCAATTTTTTTGGCGCAACGTATAGACTTGGCGACTTCCAAGACGGCTTCATTTTTTTACTCGCCAACCACATCTCCTTCAACCTCCTTTAATTTCCTCCTTAAAGCAATGTTAGTTAACGCTCGTTCATCAGTTAACCTGGGAATATATCCGAACGCGCCTTTTACATAAACTCATTTTATTATACTTGGGAGGGCATTTCCATGGCTCCCAGCTCAAAGCTTTAGGTTATGAAGATTAATGGAAAGTTTCGGGTTGCCGCTGCAGCTGCAAGCTGCAGGGGCAATTTATTCTTTTATTAAGCGCCTATTTAATTATTTTTTCATTAGCGCTAAAATTTATGCGAGTAATTCAACATCAGTGAAAGGCTGTTATTTTTTTTTTTATTTATGGGGAGAATTAAAATATTTTTATTCGTGAAAATTAATATGTTTTGAGGCGGATAGCGTAAAGAATTAGGTTGTTTTGAAAAGTATTGATTATTTTTTGATAAAAAAAATAGTATTGTTATTGTAAGCTCATTAATTAAGTAATTTATGTTTTTAATTTGTGGCATAAATATTTCTGCTTCGATGAAGATTTGTGTTGCAGCATAAGTTTTTTTAAAAGATTCTTTATTACAGCATAAGTTTTTTTTAAAAGATTCTTTATTACAGCATAAGTTATTTTTTTTTATCAAAATGTTTCGAATATCTTACACTTAACTAGATGCTTAATTTCCAATTTTTGTTTTTGCTCGATTATTTTTGCACTAGATTTCACGACACATTTTATGGTAATTTTACGTAAGAATATACAGTGGTGGCCAAAAATGTGGATATTTTTTTAAACTTTCATGTTTTTCAACATTGTGTTCTTGTAGAAGATATTAATTTTCAGTTTTGGCAATTTGTATTACTAAATTTTACATTAAATTACCTTCAATTTAATGTATAAACATTTGTTTGAACACAATAATGTGTAAATTAATAGTTTTTATAAGCACACAAAATGTCCACACTTTTGGCCAACACTATAGTACTATAAAAAATAATAAACAGCAAGCAATCTTAAGATATTGAATAATTTTAATGTCAGGACATTTCCTATTATTACAGTAATTTTAGATTCAGTTAACACAACAATACTAATTGAGAGGGGAATAAATAGAGATTTGTTTACTAAAATAAATCAAACATATTTCAACTTTAAAAAAAAAAATAGCAAACTTTGTAAAAAAAAACTTTCCGAGAACTTTGAAAACCATTGAAATTGGTACTCTAATAACGTTTCATTTATAAGTATATTGTGTTTTTCGTGATATTTTTTTCAAAAAAAGAGGTAAAAAAAAGTACTTCGAAAAACAAATACAATTAACATCTTAGTTTGAGAGGTATATATTCTATGTTACTTTTTTTTAAAAAAAATAATGTAATGTAAAAAGTGTTTCATTTTTAATAGATTAGCTTATTTGTCATAAAAAAAATCAATTTTAAGGTAAATCATCGATAACTTTATATATAAATTATTAATTGATGTAAATTAATAAATATGTTAAACTTCTAAACTTTAAATAATTTAAACTAGCTAATTTTTTAAGGCTAGTGATCATCTAGCCTTAAAAATCCATTAAACAATCCATTTTTCTTGGCATTATTTGAAATCCTTATATTTTTCTGTCTGTATTTTTGAGCGAATACATCTGCGTTACACACATTTTCTGAAAACATACGCAACCGTCGATCAAACTTAACAAGCCTGACATATGAGATACATTTTGAAACAGGCCAAACTACATTCCATTGCATACATTTTGAAATAATTCAAGGAGAAAAGTATGGTATGTAACATTCATCCGGTTTGAAATGTCTGGCAGATTTTCTTTTCGTTTTTGGTTATCCAACATAGGTTTGGAAGTTAGGGTTTTCAAGTATGGTGTAATATTTCATTTTTTTTACTCAAAATCGGGAAAGATGAAAGTGATGACATGAAATTTTCGAAACGCATCTGTGTTGAAGATTTGTTTGTGTAATACTTTCGGTGTTATTAATATATTGATGCTTGAAAAATACCAGTGTTGTAATAGTTACAGAGTTCGATTAAAAAACCCCCGTCTTACCGTGTTTAGTTAGCGGAACTCGACAATGCTATTTCTATGACGTATTTTGTGACAACTGCATATTTTGAAATTTTAAAAGGGAATCTTTAAAGTCAGTAACAATTTAAGATCACATTGCCACGCCACAAGTCCGGGGATCGAATCCCGGACTGGGCGAGGTTCACCCATCCTTTCATCCCTTGAGTGGGTCGATAAAATGGGTACCAAGTATGCTTGGAAAACTAAACACTGGGGGTTCCGCGTGAGGCTGACCACTTTACCGGGACATATGCCTAGCATCCCAGAGCCCTAGTTCACAAAAGCTGAAATAGGCATGGAAGGCCTTGGCCCAGTAATGTGCTATTGCTCCAGGGAGTTTAGTTTAGTTTATATATTTGCATGAATTGAGTCTTGCTCGACTGTAACTTAAAATAACAAAGGAAATTTAGAATCCTTTTTTTTTTTTATTAAAAACGGTGAAGTAATTTTCTATACATCTAGATTAAATGCAGTGAAAATGTTTTGGTTGTCCCTTCCTGATACTACATATTTAGTTTGTAACAGTTGTAATATATGTCCTAGCACCAAGTGTTCCACACGACATATATATTGCGAAGTTTTATGGACAATGGGCAAACCATTTACTTATGGGTATTATAGCATATGCCTTTAAACTACTGCACTGCTCTGCTACTGTTTCAATGTACTCAATCGATTTTACATTAAAAGTTAATTTTAAACTAAACGGTGAAAACGTCCGTGGCAGTTCTAAATTTCTCTAATCGAATATTGCTATCGATGACCATGTTGTTGATTGGCCAAACCAAGACGTCACTGGCCCTGTCCTTGCCTATCTGGGCATGATTCTTGACGTTCAGAGTCCTCTAGACATTAAAGAGGGTGATTAAGGTTGGGGGACGACCCCCTGAGGAGCGGCAATTAAGGGTTCTAAACTGTTGGGGTTTTTCATAAACTGTTCTGGTTTTTAACATTCTGTCCTGGTTTTTCATAAACTGTTCCGGGTTTTAACATACTGTCCTGGTTTCTCATACAATGTTCTAGTTTTGCCCAGCCTGTTCTGGTCCATTCAAGCGTTTCTGGTTTTCTATCCTTAAACCTGTCACGCTATGGGGTACGTTTTTCACAATAACATTTATAACAATACCGGATTGATACACAAGCCCTCTAACCCAATATACTCAAAAACCAATCCAAAACTTACCATGCACGTCCAACTTAATCCACTGCACCATCGGCGCCAACGTCGCATTACTGAGCACCCTGCACTCCAACTTCGACTCCAAGTCCCATCGAGACAAGACGAACCTCGACGTCACGATGACGTCACTGGCCCAGTCCTCGCCAGTCTGGACATGATTCTTGACGTTGAGGGTCCTCGTGCCGTTCCAGAGGGAGATTGAGGGTGGGGGTCGACCCCTGAGGAACGGCAATCGAGGGTTCGAAACTGTTCTGGTTTTTAATAAACTGTTATGGTTTTTCAAAAACTGTTCAGGTTTTTCAAAAACTGCACTGGTTTTTAATAACATGTTCTGGTTTTCCATAAACTGTTCTGGTTTTCCATAAACTGTTCTGGTTTTATCTAACCTGTTCTGGTTCTTCCTAACATGTTTTGGTTTTGCCTAACCTTTTTAGTTTTGCCTAGCCTGTTCTGGTCCATTCGACCGTTTCTGGTTTTCCATCCCTAAACCTGTCTCGTTATATAGAACTTTTTTTCCGCAATAGCATTTATAAAAATAATGTTGATACACAATCCCTGCTACGAAATATACCCAAAAACCAATCCAAAACTTACCATGCACATCCAACTTAATCCACTGTACCATCGGCGACAGCGTAGCATTACTCAGCACCCTGCACTCCAACTTCGACTCCAAGTCCCATCGAGACAAGACGAACCTCGACGTCACGATGACGTCACTGGCCCCGTCCTCGCCTGTCTGGACATGATTCTTGACGTTGAGGGTCCTCGTGCCGTTCCAGAGGGTGATTGAGGGTGGGGGTCGACCCCCGGAGGAGCGGCAATCGAGGGTGAAGGTCGAGCCTTCGGTGTAGGGGCCGAGGGTGGAGCCGTTCTTGACCACCGAGCCGTCGACGTAGAGGTCTGGTGGGTTGGGCTTCACTGGAAAGAGAGAAGATGATTGGTTAATTGCTTATATTTTATTAGACTGCAAGAAAACGTCAATTTTATGGATATCCCCTTTCTTCCGACAGTTTAAAATGTTTAAAGTTTGTGAAGAGGTGGGTCCCGGATGGCGAAGTGGTTTGAACCATTAAGCCAGTAGTCTACGTGCTGTGTAACGGTTGCGGGTTCAACTCCCCAAATAGCTCAGGACGTATCTCCTTTCTCTGTGGCATAAAAAATCTTTCTGTGTCTGTCTTACTTGACGAAGGCTTATATAAGCGGGTCTCTGTTCAAGCACACAAGCTGGAATATATATGTACCTACCCTTACCCAACCTTTATGAAGAGGTACGTTTCGGTATAGGTTTGATCCCGACTTCTTGCATGCTAGCTCAATACTGAACCGTCTGCGACAGAGTAATTAATCAGTTACGAGATTCTGCATTGGGTACCGGCATGTGCTGACAGACATACTTACTTTAAAGACTTTAACCAATTTTCTTAATTTGCTTACAGCTGTTTTCTCATAAACGTGTTCTCGATGGCGCCCTTTAAAGGACATATGAAATCTGCAAAGACTGCTTCTTTTGGCTCATTACGTCGCGTGATTCTATGGTAGTGCTTTTATGACATTTTACTAGTGTTATTTAGAAATTTCAGATTAGAGTTGCACCCCACGACGCAAAACTGTTTCTCAATTTTTATATAACTAGACAAATCAATATTATAACTGGAATTTACCATATTTTTATAGTAAACTGTAGTGATTTTCATGGCTTTTATCAAGCAACTCATTCGCCAATTACAAAACGCAAATTTGATCGAAAATTTGTGCATTATATATTTTAAGCCCCAGTGGCTAAGTTTGTAAGAACAAAAACATGCTGCAGGGTCGAAGCAAATAACGAAAATACGGTGAAATATTTCACCACAGTAAAATTAAATCTCGGCGTACTTTAACATCCACAGAGAGCTCAGTTTTAACTTGCGAGTCAAAACTGGTAGCGAGAGTCGCCTACCTAGATGGTGCCACAAAATTGGCTCTCAGTTATGGGGAATATGCCGTGTCTCCACCGTGAATGTTGCAGCTCCATTTGAGAAAAAAGATTTATTCCTTCTAAAATATTTCTATATAAAATCACTTTCTAAATAAACATCCAGCCAAACAGTTTTACCTTTTCCCTTCTTCATCTCCTACCACTACCCCAAATTGCTCCTACCCATCCCCGAAAATCTTTTGGCCTTTCATTATTTTGTAGCCACACATTACGAGCAGATTGCGTGTTCCATACCTGGTGTTGGTCACGGCCCTAGGGATAGCTCACCTCATAATTCAATGTGACCGCAATCGCTGAAGATGCTTTTCCCTAGAGGAGTTGAATGCGGAATAAAACTAAACCGAAATTGTACGTTAGATCTGTTTTATACACAGAGGTTCCGATAGTTGGGTAGTTTTTGTAGTATTAATATATAAATAACTTTAATTTTCAAATATTCACCATACAATTTTTGTTTTGTTAGCCCAATATCGATCGATTTAAAAACAAAATATGACAAAAAAAAACTTAATTTTTTAAAAAGTTATTTAAAAACAATAAAGTTTTGTTAAACTTTTTTTAATTTTAGGCTTTTTTAAATACACATATTTTAACCCATTTTTTTCTCATGTACTTTAAACTGTTTTAAATAAGAATCGGCAGCCAAATATGATTTATCTTAAGTGATTGTTTTAGTAAAAACATTCATCTAGAAAATCCCAAAATTTTTTGGCATATATGAAAAATTTCTACTTTAGTATTTTTTTTTTATAAAAGAGTACTACTTTTGAAAACAATTTTAATGCTAATTCTTAATGTTAATATATTTGAAACGCTGAATACAAAATTTCTTAGACTTTTATAAATAATTGAAAAAAGAACCTGCCCGTCTCTTTCAAACACTGCACTAAATTTGAATTATATTTGAAATTAGAATATTATATGCTCAGAAAGTGCACATAAACCATGTTTAGTATTTATTCGGTATTTTTACAAATTTAGAAGCGATCCAAAGTCTAGTTTAAGTGTCTATTATAGCCATCTCCACAAACAAACCTCCATATATAAGATTATAAAAGATTTCATTAAAGTAACTCGATAATTTGCATTAGTAGATTCTTAATATTCAAATATTATGTAAACCGTAAATTAAATATTTGTGTTGATTTAAAAGAACTCAAATCAACATTAAATATTGGTTTAATCTATTCATTTATTTGCATATTTATTAATGCATTAATATTTAGTTTTAGATACAATACAAACATAAGTTTTATACAGATACTAATAAAGGAAAGAGCTTTTAAAATTCGTACTTCTTCGGTTTTCTTGTTTTTCTCTACACAACAAAAGTAAGGCATTACGTAATGAGGAAAAGATATGTAAATGTTTAAATAAAAGTGTCTCCCAGGATTTATGTAAGAATAAGTGTAGAGCTTAGTGGGAGAACGTGCTAAGTGACAAAAAGGTCAACACGAGAATAACAGCTTTCAAGATTTTCGTTTGCACTTAAATACGTTAAAAACAGCACTTACAAGAAGGTAAAAAATGCACTTTACTTAAATTTTATGAAAATAGTTAATTTAAAGGATAAAATAACATGTTCATTGATACAAAAATCTCAATTTTCCCAAAATGTCACTTAGCACGTTCTTCCACTAAGTTCTTCAAATATCATTTGGGTTGACTAAGTAGATAATAAACTCGTATATATTCTAAAATAATAGAAATATTATTCACATAGAAAACTTACGGAAAGTTTGCATAGTTAAAACATTATTTATTTGGATGTTTTTTGTCTATTGAATCCAAATTATCATGTTTATGTAACCAACCAATTATTTTTATTACAGTTGTACTAACTTATGAATCGACAAATTATTTTCATTACTGTTACACTAACTTATCAATGAACAAATTATTTTCTGTTCTCTTAACCCCTTGCGACCAGGCGTCCCTATTCAGGGAAATTTTTTAAAACCTCTCCACTAACAATTAACCAGTTTTCAGCCATTGATTACAGGTATCAGTCATTTATTTCTATAAAAAATGAAGTTGAATGAATTTCAATGCGATATTAGAGTTCTCAAAATAATTATTTTATTTTTTTAAACTATTCAAAAAGTTATTTTAGTAGTTAATTTTAAAGACATTTTGCATTAAAAACAATGTTAAAATAATTTGTTAACAACAAATAAGTGATACGACCTTTTTTGATGCATTTATAGCACACAATTTTTTATTTTTAGTGTTTAAGGCGTTTCCCTAAATAGCTTTTGAACATAATTTCTTTAAAAAAATTCTTTTCAAAACATACTTTTTGGCATATATTTGCATGAAAAGTATGTTTATATTATATAAGAATACACGTGTAAGATTTTGCTCAGGTCTAAAGAGGTTAGACTAACATTCTATTTCGTACCAACACATGTCATACTATAACTAAATTTTACGAATAAAAGTCCTCTTCAAAACAGTTCTATTTCAGCGCACAGAATAAAACTCCAGAAATGAATTCCGATATTGTTGAATATCCTGACATGCATGGAACATTTCAAGAAAGGGAAATATAAACAATTTTTGTTCCTAGAATCCCAAGGAACACTCGATGCAAACGAATTCTTTTTGCGTTCTGAGCGTAAACAAAAAAGAAAGCAGAAGAATGGCTTCCTGTTACTTCGGATTTTCTTTTTTTTATTCTTTTTACAAGTTACAATGCTTTTTTTTATTTTGGTTCGTAAAGAAAATCCCATCGTCTATGGTGAAAGAATCGCGTTTGAGAGCGAAAGGTCCAATGCGATTCCGGCTGTGAGGGTGAAAAAATCTTAAAGTTATTGAATGTGAAGTGGCAACACTCTTGTGAAGTATTTGTGCAGTGCTGTATATTGAATCAAAGTGCCTTTGTTCTTGCCTAGAATGGAGTGTATTATTTTTCTTAGTGGGTATTCTTAAGAGTTGTTATAATTTAAGTCGATTGTGAAATAAATGATATAATTTATGTTTACTATTTGGAAATAAAATTATTTAAATGTGCGACAGAAGTTAGAACAATTCTTTCAATGTACAATTAAATAAAAACATTGATTTCATCATAGACTTAAATAAGAACAAACAGTTCAGCATATATTTAAATAATAATTATTAAGTTTAATAATGTATAAATATGTTATATGCGATGATATTAGTAGCTAATATTTTTTGTGCACAATGGTGTATAGGTATATTCTAGTATATATGATACAAGAATGAACTATTGTTATGCATATTATTATAGTTAAAACTAGTCATTAGTGAAAGAATCGCGTTTGAGAGTGAAAGGTCCAATGCGATTCCGGCTGTGAGGGTGAATTCTTCTGTGAAGTATTTGTGCGCAGTGTTGAATATTTCGAAGGATAATTTGCACTCCCTTACACGGGGTATATTCGTCTGACGTTTTTGGCGGCACGGCCGTTTATAGGTCGGCAGTTATATTGGCGATGCCCGGACCCGAACATGGGACCTTTCGCATGCTAGGCGTGTGCCTCACCGTCAAAGTGTCTTTGTACTTGCCTAGAATAGAGTTATTATTTTCCTTAGTGTATTCTGAAAGAGTTGTTCTAATTTAAGTTGATTGTGAAATAAATGTTATAATTTTTCTATGTTGAAATAAAAGTTATAATTTGTCTATGTTGAAAAAATTATTATGATTTAAATATATGCTGAAATACTTGTTCTTATTTAAGTCTATGATGAAAGTAATGTTTTTATTTAATTGTACATTGAAAGAATTGTTCTAACTTCTGTCGCACATTTAAATAATTTTAAGTTAAATAATGTATAAATATGCGATATGCAATTATATTAGTAGCTGCCATTTTTCGTACACAATAGTGTATACGTATATTCTAGTATATATGATACAAGAATGAATTATTGTCATGCATATTATTATAGTAGTAATTAGTCAATGGTGAAAGAATCGCGTTTGAGAGTAAAAGGTCCAAAGCAATTCCGGCTGTGAGGGTGAATCAAAGTGTCTTTGTTCTTGTTCCAGAATAGTGTATATTATTTTTAAGATTACGTTTCTAAGGCTATATAGAAAGAGTTGTTACAATTTAAATTTATTTTGAAATATATGTTATATTTTATCTATTTTGAAAAAATATATATCATTAAGTATATTTATTTTGAAAAAAAATTTAGTTTAAGGTAGGCGAATACCCAAAATTTCCCAAAATTCTAAAATTTTTACTATTGCTTTAATCTTTTCCAAATTTGGCATAGTGATTTCAAGTATAGTGAATAATACTATTTATGCTTTTGTTTTTATTTATTTATAATTTATTTATTTTAAACGGTGTTTTTCTACTAAAAAAAGAGGTTTACGCCAACAAGTCTACCACATTGAATTTACAACCTATGAACATTTATTATGTGTTAAATTCTTCGTTTTGAACTGATACGTGCAATGACCCTCTAGAGTTGCATACAAATTACAAGGAAAAAAGTTATTAAGAAAAATGTTATAAATTAACCACAAAAAAAAGGATTTTTTTTGGGATTAACTTTCACTTGGACATTTTTTTAAAAAAAACTTGTATACTTACACCAGATGTTAGAGGTTCATGGCACAGATATATATTGAAACAGCATCTGTGAAAAATTTCAGGTAAATTAATGTAAAACTTTTTATGCTAGAAGTGTTGGCGTAAACCCCTTTATTTAGTTGAAAAACACCGTTTAAAATAAATCAATTATATTTAAATAAAAAAAAATTGCCCAAAAAAGCATTGTTCATTATATTTGAAATGACTATGCCAAATTTGGAAAAGATTAAAGTAATAGTAAAAATTTTAGAAATTTGGGTATTCGCCTACCTTAAGTCTATTTTGAAATTGTTGCTATATTCTGACTACATTTAAATAATTTAAGTCCATATTGAGCGAATTATTATACTTTAACTCACCGTTCCGTACTTTAACTCAACTTCCACGTTGAACTCATTATTATAATTTAAGTCCATTTGTTATAAAATTTTTATATATATTAAATTTTTACTGAAAGAATTGTTTTAAATTAAGTCTACGTTGAAAGAGCTATGTTATAATTTAAATGCTATTGGAAGAATCGAATGGATTTAAATTATTGAATGCGAAGTGGAAACACTATTGTGAAGTATTTGTGCTCGGTTGTGTATTGATTCAAAGTGATGTTGTTCTTGTCTTAGAATAATGTGTATTTTTTTGCTTATGATTATATGTGTTAGTCTATTGTAAGAATTTTTATTTCAAAATAATTGTTATTTATGCGTATGTTGAAATAATTTCTCTAATTTAATTCTATTATGACATACTTGTTATTTTAAGTCTATATTTGAATAATTGTTCTAATATAAACCTATTTTGAAACAATATTCATAATTTATTGTTAATTTATTATTATAATTTTATTTTTGTTTTTATTGAAGCAATATTTTGTTTTACGCGTATTTTAATAGAAATATGCATATTTAAATTCATATTTAAGTTTAAAAATTTCTTTCAATATGTACTAAAATAAATGTTCAAATTTAAAACCATTTTCAAAATTTCTTTAAATTTACGCAAAAATTTAAAGAATTGAATGTTGAATAATGTACTACAAATCTGCATGATTCAATTATTTTAGTTGGGTACCAAAAGAAATTATACAGAAAACTTATGACGGATACATACACAATTTTAAAGTTCCGTCTACATCCTGTGTTAATCTTATCGATAAATACCTTTCTCTCAAATAGTCATATCCTTTTGCAAGCGCCATATCCATATTAACTTACTCCTTGTATTATCCCTTAATTAGCCCAAACACCCAAACATTATTAAATTTAAATTTCCATAATTACAACCTAATCTCTCGTCGCAAATTTCACAAACAAATCCCAAACAAAATGTATATTTTGAAATCAACTACAAACACCCCTTCCACAAAGACTTAATTAAAATTCTACAATCCCTTTTGGCCCAAGACAATCCCGATTTAAAATCTGTCTCTACAACACCTCGTAAGATTCCTTAAAGCAACACGCAGATAATTTCCTCGTATTTGAAAAATACTTGCTTAATTATTCGGAGAGGGGGGCGTAGGATTATACCCTAACAGTTAAGAGACGTTAATTCCACGTATTAACCCTAATGTCATTACCACCTGTCTTGTTAGGATATTGATACGGAAGTTTGATATAATGGTAACTGCATTGGGGCAATGAAAAGTTATTTTGGTTGTGGTTAGTTTTTTTTCTTTTAATTCGCCGCCCCGGCAGCGCAATCGTTAGGATACAAGACTTTGGAGGTGCTGGGGTCGGGGTCGAATCCCGGCCTGGCATGGTTGTTTGTGACCGTTAATAAATGTTGTTATTTGTCGATGTGTTTGTGTCGTCCTTTTCTTGTGTCTCTTGTGACTGTCACTTCTGGCGAGCGGGGAAACGGGCTATATAGCCTGTGCTCTTCCCTTCTAGAGGGCGCATTCACTGTCACTGTCAACTATATTTGGGCCACGAATTGTAATTTTGCTTGTTATTCGCTAATTTACAATGTGAGTTGGAAAATACAAAACAACACTACAACTCAATAGACCACGATGTTTATGACGTCAGAGGTAAAAACAAGATTGAGTATTAAGCACCGGAAATATGGTAAGATTTTTATTATATGCTCATATTAAGTTACCTTATGGTTAAGGTTATTAAGTTACCTTCATGTTAAGTTACCTTAAGAATGAACCATTACTTTAAATGGCATTGATTGAACAAGTTTTAACCAAATAAGCTTTTAGTAAATGTTTAATCAATAAAATTTATCAAAGTAGAAAAGACTAACAAAAAGGAAGGCATTTTGTATGTAATATAAACGCAATTAAACAAAGCAAAAACGGTTTTGGAGATATGTAAAGCCAGCATGACATAGTGCGATTGATAAACCATATTGTAATCTTAATTTTTAGAGTAAAGAAATTTCATCCTTACCCCTCCCATGAAATAATGGAAAAACAGAGTTATCGAAATAATAATATATGAAGATCTTAGTAGAAAAACGTACTGCGGGACAAAAAGTTAAAAAACAAAAATATTAGCTTTAAAGTTTTTAGTTTGCTCCAATATCCGTTGAAATCGGTACTTGCAAATGATAGTAAAAATAAACCTAATTTAAAACTTATGAAAAGGGGAATTTTGTTATCTTTAAAGGATGAAATTATGTGTTCATTGACAAAAATGTCTCACATAGCACGTCCCCCCCAAGCGAGTGGGTCCGGGTTCGAATCCCGGGTAAGGCATAGATACTGTGTTGTCCTGAGTACATGCGGAGAACGTGCTCGTTAAATCTGTGGGTCCGAAAGTCCTGTTGTCGATCACAGCGCAGTTTACCATGGGTGCAGGTCGTCTGGAGAAAATTGTCCCTCCAATCCAGAGACATGAATAAATTTAGGAGGTGGTGCCATAAAGGAGTAGAAGTCAGACATCCACCCTCTCATGGGTACTCAAAGCCTTGTCATAAGAAATACAAGAACGTATAGTAATAAAAAAACTTTTTATTGTTATGTAACTGTAATTGTTATGTACTGTTTATTGTTATGTAACAGTATGTGCTGCAGCATTAGTTTAAATTTTTTAAAAATAGAATTACTAGCTGAGAGTTTGTTAAACTAACTCAAGTATGCGTCTCTTTACAGTTATTTAATTTTGTTTATCTACGAGGGTTTGTTTCAAAAAGGTTTAAGTCGTTCGTTGTTATACTGAGGTAAAAATTAATAAATACGCTGGTTTCTTCAAAGAAACTTTAAATTACAGTTCTTTCGAATTTAAGATAACATTTCAACCAATTTTAATCAAACATGCATTTCAAAACTAATAAAGTAAATATTTAATAACACAAATATATGTAAATACCAAAGACACGACTTAACCTCTTTTGCTTAAGAAATATAAACGTATGAGCCCTGAAGCATGAAACCTCAAGCGAACGGAGACATAAACTTATTCATTCGTAAGCAGAGAATTAGGGCCAATTACTGTTTAATCAGAGTGAGAAGTAGGAAAAATTTTGTGAAAAGAAAGATTGCGCTAAGCTTGGAATAGAGATCCAGAAGTGGTAGTTGTAGTTGGTGATTTTAGAAGAGATAATTTGCTGTTTATTTATAGATTTAAAATATCAGAATTAAGGGGAAATATAGGAGAATGTCTCCAAACGTTGTGTTAATCCAATGGGAAAAAAATACTTTACTACACTCCTTGCACACCTAAGTTGGGTAAATAGAAAAATGCAATGGAAAAGATCCTTCCGCGCATGTAAAGAGTTCCATAAATTATTTGTGAATCCACCCAGAAAACGTGTTTAAGACATTAATTTCGTTTAAGGTCTAACATATATGAATATTATTTGAGAAAATTTGGCAGTTTTATCGGAATGAAAAGTGTATTTTGGTGTAATTGTATTACGATCATTTTGTATGCAAATTTTACCTTACAAGAGTTTCCAACTAACGGACCAATTACGCTTTTCCCCCTGCCTTTTCAATATTTGTTTTTACCCAAGTTAGGTTGGAAAGGAGTGTAGATCATCTTACTACGGCTGCATTGATGTTTTTACAAACGTATTTTTAATCTGATAAATGCAGCTGCCTTCAAGAGCTCCATGATCCCACAGAAAGTTATATTTTTTACTATAATGATACTTTTTAATTCCAAAAACTAGAGCTTGAGCAAAAGTGTGGCATAAGTAAAACTGAAACTTTGATTAAATAAAAGTTTTTTGTAAATAAGTAATGAATTTTACATCCATATTTCTTCTAAAATGCTAAAAAATCCCTAGAATATCTATCACTAATAGTAAAACGAAACTGTTTGACATTTATAATGAGCTACTTAATTTATTATGACTAAGGTATTAGTTGATGCCCTGGTTTCTCTTCATACCTCGTGCTAAAGGTATTAGTTGAAAAGTTCAAAATTGTAGTACAAAGGGGGCACAACGTTTTCCACAAATCATTACACTAAAGCCTAAAATTAATACCATCAAAGTACCATGGCTTGACGTGAAACTTTAATATCATAAAATATCATAGGATTCAGGATTTTGGTCTTTATACTTGTTCCAAAGATATATTTTATGATTCGTTCTTATAAACCTATCATGGGAAAGGGATTTTCATAACAGTTCGTTTCAATTGAACAGATGTTGTTTAAACCAGTATTCGTAGCTTAAAAATACTAAATGGCGTCAAAAGTTTCTTTAATACCCTGCATATTGTTAATTACAAATGCTGGCAGAACATTAGGTTTTTTTAGGTTAGGAAAATTCATAAAAGTTTAAATAAACGCTTAACCTAGGCAAACAAAAGTAATCATTTGCCAACATTTAAAGATGTCAAAATATAAAAAATATGGATAATGTCACGTTTGAAACATTGCACATAAAAAGTACTTAAATTGTCTGTATTTCACAGAAAACATTACATTCAATAAAATTACAAAAAAAAAAATAGATATCGTATTTTGAAAAATGGATTGCTATTGTTTAATAAGTTAAGGATGCATAGGTTAATCTTCAACTTTCGTTACCTATAAAATGCTTCACTTGAGTGACAACAGTAACACAGGAATGAAAATCACTAGTCTCTTGGTTAATCAACTTAATATGGGCGGGCCTACCGTTATATTAACAATAATCGAAACCACCAATGGAATCCTGGAATAAAAGCAGAAATTTTGTTTGTCATTTAGAAGATTTTGATCAAGTAAGATTTTTTTCTTTTTTTGTATCACAAAATAAACTTTTCAATTTAATGTTATGTTATTTCTTTCACAAATTAAAACACTCAATCTGTAAATATTTCAATAGATATAATTTTTACGACGATTCTTTACTACCTAAAACACCATTGTAAAACCATACATAATTAACAGTAGACCAACAACATTACATACCAGTCTTTCACTTCCCCATACTTAGGGACACGCAAGTGGGGGTACGTGTGGCTTATGGTGCTCCCGAATAGCTCCCTAGTCCGCGTTACGGTCACGGAATAGCGCAGTGATATCCTCTCCCAGCTCCCTGACGACCTTTTAATTTATTATTCAAATGGATTAATGGGATAATGTGGGGGAGACGGGTAATGTTGGCTTAGGTGAAGAGTGGTGCTATCTAGTTGAATTTTCTAGTTTGATGTTGGGAGAGCATGATGTCTATTTATGGAAATGTAAAAAGGTACAAAAATCTGTGCGTTATTAGCATCGATGTTGAATTTTCTAGTTTGAATGTAGGAAAGCACGATGTCTATTTATGGAAATATAAAAAGGTACAAAAAAACTTTGAGTTATTAGAGTTTGAAAAAGCAACGCGTAAAACGATTATTAAGGCAGGTCGGTACCTTGTATACGGCTAATGTTAAAGTGACCTTTTTCATTTCCCTTTTTTCTTTGGAACTTACATACCAAACAACACAAAAAAATTATGTGCATTCTATGCATTTTGAACAATGCACTGAAATGAGATTTTATCAATATATAAAGTAGTTTTTTTAATGTTATTTAAGATAATATGTGTTATATTAAAAAAAAAAAAACATTTTCACATCACAAAATTACCCATATTTTTTTCCCTTTAAAATTTTTGGAAATGCTCATTTCAGTAAGCAAAACACCCTGAAGCAGTTATCCTTTAAAAAAATTTAGGTCCATACATGAAAACGTTTTTAAGAAATATGTACATAAACCTAAAGAAATACCATTCTGTGAAAAAAGAAGATTTAAATTTAAAAATTTACAATTTAAAAATTCTGCTGAGATATATTTGAATTAAAATTTAACTAGATTAAAGTTTTCCGATTGACCTAGAAAGGGCATCGTTTGAAAGCTCTTGAAACGTATTTTACACATACAAAAATCAAAAAATCGATTTTTAAAAATGAAAGATTCTACTGATCCGCCTTAAATGATATTTAAAAGTATACAGATTTCATTTGCGTTTTAATCGTTGCTTTTAAAATTTGTTAATGGAAATAAAATAAATTTAGGAGAAACCAGGGGCAGTTTTCCAATTGAGGGAGTTTTCCACCCTGTCTTACTTTGGGAATGAGTCGATGGTAAGGGGGGTGACAACTGGTGGCTTTGTTTACGAGGCCATGCGTTAGATGTTCATATTTTATTTTGATGGGGATGGGATACTCGCTTATAAGCCATTGTCAAGTAAGACATGCACATAATTATTGTCACTGTCACAGAGAAAAAAAAGCACACGCTGCGTACGATGTCGCCCTTACTCAGGGTTGCACTCTGTGCCTACCCAGTGTTGACTCGTCACTTGAATGTGGTTCTAAGATACGACGTCCATCTTCAGTAGCCCTCGTGTTGCTCTATTGCAACGATAATTCGAAACTAAACTAAAATTCAATGTTAATATTAGAATATTCAATTTGTGTTTGATAATATATTTCCTTTTCAAACTAGAAATTTGTAGATGAAATATCCCGAGGGGAAATTGGCGTGATTTCATTATTGATTCTAGTGAATCCTCGTGTTTGTTTGCCTATGTTGTCCGTTCTCTTCCATTGATTTCATGTTGTTTCAAAATCCAATAATCAGTGGAAATGCTTTGCTGGTTAAATTCGTGGCTATCTATTACGGATATGCTTAACATATGTATTGGATTAGCATTGCTTTCTTGTATTTCGGTGATAAAATATTTTGCATACGATTTTTATTATGTGTAGCTAATATCTTATTAAAACTTACTTGCGAGCATTTTTTCACGAAATGTATTCACGTGTAAGTTAAAATTAATAGAAGCTTTTCAACTAGTTTACATACGGTGTATCTTTCGCATACGCTTTAACCTCCGAATTTAACTTGGAACCTGTGTATTTGACTCTAGAAACAAAAACAGAGCTAACCCCTTCTAGACTAGCCCAAAATTACTTGATTCAAATACTCCTCTTGATAATATGTTAATACTCTAAGCTGCAGATAATACTATGAAAATTTTACAAGTCCAGTATCTCTCTAGGTTTATGACATCGACGTTTTTGAAACTTTAAATTCAATTCACCTACTCTGTATCGATCACATACGCTTTCATCCCTAAGGAATTCATGAATTAGCTCCATTGCATTTGCATCTTGGAAAAAAATAGCTTAAATACTAATTCTATCTAGAATAAAAGTTCTTCATTTAAATACTCATCTATAGACAAATGAAAACTCTAACAAAATAATTAATACTCTAGCTTTACTACAGAGGCTAATAGGTAAAATTCATGCATTTATAACATCGTCATGATATGTTCATGATATAAATTCAGAAACTTTACATCTAATTCCAATACGATGTATCTCTCGCACTCTTTTTGTGGAAATTAGTCCCTTTGTAATTGATTCAGTAAAAAATTAGCTTAAATACTAACACCCCCTTTCAACTACCATACCAAGACCACATCGGGTATCTTCCTATAAATCTAAGTTTGCAGATAGATTGGAAGATAATTAAAAAAAACCTAAAGAAACTTTGCTGAATCAACCAGTTAGCAAAGAAATAAAAATCATTGGTATTTTTTATCAATTCACAGTTTTTAAGAGTCCAACGAAAAGTAGGATAGGAGATTTATTACTTTCAACTAGGAGATTTCCTGCGCTTAATATGTCCTTCTCAATGAATGGATTTACTCGCATTTTCCAGTAAATAAACCCTCTTTTTAAGACAGCATCCATTCCGAAAAAGAATTTGCCTTTTTCCACAAACGCATACACACCCATCTCGCTTACTTCTCTTTAAGACACATCACGAAAAAAAAAGAGTAAGAACCAACTATAAATCAAGCAAGCGAGAACTTTCTCTTACTATATACTCGCATGAGTAAGATTCACTTTATAATGCGCTTCTACATAAATGGCGACAACGGAACTTCTGAGGCGAACTCGAAAAGGAGGGGCGAAAAAACGGGGCTTAAAAACTTTAGTACACGGACTTCCTTCCACCGAAAAAGGGTCTTAGACTTTTTGGCGAAGTTTAAACAGCACTCCGGTTTGAATCCGAATCTTCAGCTAAGCAAAAAAAAGTTTATAAAATAAATATAAAAATGGGGTCGGGTACTTTTTCCCAAAATGGCTCGCTTCCGGCACGAGTGACGTAGTGTTTTGAAAGTCGAAAAGTTTAGTGGGATTTTTAAAGTGAAAGCTAAATTTATTTAGAAAGGAAATAGCCAAAAAGAGAATAGGTTATTAATATTTATAAGATAATATAAAAAAAGTACCCACGTAGAATCCAGAAAAATCGAAAGTTCATTGCCAAAATTTTCTGTAAGAAGAGATAAGAGAAGAAAAATTAATCAACATTTATTAATTAATCAACATTAGAAACTGTTCATGGTTTCGAGAAACAAACAGGAAATTCAAAGTTTATTAGTAGCACTAAGACATCGGATAATACGAATGTTTTGGTTAACTTCAATTTTATATAGTCTTATTTTATATAGTCTTATTTTATATAGTCTTAATTTATAAAGTCTTACTTAACTTCACTTTTAATAGCAAAACGCAAATTAATACTCTTTGAGAAGAAAATATGATCAATAATATTTCAAAAATCCTTAAATCCTTCTCTATTCAGAATTACTTTAATGGAACTTGACAAAATGATTTCAAACATTTTTCTTGACAAATGATCATTTTAAATATTGAAGGCATAAATTGCTGAATGATCCAACTGCACTAATATAATTTCTTCGGTTTTTCTCGGTTCCTTCCCATTACAAAAATATGTAAATTATTTAACGCTTTTGTAACAAAAGTATTTTGTTTCAATAGCGGTTCCGTTATGCTTGTAAATAATTTTAACTTTAACATAGAGCAATTAATTGAAATCAGCAGCCGTTTTAGTATCCATTCAAACATCAACTCACAATGCACACTTATGTAAGAGTATTCATGAAGGAAACGACGTAATTATTATTGGCGCAAATAGTTTATTCTGTGAAAATTGTACATTTTTCAGCGAAATCTGAGGCTCGTCATCATCAGAAATATACGCAAACAAACTGACTGTCAACGCGATGGGCTAGAATGAATTATACTGCTACTTCTAAAGCAAAAGGCAAAATATGAATGGAATTAAAAAGTTAAATACTAATATTTAACCAGATTTGTTAATTTAAAATAATATAAAAATAAATGACTCAATTCATTTTCCTGACAGTTCGTTAAAATATACCTTTACGAAAATGAGCTGGTAAAAGGAAATTCTACTGAGTCTATGGAATTTTTTTCTCTTTTGAAAAGGATTTGTATGAGGCAAAAAAATAAAGACATATTTTCTGACATTTGGCTCAATAGAAATAGTGAACTTGTCCTTTAATATGATTTAGTCTACCTCAAAAATTTCACAAGACAACATTTTAATATTCGTGAAATGTGTATTGAGTCTGAGTATAAAAAAAAAATATTTGCAATTTTGCAACACAGGACATCGACTTTTTTCTACTTAATAATACACGCTAAATATTCAGTTGTAAGCTAAAAATAGTATAGCTACATATTTGCTATTAGGCATTGATGCTAATGTTATTCACTAAACAAATATTTCAGTATACTGTATGCTGCAATGATAATTTTAGTATTATAATTTCATTATTATCTGCTTTTTGAAAGGATATTCATATGAGTGTGATATGCTAAAAGAGATTTATACCTCTTAAAAATTGGACAAGTATTTTAGTGCATACAAACATACTAAATTACTAAACTAGACTAGAATTACTTAATTCGATGTAAAATTGCTTATTAGATTATATTTTTGTCAATTTTTCTTCAATTTTTGCTAATATTGCAATTTTAAAGTCTGGTAAACGTATACATACATAATGAAGTAAAAATGAAAAATTTTTGTGCATTTTATTCTTTTATTTAACCTAGGAGAAGAGTCAACAAAGGTTACGTTCGCTATTCTCCATTTTCTTCCCCTTTAACTGCTTTAATATTTTTATCAATGTTATAAAATGTTTTTAAATTACTGATCATCATGTCTTAAGAAAAGCACAGGGTGGTTATAAAATAACGCTCGCTATTCGGAGTTGTCTGTAGCTTGAATGAATAATCCAAATGCTTCAAACATTGAGACACTTACCAATTAAGAAGGGGAAAAAAGAATGGAGTCATAAAAAAAGATAGAATCCTAAAAAAAGAATCATAAAAAAGAATAATCATAGAAAACAAACTCGCATCTTGACCAGGGATCTAAATTACGAGGCGTAGTCAATGATGACCAATTACGGCCATCACCGCTAATTACGCCTCGTAATTTAGAACCCTGGTCAAGAGTAGTGTTTCTGTTTTTCGAAAAAGAATGGAATGATAAAAGAAGGAACTCATCTCTTGACCAGGGTTCTAAATTACAAGGCATAGCCAATTATGGCCAATTACGGCAAACACATCCAATTACGCCTCGTAATTTATAACGCTGGTTAAGTGACAAGTTTGTTTTTTATGATTCCATTCTTTTTCCCTCTTCTTGATTAGTAAGTGTATCAAAGTTTTTTGCATTTGGATTATTCATTCAAGCTACAGACCACTCCGAATAGCGAGCATTATTTTATAACCACCCTGTATTTAAGGCAAAGAAATTTCTTAACTTACATTATGCCAACTAAAATATCATCTGTGGTGCGACGTCAATTAAATCCAACCAACCGCAACCACACATATCTCACCCTAACGAAGTCACCGATGCCAGCAATCGATACCCGATACCACATCACACGTGGCTCCTGTATCATACAATAAAAACTTCATCCCGTTTATCCTTAGACAGCCACCCAATTGGAAAATTAAACCACACAAAAAAAACTCATCCCTTGGCACAGCTTGTGGTGTTGGAAAGAAATAATTGTAACTACTGTTATTTTATTTCATCCCTTTGAGTTATACACTTAGATTGATCAGAAATAGGGGAGTAGATGAAGTGTAATCCTAAAACACGATGTTCGCAGTTCGTTTCACGTGACTCATGGCAGAAAAGATCCTTTTCCCCATGCTTCTTCAATGGCGATTTGTAAACATGATCGCAAATGTTCTATTATCATTGTTATTTTACATTTATTCCGGCATAACATGCATATATTTACCTTTTCAAACCTAAATTTGTAAAATTAATCTAAATTTGTGTCTAAATAACATAAATTATACTATTTTGAAGGTTGGCAATCAAATTAGTCGCCAAATACTCATGCAAAGTTACTACATTTTATTTCTATGTAGTTTTAAATTAAGAATTAGCTCTGCATTTCGATCATGTTATTTTAATTTGAAAATTAATTTAAATAAGGAACTTTTATTAACGTTGTCAATTAAGTGAATAATAAAGTAGCCAAATCGAAACCCCCGAAAACATTTTCGCCAAATGTAGCAGTCCATCTGCCCTGAGTCACGTGGTGCATTCCGGAACACTTCTGTTAGTAGCTAAGCGAATGCGACTCGCGCGGTCTACTTCTATATTTCGTCTAAGTTTATACAGGAGGTCCAGGGGCTTAGTTGTAGTGCTTCTCAGTGAAATGCCACAGGTCTTTTATCGATTACTGGATGGGGAGAGATTGATACATCAATTTATATCTTAAATGGATCGATAAAATGAGGACCAAACATGCTTGCAAACTAAACACTGGGGACACCGGGACCCAGGTCATATGCCTAGCAACCCAGTGATCTTGGTCAAGTAAGATGAAATAGGCACGGCAGGTTTGGTCCTCTAACGGGCTGTTGCGCCATAAAGTTTAGTTTTTGTTGAGTGATTTTGGAGTGATCTTGTGGGAGGTTTAACACACAAAGGATCCACTCCTCTAGGAGAAGTGCATTTTCTAGACTGGAGGAGTGAAAATTAACTCAGATTGAGTTAAAATTGCTCGTTCGTTTTAAGAGTGTACACTCTTAAAACAAAAGAGTGAAATCCACTCCAGTTGGAGAAGTGCATTTTCGACACTGGAAAGGATTGAATATTAACTCAGACTGACTTAAAATCACTCGTTTGGAGTGATCCTGTCGGAGGCTTAACACGCAAAGAATCCGCTCCTTCCGGGTAAGTGCATTTTCCAGACTGGAGGAGTGAAATTAACTCAGACTGAGTTAAAATTGCTCGTTCGTTTTAAGAGTGTATATTCTCTATCAACTGTTACTTTGCTTTTAAAAGTCTATATTACATTTGAAGGCATATTACATCAAAAATGGTTCGCTCTCAGAGTATTCACCCAAAGTATTCGGTGTGACGCTAATGAAGTATATCATTATAACAAAAAGAAATTAAAAAAAAATTGCATACATTACATTATTTCTTTTTAATCTTACACTTTTGCCAAACAAAAGCTACAAAACCGGTGCGAACCGGTTCAGCTGAAACCCACCTCACCAGAAAAGGTGGAAAGGCGCGAGGAGCTGCTTTTAAATAATTCATCTGAAAATGTTTAGCCCCCCCCCCCCCCCTTCTCCCATGAAATTTCCACGGTCTGAATTTCCCGTATAAAATAATCTGGATCCACTAAGTTGGATTATTGATCCCCCTACGTATAAACTTCCAGTGCGTAGTTTCAGAAATTCAGCGAGTTTTAGGGGAAGTTTTAAGCCCTTTCCCTTTAGTTTAGGAGGGTATTAATCTGTCCAGAGGAGTATTTGAATGAAGAACTGGTGTGGTAGTCGAAAGGGGGGTTTAGTATTTCAGCTAATTTTTTTATCGAACCAATTACAACAAGACTTATTTCCGCAGGTAAATACTGTACTAATTTATACAAAATCGTTTGGGAGGGACACACCGTGGATTTGATAGGTGAATTATATATAAAGTTTCTGAATTGACAATGTTCTAAATTATTTAACTTTACTACTTTAGTTTAGGGTATTAATCTGTCTAGAGGAGTATTTGAATGAAGAACTGGTGTATTAGTCGAGAGGGGGTTTAGTATTTAAGCTAATTTTTTATCGAACCAATTACAACAAGATTTATTTCCGTAGGTAAATACTTTACTAATTCATACGAAATAGTATGTGAGGGGCACACTGTAGGTGCATTCGATTTAAAATTTCTAAACCGACGATGTTCTAAATGCTTGAAGTACGCCTCTTAAATGTAGGGTAGTAATCTGTAAAGAGGAGTATTCGAATGAAGAACTGGGATGGTAGTCGAAATGGGGTTCAGTATTTAAGCTAATTTTTTATCGAACCAATTACAAAGGGACTTATTTCCATAGGTAAATACTGGAATGCTGCACTAATTTATACGAAATCATATGTGAGGAACTGTATATTTGATACGTGAATTAGATTTAAAGTTTCTAAACTGACAATGTTCTGAATTATTGAAATTTTTATATTAAATATAGGATATTTTTCTGCCCATGAGAGTATTTGAATGAAGAACTGGTGTGGTAGTCGAAAGGAGGGTTAGTATTTAAGCTAATTTTTTATCGAACCAATTACAACAAGACTTATTTCCGCAGGTAAATACTTTACTAATATATACGAAATAGTATGTGAGGGGCACACTGTAGGTGCATTCGGTTTAAAGTTTCTAAACAGACAATGCTTGCAGTTTACCTCTTAAATTTAGGGTATTAATTTGTCTGATGGCTTATTTGAATGAAGAAATAGGATGGTAGTCGAAAGGCTACCATCCAGTAGAATTTTAGCTAATTTTTTATCGAACCAATTACAACAAGACTTATTTCCGCAGATAAATACTTTACTAATTTATACGAAATAGTATGTGAGGGACACACTGTATATTTGATAGATGAATTAGTTTTAAAGTTTCGATTAGTTTTAAAGAACGAAAGGAACTAAAAGGATAAAACTAATTTGTTTTGTGAAAATCACATGTTTAGTATTTTTAATAATTTTTTTAAATTAGAACTTAATGCTTACTCCATTTTTTACTAACTTCAAAAAATTATCAAAAATACTAAATATGTGATTTTCACAAAAGCAAGTTAGTTTTATCCTTTTAGTTTCTTTCGTTCTTAACAATGATACAAGAAATTAGTAACCTTTTTATAAATTTGTGGCGGTAATTGACTTGCGAATATTCTCCATAGGAATAACTTTACGATTTTCAAGATGTAGAATTCCCAAGAGAGTTCTCCTAAACAAAAAAATCAAGTAAATTGAAACAAGGAATTATTTTCGTGATCATCCCTTACTAAGTTCCCAAGAGTAGAGATTGTGTTGTCTTTTCCCATTCAAGAAATTCCTTCGCGAGTAAAATAATCAATGACTGGGAAGTGGTCCATGTTGGGAAATCTCATATCGATAATGCATCGATTGGATTTTTACCAGTTATTTGGACCGATGTGAATCGATACATAAATGTCAAGTGCAGAAATGAGGAGTGGTTTTTTGGTATTTGATGGGATGTAAATAAATGGTTTTCATAAGCAAATCGATATTATTTTTGATATCCTTTGAATCGTGAATGGCCGATGTCTCGAACAGGATGGAAAGAATCGATGGGGATTTCGGTAATGTATTCGAAGGCCTCTTTCGAAAAGTCGATATGAGAAATTATTTATTCATGTATTTATTTTGTTGGATTTTTTTATGAATAAATATTTAATGTATTTTTATTAGATTATCATAGATAAATTAAGAAAATTTATTAAAACCCTTTTTTATCTTTAAAATTTGGAAGCTAATTATTTTGGAAAAATATCTTAGTAATGTAAATGAAGTAACTAGTCAATACAATTTCTTTTAAAAAGTAAACAATAAAAAGAAAAGACAAAAGAAAATAATTTTTTGTCAGTATACCATACTTCATTTTGGGTAAAATATAGAGAGTTTTTTCTTAAATAAAGGCTGAATAGTGCTGTCAATCTAACATCACGTACGTCACATCACACTTGTACGTCCCTTCGTCCTCCACCTCCACCCCTAGCTGCCCCAGATGCAGCTCGGACAAAGAGCTCGTGTAGTGCAGGACAAAGTTTGCCCGTCCCGCAAACGAGTTCATATGCCTCGAGTGGGACTCCGAGTAGAGGTAGACTCTTCGTCCCTCGTGGGCATAAGTCAAATTACACTTATACGTGCCCTAATCTAACACCTATGCTTAAATATTTGTTTTTATCTTTAAAAATTAAATGTTTTTTTACAATATAGTCTTATGAAACAATTATTAACAAAACACTAAAATTAGGGTATACCGCTTGATGACGGACGACAAACTCTTCCCACAGACATGAAAAATCACATCACACTTATACGTCCTCTAATCACACGTATGAGTAATTATATGGGCTTTCTGAAAAACTACCAAATTTTTTTTTACAGTGTAGGCCCCAAAATAGTTAATAATTAAAAAAAACCTAAACTTACTCAGAGTATAAAGCTTGGTAAACGTCAACGAGGGACATTTTCCGTGGACGTACGTCACGTCACACTTGTACGTCCCCTCGTCCTCCACCCCTAGCTGCCCCAGAGACGAGCTCGTGTTGTGCAGGACGAAGTGGGCCCGTCCCGCAAACGAGCCCATGGGCCGCGAGTGGGACTCCGAGTAGAGGTAGACTCGTCGCCACTCGTGGGCATAAGCCAAATTACACTTATACGTGCCTTCACCTAACACTTAAACTTAATTATACGGTTTTTTTTTCTGTAAAGTTAAATTGGTTTTTAGGTCTGAAGCTTTAGATAGTTAGTCAATAGCTCCTCAGTAGTAGTCTTGTAAATTTAGTTATATATTCTACTACAATGCGTTCTAGTTTAAACCTTGCAATGTTTCCAAATGATCAGATCTCATAAAAAAATTATTTATTAAAAAAATAAACTTACTCAGGGTATACAGCTTGGTGAACGTCAACGAGGGACACTTTCCGTGGACGTACGTCACATCACACTTATACGTCCCCTCGTCCTCCACCCCTAGCTGCCCCAGATGCAGCTCGGCCGACGAGCTCGTGTTGTGCAGGACAAAGTGGGCCCGTCCCGCAAACGAGCCCATGGGCAGCGAGTGGGACTCCGAGTAGAGGTAGACTCATTGCCACTCGTGGACATAAGTAACATCACACTTGTACGTTTCCTTACACAACACTTATATGTAATTATATGGTTTTTGTTTGTAAAGTTTAATGGCTTTTTACAGTGTAAGCTCCTCAAATAGTTAATAATATATCAAAAAAATGAAATCACTCGGTGTTTACAGCTTGGTGAACGTACACTCTTAAAACAAACACTCCTAATTTAACTCAGTCTGAGTGGATTTCACTCCTCCAGACTGGAAAATGCACTTCTCCTTTAGGAGTGGATCCTTTGTGTGTTAAACCTCCGACAGGATCACTCCAAACGAGTGATTTTAACTCAGTCTGAGTAAATGTGCATGCCTTTACGGTGTCGAAAATGCACTTCTCCAACTGGAGTGGATTTCACTCTTTTGTTTTAAGAGTGTAAACGACTGATACTGATACTTCCCATTTACCAAATTCAAGTCATACTTGCACGCAATTATATGGTATTTCTGTAAAGTTAACTGATTTTTTTACAGTACAATCCTCTTAAAACAACCATTAACTAAGTTACTCCGAATATACAGCTCGATACTAAACGTAAGCGACGGGCACTTCCCCTTCACGTAAGTCACGTTATACTTATAAGTCCATCACATCCCAATTTTACGTAATTATGCATTATTCTGTAAAAATAACTGATTTTTCACCCTCAAACCACAATTAAACAAAGAATTTAAACTTACTCAGTGTATAAAGCTTAGTGAACGTCAACGAGGGACACTTTCCTTGGACGTACTTCACGTCACACTTGTACGTCCCCTCGTCCTCCACCCCTAGCTGCCGACGAGCTCGTGTTGTGCAGGACGAAATGGGCCCGTCCCGCAAACGAGCCCATGGGCCGCGAGTGGGACTTCGAGTAGAGGTAGACTCGTCGCCAATTGGCGGATATAACTCATAACCTTTTATAACTTATATGGGACTTATACGGGAAATTAAATGGTTTTTTTTACAGTCTAAGCTCCTCAAATATTTATTAATGACTGACACTTATTGTGGACGTAAGTCACATCCCACTTGTATGCCTCCTTGTCCTAAGACTGCACTCCCTCGGAAAGAACTGTTTCTGCACTATAAGCATCATATTTGTACAAAAAACAGCTTTTTTTGGAATGTTTGATTTTTTCGTTAAAATTAAGTAACTTTTACAGTGCCAGTTTTGTAAATTTGACTACATATTTTATTCCAATGCGTTCGAGTTTAAACCTAGCAATGCTTCCAAATATAATGTACATGTCTCGTAAAACAATTATTAATCGAAGAAACTTAACTTACTCAGAGTATACAGCTTCGTAAACGTCAACGAGGGACACTTTCCGTGGACGTACGTCACGTCACACTTGTACGTCCCCTCGTCCTCCACCCCTAGTTGCCCCAGATGCAGCTCGGCCGACGAGCTCGTGTTGTGCAGGACGAAGTGGGCCCGTCCCGCAAACGAGCCCATGGGCCGAGAGTGGGACTCGGAGTAGAGGTAGACTCGTCGCCACTCGTCCCCGACGTGCCTCGTCCACGTGATGACGTAGATCTTGCCGCAGCCGTGGGAGTCGACCTCGCAGGGCAGGACGACGGAGTCGCCGAGTTTGCCTGAGATGACGTGTTCTCTGCCGCCTGTGGAAGAATAAAGACAGTTTGGTTAAAAATTTATCGTATTTTGTCAGTTTATTTCAGGTGATACAGTAAGTAGAATTAAAAATATTCGAGGCTTTTGGGACCCATTTGGATTATCACAAATTCGGATAATTAAGGAAAAAAGTATATATTTCATTTAATTGCTTAATGTATTGTTGGACTGTTAGACGATGTAGTTCTAGCTTCTGCCGTCTTCAACGAAAATCAAAGGTACCATTTTGCAGTTTGGATCTTTTTGCAATAGTGTTATTGCATTTAAGATGGAATGTTGTTTTGTTTAGAAGCCATGGTGAACAATAGATATTGAAAGTATATTACTTTATATTCCCGAAGATAGCTTACATTAAAAGTGCAAGTCCTTACTTCTGTGAAAGTATGGTTTTGCTGTGTCAGCATTTTTTTTATCACTTATGATATTAGTTATATCAAAATGAAACTACTTTGAAATGAAGATACAACTGTAAACCAATTTTTTTTTAATTTCTTTGCGAAACATACTTTTTATCATGTATTTGTAGAAAAAGTACGTTTATATTAAGAATATACGCGTAGGAATTTGCTCGGGTCTAAAGAGAATAAGCATCCTATAAGTTTTAAATAATATTTCTTCATTACCCGAAACCTTTAAATAATGCACTGCATGTTTGAGAATAACGTTAATCATTCATTTTCGTTAATAATCCTGCTAAATCTCATACTGGAATTACATAACTCAGCACTGCACTCTACCACTCCCTCACAGTCAATTATACAGATCCAATATATGCTTATCCGGTAAGATTTACTATTATGAATTGCTTTTCAGTAATACCTCATTATCCTCTGATAAGACATCAGTAGTAGGTCTTGAGTGACTGGAATATGCAAATTATCTTTAAGAAGGAGGTATTTAAGTTCGAATCCTTTGTTTGATAATGCGAAACTGTATTTGTCAATTTTAATTGAAATAGAATATATAAAATGCTGAAACTTTCTGAAGTGAGCTTTTGTTATGTAGTTTTGAAGTAAAAACTAACAAGATTAATTACGAATTGGAAAATTTTCTTTGAAGATTGCAAAAGTTCCAAAACTTTCTTTAATCTTCAGACAATATTTTAGCTATTTCGGTATTTCTCTTTTAACATCTTTTAAATTATGAATCCCATACTGAATTTGATTTCTTCTCTCCAAATGTGTGATTATCGACTAAGAAAAAACCATTTTTCGTATTTCTTGCCATTTATGCTTTTAAAAAATCTTTTCTAATCGTGTTTTGTTTAAAATATTGAAAAAGATAAAATTTAACAAAAAGCAACATAACATAACATATAAAGATCGTAAATTTCCGCTCCTTTCTTGAGTGAAGAAACGTCAATAACAAACTTTACCGAACAATTTTAAAGCGTACTAATTAAGCAAATTAGCATGTAAATAAAAAATAATTTTGAACTATAAAGAATATCTATTAAAAAACTAATTTTATTAGATACATCAAAATTCACTTCTTGGCGAATAAATTAAATTAAGTACTTTAAAACATTTTATTAATGCATGCAGCATCCGATAGTTTAATTCAAATAAGTAACGAAGATATACCGCATACAAAATTTTCAATATATTTTAAACTCAGTTAAATCACCGGCATTCGTGTTTACCAGTGGCGTTACGCAACTGACATGATGAATAGTTAATGGTCTGTCATGATGAATAGTTAATGGTGAATTCATCCCATCATTAATTCATCCTACAAATCATCAATCTCTTTAGATGAAGGGCAGATAATTAATAATAAACTTCCTTTAAGCTTTAGTGTGAAGCAAAATACATTGACAAAACATAATAACAATAAACATGAATTAGTTCGACACATTAATATTTTAATAGAAAAAACTATTTATTGCCTCTACACTTCAAAAGCTGCATATTAAAATTAAAAAACTTTTATCCTAGACTTCAAAAGTTTCATATTTTTTTCATAAAGTCATTAAAATTCATTATTTGGGGAACAAATTACATAAGGTAATTGAAAATATTTCATTATTACCTACAACATCCTATGTCTAAATTAAAATTCCTAACGAAAATACCCCCAACAAATCTTAAATATATTTTAAATCCAGTAAAATCACTGACATTCGTGTTTACCATCGGCGTTACGCAACTGCCTGTCTGTCATGATGAATAGTTAATGGTGAATTCATCCCATCATTAATTCATCCTCCAAATCATCAATTTCTTTAGATGAAGGACAGAGAATTAATAATGAACTTCCTTTAAGCTTTAGTGTGAAGCAAAATACATTGACAAAACATAATAACAATAAACGTGTATTAATTTAGTATTGAATTAATATTTTGATAGAAAAAACTATTTATTACCTTTACACTTCAAACACTCCATATTAAAATAAAAACTTTTGTACTTGACTTCAAAAGTTTCATATTATTTTTTTAATAAAATCATTAAAATTCATTATTTGGGGAATAAATTACATAAGGCAATTGAAAATATTTCATTATTATCAATAACATCCCATGTTTAAATTAAAATTCTTAATGAAAATACCACCAACAAAATCTTAAATATATTTTAAATCCATTAAAATTCACTGGTATTCGTGTTTACCATCGGCGTTACGAAACTGACTGTCTGTCACGATGAATAGTTAATGGTGAATTCGTCCCATCATTAATTCATCCTCCAAATCATCAATCTCTTTAGATGAAGGACAGAGAATTAATAATGAACTTCCTTTAAGCTTTAGTGTGAAGCAAAATACATTGACAAAACATAATAACAATAAACGTGTATTAATTTAGTATTGAATTAATATTTTGATAGAAAAAACTATTTATTACCTTTACACTTCAAACACTCCATATTAAAATAAAAACTTTTGTACTTGACTTCAAAAGTTTCATATTATTTTTTTAATAAAATCATTAAAATTCATTATTTGGGGAATAAATTACATAAGGCAATTGAAAATATTTCATTATTATCAATAACATCCCATGTTTAAATTAAAATTCTTAATGAAAATACCACCAACAAAATCTTAAATATATTTTAAATCCATTAAAATTCACTGGTATTCGTGTTTACCATCGGCGCACAGTGGGGTATTTGACCAATCTAGCTGGACAAAAGTCGATTTTAAAAACCTAAACATATGAAGAAAAAATAGTCATTTCTGATAGACAAATAATGAGCGCATGTCGAACAACACTTTTTTTTTAATTGCAGACGACTTTTTACATTCGTAATGCTGGTTTAAAGTTCGTTGTTCAGAAGTGTTCGGTTTTATTTTTCTGACGTTCGTAAACAGACGGAGCTGTAATTATTTTTTATCCTAATTAAAACAGCGAAAATGGATTTTTGAGTTATTGAATCTAATTCAGCAAGTAAGAATGTATACTTTCCACCAGTTTTAATTATTTTTAATGTTTTATTTTAAGCATATTAACGTTTTGAAAATGTTCTATTTTTCATCATCAATTTTCTTCGATTTGATTTACATTTTAGACAAAAAGTTATATAGTTCCGCAAAGTTCCGCTTTGAGTTTTAGCTTAAAAGAAAGCTTAGAATCTAAGCTTTAAGAACCTGGTAAAATTTCTTGCGAATTTTTGCGAATTTGCGATATAAAAGTAATTTTCCATCATCGTTAGGTATGTGATCTAACAAAGTACGCAAGCTTCAACCTACTCTCAAGACGTTAATTTTTGTTTTAGGATCATCAAAAGTTATAATCATGACTAGGAAAGAATTTGTTTGCCATTATGCAGTAACAGCATTTAAATAACATAAATGAAAAATTGAAGTTTTCAGAAAATTGCCTTTTAAACTTGGATAATTTTTCCGATGAGCTCACGCGTTTAAAGATTGTTCAAATGTTAACTAAATTCAAATTTCGTTGTCATAAGGCTCAAAGAAAAGAAGATATTTTCGCTAGAAAACTAGGATTGGCTTGAAAGTTTATTTTTAGTTCCAAAAATTGTGAAAGGACAAAGTAGATATCTAACGAAATTTCACTCGTGATCGGAGTAAGAGGAGAAAAACAAAAAAATTACGAAAAAATACCGATTTGGAAGTGTTTACTTTCGCTACACAAACCAAGTTTAAAAGAAAGTGGGAAAGAGATGCTTCTCTATAGTACTTAAAACATTGCTAATATCCAAATACGAAAACCTTTGAAGATGATTCACATTACGATGCACATATCTTTCAAAAGTTCTATCGTTCCTATTTAACTATCTTGCTGTGTAAATAATTCAATCATTTGACAAAATCCAATACAATCTTCGCCACGATATTGTCGTCCAATAAGAATGGGTTAGGTTTAGTTTGAATTATCATCGAACTAGGGGTAGTTGCGCTCTTAAAATAAACGAGCGATTTTAACTCAGGCTAAGTTAATTTTCATGTCTCCAGTGTAGAAAATACACTTCCCCTATAGAAGTGGATCCTTTGTATAATAAACTGCGACAGTATCACTCCAAACGAGTGATTTTAACTCAGTCTGAGTTAATATTCACTCATTTCCAGTGTCGAAAATGTACTTCTCATACAGGAGTTCACTCTTTTGTTTTAATAGTGTAAGTTACGAGCCGACACCTAACCCAACGCAAATCGAAGAGCGTGATCATACGCAGCTTCGGGATTTTGTAGGATATTTGACGTAAACGCCCTCCACACAGTATGTAATTCGTCGGGCATTTTTCGTTGCTTCACGAGCCGTTTGTAGGTCGACAATTGTGTAGGCAATGCAAGGACACGAACCTGGGACCTTCTGCATGCAAGGCGACAGGGTCTATGAGAAAGTCCTCTAACTCCTGGAAGGCCCTGGATATAATTGGTCAACCCCTTATATCAGAATGGGAGGTATCAATTGGCATAAAATAATAGTTTACATAAAAAAACAATCACTGTTATTAAGGGTGCACCCGTGCAACGCCGGGTTTATAAAGCTAGTTGTTGTAAAATGTTGTATTGTACTTATAATACCCGAAATTAACTTAAGATTTCATACATTACTACCAGAAGTGAAAAAAATGTTTTTGTCCAGCTAGATCGGTCAAATACCCCACTGTGCGGCGTTACGAAACTGACTGTCTGTCACGATGAATAGTTAATGGTGAATTCGTCCCATCATTAATTCATCCTCCAAATCATCAATCTCTTTAGATGAAGGACAGCTAACTAATGTGGAACTTCCTTAAGCTTTAGTGTGAAGCAAAATATATTGGCAAAACATATTAACAATAAAACGTGTATTAATTCGACAAATTAATATTTTCGTAGAAAAAACTATTTATTACCTCGACACTTAAAAAACTGCATATAAAAATAAAAACTTTTATCCTAGACTTCAAAAGTTTCCTTTATTAAATCATTAAAATTCATTATTTGGGGAATAAATTACATAAGGTAATTGAAAACATTTCATTACTACCCACAACATCCTATGTCTAAATTAAAATTGCTAACGAAAATACCACCCCAACAAAATCTTATATATATTTTAAATCCATTAAAATCACTGGCATTCGTGTTTACCAGCGGCGTTACGCAACTGACTGCCGGTCATGATGAATAGTTAATGCTGAATTCATCTCATCCTTAATTCATCCTCAAATTCATCAATCTCTTTAGATGAAGGACAGAGAATTAATAATGAACTTTCGCGGAAGCTCTGGTATATCTTTGCAATAATGCAGCTTTTCAAACTCTATGGACATTTTTGAATGGAGTAAGTATGCAGACAAAAATGTCGGACGAAAAATTAATAGGTTTTTGGACAATTGTTTACTGGGAACCGGTGAATGTAAATTTAATGTGGTATATTTTAAAAATAGTTTTTTTATTCATTCACTGTATGGGTTTTAGAAAAGAAATCTTTTGGGAAAGTTTATTAAAAATTGCATTCAGATTTTGTGTTTAATGTTTATTAAAATACAAATTTTTTATAAATATTTATGAATATTTTTTTTTTGTATCGATAAAAATAATTAAAATCAAAATTCCATTAAACCCGCATAACAAAATATTTTCTCTAGGAAGTGAAAGCTGTCTTGAAATTAGTTTTTAGAAAAGTTTTTATATACAATTGTTAAATATATCACTTTAAAAAAAGAAGTTAAGAGATTTGACACAATAACGATTATTGGAGTTAATGTGATAGCAAAGAAATCATACATTTAAAAAAAAATCGTATACTATCTATCTACATTTATTTTACAATCTCACTCATCTAAAATTACCCTAATTCCATCTAAAATTTTAGTAATTCCATTTAACACGTTACATACATTAAAATCTCACAACAATTATTACCTTTTTTATCAACCTTTCATTAAAGTTTTTGTAAAAAGTAAAAAATGAATTGCTTTAATAAATTTAAAGCGTTTTGTGTAGCATTAAGAGACCTAGTTAACATATATGTAACGACGTATTTACTCAGGTTTCCGTACTACATTTTTAAAGAAAAGTTTTTTATAAAGGGATTAAACTCATTTATTTTACAAGAAATGATGTGCACTTATTTGAGCAAATTACTCTTAAGACCCGAGAAAAACCCTACACGTATATTCTTGATCTAAATATACTTTTCATACAATTATATGCTAAAAAGTATGTTTTGCAAAGAAATTTTAAAAAATTTGTTCATTACTTACTTAGGAACACGTTTTCAATTCTAAAAATACACATTTTTTGTGCTATAAATTCAACAACAAAAAAAAGCCGTATCACCTATTTGTAGTTAACATATTATATTATCATAGTTTTATTTCAAAATTCCTTTAAAATTAACTATTAAAAGAATTTTTTGAAAAGTTCGAAAAAAATCAGAAATATGTCATAAAAACAGATTTTTTAATGATCATAATACTGAGTTTTCTGAAAATTTTCCAACTACTTGAAGATACCGACAATTTTGCAAAATAAATACAGGTGTTTTTGTAAATAACAAATTTAATTAAAAGATCAAAAGTGTATCTTTTTTTGCTTTTAATCTTCTGTTTTATGATAAAATTTTAGTTGCATTAGCTACATATTTTTAATTGCACAATTCAGCATTAAGAAACTATTATTTATAAGCTAAAAAATAAAATCAGATAAAAAGTATACAAAAATTAAGATATTGTTACATTAATTCTATTATTTATTTCAATTGAAACAGCATGACAAATAAAAATTAAATTAAATTTTGGAGCAACTACTAAAAAAAGTAGCATTCCGATTTATTCAAAGGAAAATAAAGAAATTTAAAAAATATCTTGATGAATATTTTCTAGAAAAATTTACTTTCTTCACAATCAATGAACCATATCTGAATAAAGCAGATAAAATATCTTCTCTTAGTAATTTTTTTGTGTAATGAGAGTTTAAGTGTTTGTTACATTGAAATTTATTTAGTTTTAATTAAAGGATATGTAAAGCTCAAAAAAAATATCGAAATTAAAATATAAGAAAAATAGTTTCCTTTCATTTAAACTTTGTGTTCTTAAGATCACAATTTGAAGAATTTAACAGGTACTTAACTTCAAATCGCACAAAAAAATAATAAGTTTGCATGAGCTTGAACTTATTTCATTTTTTTTAAAATATTCTGTAGATTATGCGTTTAATTTAAAACACATCTGCAGACTTAGAAACCAATATAGTTTTAATTTATTACTTTTTGTCTCCAATTTAGTTCTTCATTTAATCACGTTTTTTAAACATTTAAAATCGACTGATCACAACGGTGGTTCGACAAAAGTGTAAGGTTAGTTACGTACGCAAAAAATCCGGTTATGTTTGTCGTATTTACGGTTCCTGATGATCCTAATGGCAATGCTAAGTAAATTAGATATTTCTATTTTAACCTTTCGTGACCTGGCATTCCCATTTGGGGACATTTTTTAAAATCTTGCCGTAAACAATTAACACGTTAATTAGTTCCGAAATTGACCTGGTCCGACAGAAGAAGATCCAAATATCAGTTGTCAGCCTTTAATTACGGGTATCAGTCATCTTGTTCTATAAAAAATGAAATTGACTAAGGATTTATACTAGAGTAATTAAAAAATAATATTTTAAACAAACTTTTCAAAAAATTATTTCAGTCATTTATTTTAAAGGCAGTATGCATTAAAAACATTAAAGTAATCTGTTAACATCAAATAAGTAATACGGCCTTTTTTGTTTCAATTATAGCACATAATTTTTTAATGTGTATATTTAGAGTTTAAGGCGTGTCTCTAAGTAACTATTAAACATTTTAATTTGTTTGGAAAACATACTTTTTATCATATATTTGTATGAAAAGTTTGTTTAGATTATAAGAATATACACGCAGAATTTCCTTGGATCTTAACAGGTTATAAAACTAGTTCTTCCAAAACAATAAGTTACAAAAGTATCAAACTATGATCACTTAATCTAAAAAAAACCCTATCCGATGCATTCTGTACTTAGTTTCATTTTCAATTTCAATGGCGAAGTCAATGAAAAGAAATTTGTCAAACCCGAATTTTTCCATTTCCCTTTCCAAGAGTAGAAAACGACCCCAACTCTGAGAGGGCTTAATGATATGCGACCCAATCTCGAAGCATTACCAAAACGTGTTTTTAAAGAAAGCCATCCGAAAACCCAGGGATTTGGTTCTAATCTTTAAAGGATTTGCGAGTAATTCCGAGGGGTTTGCTGAGAAACTGAGTTTTAAATTTCATCGGTTTTATGCGCCCACCGACTTCGTCTAATCCGTCCATATGTTTTAATATAGTTTTTTAATGGTGGTGGTTTCTGGTTTTGTTTTTGGTTATGAGTAATGTGGGGATGTTTTAAGTTGTGTTGTTAAAAATGGAATTATGATATTAACATATAAAAGTAAGTTAATATGTTGTTTGAAAGGTTTTTATAGGGATTAAATGCATACATATATTTATATAAAATTTGCATTAAATACATAATTTCTTAAAATAAACAAATCCTGTTAGAAACATACAAAAAGTAAATATTCCCTAAGTTTATAAACAAAACAAAAAAGAGATTTTGTTTCACGGTTTTCGTTTTAAACTGTAGCATTACAATCGTTTTAAACGAAAACCTAGAAATATATGTCTCTTTTAGATCTCTTGTAGAATCACTACTACTTATTTAAACGGCTTTAAATCAAATTAATTACATTCATAAAGAGAATTAAGTATGTATTAATGTCAGAATTATCTGCAATCTTTCCATTCTTTACTGTAAACTTTGGTGGAACGTTGTTTCATAAACACTGTTTAAGTTGTCGAAAAGTTATACCAACGTGATTACGGAATACAGTACATACCGCAAAGAACTGTAGGAAATATCTTTGAAAGGTTACACAACGTTACATGAACACGGTGGCAGCATATTGCCAGATTCAACCATGTTTGCACAGTCATGTTTTACAGTACCAAAGTTCTACAGTAGTTCAATACATTACAATAGAGTACTTTACAAAAAGTTACAACATTTGAAAATTTATTTCTTTTGTATTTTGGTAAAGAATCGAAGTAGCACTTGGAACATTCTACAAGTTTTTGATACATTCCAAATATTTATAAAAATAAAAGAACTTCATAATATTAATTTTTAAATACATATTGCTTTTTAAATAAGTAAAAGTTATCGTTGTTTGAGAGAAAATTCTAAACTGCCAAAAATACATTAAAGTTTTTTGAGGTAATTTTCTTTATTTACACATAGTTCCTTTTTGAAGCTACACTATCACTTATATTATTTATTTAATCATATTAAAACATTATCGGGAAAAATTCAATTTCCTTTTACAACAAACACAAATTATACACATTATTTATAAACATAATTCAGTTATTTATAGCACTATTATCCATTCACTTTGAACACGCTATCGATCATTACAATAACGAGGCGCCATTACAATTTTATGCACAAAATAACGTAAGATATTAATCTTTCGCGTATTTACCCACGCGGCTGTTTTTGTAACCCGAGCATAAAGATTTCTTCAGCTCATGAAAAAGCAAGCTTGAAATTTATGACGGTGCAAGAGAAACGCCTTAAAAGAGCCTTAATTGTTTTTCTTACTACCTGATCTCGGGCGAGGGAGGATTGTGATAACAAAGGTGGTAAAGCTCATAAAAGACACAAAAGTATGTTTTATGTGATGATATTTCTTTGTGTGTGAATATATTTGGTTAGTGTGATAATATTCTAACTTTTTAAAGGTTAATTTTTGTAAGAGTCTCCTAGATTGTGCCAGAAAAAATGGCTCTCTGTTCTGGGGAATGTACCGAGTCTGCAAAAGCCTGAACGCCAATAGAGAAAAAATATGAGAAAACCCCATATGAGAAAAAAAATAAGAAATAGCATAATATTTATCATGACTAAAGTGTTAACTGTCTAAGTCACAAGCAATGCGATCAATTAGGGTTGTGGGGAGCCTTGTGAATAAGATCTTGATCACGGGATCGGAAGGTCCCGCGATCGAGTCTCGGTACCACTGAAGACTCGCCGAGTCTATTCGGAGTACGTGCTCGTTAAATTTGTTGGGTCTGAAAGTTCTGTGGGCAAACATTGCGCAGTTTCCCACTTGTACAGGTCTCTGGGGACTATTGCCCTCTCCTTCAGGGACATGTCTAAATTGCGGAGTTGGCAATAGATGGCAGAATCTGTCATGTGTGTGTTGTGTCTGTCTTACTTGAATAAGGTTTATAAGCGGGTCTCTGACCAAGCACACAAGCCTGAAAATATGTCTACCAACCAACAAAAATTAAGACGGCCACATCTATGATGACGTAACAGTTATGTAAAAATGTTGTCCAATACCCTACAAAACAAATATTTTTCTTTTTCGTTTGCATAGTCCATTGTCTGTACTATAATGAAGGATAGATAGCACATTATGGTACATCATTCCACTATGAAACTTTAAGATTTAAGAAAAATTGTTTTCCAATTTTTTTACTTTGTGTCCATCTTATTTATGAAATTATATTTAATACACAGCTTCCACTCACTAAAAATGGACGACTAAAACGGCCACGCCTATAGTAATGTCACATTTCCTTCAAATAAATTATCGACAGCAAACTTATTACAACAATCCCGCTTACTGAGATCCACTCATTTACTTCATGCATTACTTTGGTTGGTAGACATATAGACTTTCAGGTTTGTGTGTTTGGTCAGAGACCCGATTATAAACCTTCGTCACGTAAGACATACACAACACACACGCATAAGTTACAGATGCTGCCATCTATCGCCACCTCCGCAATTTAGATATGTCTCTGAAGGGAAGGGAAATAGTCTCCAGTGACCTGTACCCGTGGGAAACTGCACCATGACAGACCACATGACTTTCGGACCACAGATATAACGAGCATGTACTTCGCATATACTCGGTGGGTCCTCAGTGGCACCGGGACACGATCGCGGGACCTTCCAATTCTGAGACCAAGACCTTAACCACTAGGCTACCCATGGTTCCCAGCATTGTTTTTATTCCCACCAACAAACCACGCACCACTCCGTTGGTATTGTGCATTAACTGTACAAATTTAGTTCGTTATTATGAGGCATACTTAGCCTTGTTGAAGCTCCTAATTGGGGAAAAGAAGTAGAAGCCAGAAATTTCAACAAAAAAAAAATCACACTTCTTAAAAGGCGCGTTTACATGAACCATCGAATCCATGGAATGCCCAACCCTCCATTATGGGAAAAAGTGGTCAAGCAGGATTTTTAACCCAAATAAGCAGTATGTGGCGAATCCATGGAATTAAACGTCAAACCCTCCTTGATTGGAGGTTTGCGAACCCCCCAATGAACCTTGCAATTCCTGTTCTGCCTGGGTGAAAATCCCCAAGAGAGAAAAATTACGGAGCTGGTCTTCATTCCATGGATTCGATGGCTCATGTAAACTCGCCTAAAGTTTGGTTGCGTAAATAAAAAAAGAGAGGTGGGGTTTTATCACTTGACCAGGGTTTTAAATTAAGATGCGCAATTTTCTGAGTTAAAGCTAAAAAAAGAGGCTAGAAATAGACAGCCGGAAACGATTAAATTTTCATTTACCATGGTGGGCGTCATCTTTAGCTGGCAGTGTATTTCTTTTTCAGATTTTCTTCAATGAGTTTGTAAGTCACTGCAAACTATAATATCCTTTGAACTTTATTGTACAATAAACAACAGACAGAAGCCCTTTTAAGATTTTTTTGTGAATATGAATTCGTCACTTTTATGAATTTTTACGTTCATCAACGAAACATGATCAAAAAACAATGTTGAAGCTGTAGAACTTGTGCGAACGCGTTTAGATTGTGTTTTTTTTCCGGTGAAATATTCGGAACATGTGAACATTATGTTCAAAACGTGAACGCTTGTGTTGTGAAATATTCAGAACCTGTGCATAAGAACGTGTTTTTTTTTCGGCAAAATATTCAGAACATGTGAACATAATGATCAAAATGGTAACTTTTGTGTTGTGAAATATTCTGAACTTGTGTATAAGAACGTTTGTTCTTTCGGCGAAATATTCAGGACTTGTGAATATTATGATCAAAGCGTGAACTTGTGTTGTGAAATATTCAGAATATGTGCATAAGAACACGTTTTTTTCGGCGGAATATTCAGAACATGCAAACATAATGATCAAAATGGTAACTTTTGTGTTGTGAAATGCAAAGTGTGAACATAGTGAAGCATTGTATTTGACTATTGAAGAACCGGAATTAGCTACTGGTGCTTCAAAGACGTATTCTTCGCATCTGTGAATTGGGTAAGCATTTGCATTTATATTTTTTTTATTCTTGTTATTGTGCTATGGTTAAAGTTGCATTGCTTTTTGACAGTTTTGTTGATCTCCAAACATTCTAAACGCATTTATTTCCGATCCCACAAGTTTTCTGTATTTATTATTGTTTAATGCATTTCTTTTCACTACGATTTCTCAAAAGTTAGTTAAAATACTGTAATACCAAACAAACGAGCTATGTATGATAAGCTTTACTTGTGATTTCGACCGTTTAATAAATCTTTTTTCACTATGTTTTCTCAAAAAAGTTAGTTAAAATACTGTAATACCAAACTAAAAATTTGATATGTATAACATGTCGTACATATTATCACTATATTCCGTCACGCGAAAACTCCTCGGAGAAAACTTTAATGACTTATGCATGTCTTCTGTGACAAGACTGCTGAGATATGTCTAATAAAATGTTTTATTGGCTGTTAAAGCTTTGACTTTTACCCTTACGATTTTATCTTTATGAATGCGTAAAATGGGATGCTGTTTCTTATATTCATCCGCCTACTTTACTATAAAATATATTAAAAGCCAATAGCAATTGTATTTAGCAGGAAATGCGAAAATTTAATTGTAAAATTCACCAAAATAGTAGAAATCTTATTAACTACTTATGCAAATATTTTTAAATAACAGGTATTTAAATATTAATAAAAGTTAAATAGTATTAATTAACAAACATCAAAATATGTTTTAGGTAAATAAGTATACACTGTAAGTATAAATAAGTAGTTTATCGTAATATGTGTTAAAAGTCAACAGTAATTGTATTTCGATAAGATAATTTTAAAATTCACCGAAATAGTAGATCTTATTAATTACTTATGTACACATTTTAAAATTTCAAGCATTTCAATATTGATAAAAGTTAGTGTTAATTAACAAACAGCAAATTATGTTTTAGGTAAATAAAACTTTACTGGTATTAGATTTTTATTACAAAATTTATTTCCATATTTCAATAACTTTTATAGGCCCAGTATATTATTTACCCTAAATTATTAGTTTTAACAGAAATTAAGAACTAACAGATTAATTTACAAGAAACATGCCATACAAAAACATGCAATCGTAGCATCTATTGAAATAAATGCATTGTCGGAAAAAATAAAATGGAACTAAATTATTATTTTAAAAATAACGCCATATTTTCAAGAACATTATTTTATAAATGAAATTGCTGAAGTATTTCATGATATTAAAACATTATAAGCTCAATTTTGGGTTGTGATGTCAAAATACGGAAATTAAAAATATTTTAGATAACAAATATTTAAATATTAATAAAATTTAAATAGTATTAATTAAGAAACATAAAAGTGTTTCAGATAAATAAGTATAAAAAAAACTTAACTGGCAATAGATTTTCACTACAAAATTCATTTTCCTTCGATAACTATTAGACACCCCATACATTATTTATTCTAAATTTTTGAGTTCTGAAAAAAATATGAATTTACAACGAATGAATTAATTTACATGGGGCAGACGATATAAATACATTTGTCTCATTCAATGAAATTAATATGGAATGAAATAAATATGGAAAGAAATAGAACCTAATTCTTAATTTAAAAATTAATGCTACATTTTATAGGACATTATTTAAAAAAAAGTATTTCCTTGTATTAAAACCTTACTAGTTCAATGTTTGGTCGTGATAGTAAAGTAGTTCCTTTCATAAGCTTTGGATTTTATGCCGAAATCAATACTTCAACTTTAAAAACTGCATTGGGAAAATCGTTTTTCGAAACATTCCACTCAATTATTAATGCTACAGACCCAAGGAACTTAAATATTCTTTACGAAATTTCGTGGCTACTTTGCATGTGGAATGACTTTTGAGAAGCATTCGAAATCTCTATGAGGTTTTACGTTTCGTTTTGGCGAATTTTATGGCATTTCGTGAGGGAATTTCAGGGGTTTTTTGGGATGAAATGGAGAGTCGTTTGCACAATTTTTATTGGATATTGCTTGATTTTTTTGTAGTTTTGGAGTTTTCAGACGATATACAAAGTTTCAATGTGTTTCTTTTGCAATAAGTTGTAACTTAAAAAAGACTTGCTTTTCTGATTTGGTATAATTGTATTGATAAGGTTCAACATAGGGCTACAAAAATGATTAAGGGTTTATCGGGTATTGATTATGGTAATAGATTAAGATCGTTAAACATGTATTCCCTGGAAAATAGGAGATCAAGGGGTGATTTAATTCAGTTGTTCAAGTTCATTAAACAGGGAGACATGGAGGGCTTAGGTTTTACCTTAAATAGCCGAACCAGAGGGCATGTTTAGAAATTGAATAAATCATGCTTTAGAAGGGAGGTTAGAAAACATTATTTTTACAATAGAGTCGTCAATGAGTGGAATACTTTACCAGAACACGTTGTGTATTCGAAGAGAGTGGAAGACTTTAAGAAGAATCTCGATAACTATTGGAAACTGGTAAGGAATTAGATATATTTTGGACCAACCTTGATGGGCCTCTGGCCTGTTGTTGGTCGACAATTTGTATTTGTATTTGTATAAAATAAATAAAATAAGACACCGATAAAATTAAGTTTCTATAAGATTAGGCAAATACTAATGTAAACTATGCGTCAAATTTAAAAATATATTAAGTTTTCCACTTGTAAAATAAATATTCGTATTTGAGTTTCATAGAAGCATACATTTACTTTGTTTACCTGAACGGTATTCTTTTTTTGTATGTTTCTTATATTTAATATTTAAAAAGCTTAGTGGATAAAATATGCCATGTGATACTTATGGAACCAATTGCGTGTGTGTTTTTGTGAATAAACATGTTATTCCCTGCTTTAAAAATACCAAGTTCACCCTTTTTGTAATAAAATTTTAGCTACAATATTTTTTTATTGTTTGCAAATATACCCTTTTGAATGGAAATAAATGCAAATTTAATCCTTAAAGCTCATTCACTCGCTCACTTTTTCCCCCCAAACTTAGTCAATTCAAACGTAGATAAAAATTTCTCGTGGTTTTATGAACAATCTTATTTTGTAATTGAGCCTTTTTTAAAAATTTTACTGAAGACGTTAAAGAAACTGCAAAGTATAGAACTAGACTAAAAGTATATAAACTAAATTAATTGCACGTAACTAAACAATAACTAAGTATTTAAAATATTTAATTTTAAAATATCTTTCATCACTTTATTCCATATAAATAACTCTAAAAAGATATTGAAAGCTATTTATTCATTATTGCGAGTTATTGTTAAGTTTGCCAATGTCACATATTCAGCTACATTTTTATTTAAACCAAGAAGTTCTATAAGAACTAAAATAGCCTACTTTCCTGTTACTTAAATACTTACTAAAATTCTTATCTTGAAAAAACTAGGTTCGTTACAGTAAGTGACGTCAGCAACCGTTTCTACATTAAATTTACATACATTAGAATAAATTTCACTAAACACAGCATCCAGCTATAATTTCAACTTCTAAAGCAATTATTTTAATTAATTTTCTATCGCCAATAAAATAAATATTACTTATCGTCTGCATTATTATTTGCAGTTATAAATAAACATTTAATTATTCGCAGAACAAAAACCATAAAACTACTTCAAAATTCACTTAAAATAGGAAATGTAAATTAACAAGTAGGCTTGTAACAGAATCTGTCACTTAACCCGCTTCCACAGGTAAGAAGGCGCCAAACACAGCATTAAAGCTATATTAAAAATTTACCCGCTATAAATTCGGCTAGTTTCATTTATTTTATTTCGAAAATTAAGTAATTATTACTTAAATCGTTTGCAAACATTTATATTTCAAGGAATAAATATGTAAAAGTTCTCGCTTTTAAATGACAACATTGCATACCATCATACAGAATCTCAAAGTGAAATATATTTGACGTCATTTCAAACTGATCGATGTCGCAAAAATAAATTTATTTTAATTTATTGTCTAAAAGAATGAAAGTTTCTTGAGCGATTGTTGTGATGGCAATGGTGATTTAATTCTTATAAAAATGGCTTCCTATGCTATTTAAATGAGCATTAAACTTTGCAGTTTTTTAAATAATTGAGGTACTTAGAATTCGAATTCTTTTCTGAAATTTTCAATGTATTCTCATTTCGATGCGCTGAATTTTTTTATGTATCTCACTTGTCTGTAGCATTTGTAGTTAAATTCAGCTATTTAAATGACTCGAAATTGAATTTCAATGCTAGTTCAATGGGAAATTCGTCGACAAATAGTAGATTTATGTCCGTCCGATCTTACAGACAGACGGACAAAAAGTATGAAAGTTGGGTCTCTGAGGTCATAGCTTTCCAACAAAAAAAGAATTTTTAAGATCGGATGGATAGAACCGATTTTGGAAGGGGGGTACGGACGGACAGACGGACAGACGGACGGACAGACGGACAGACGGACGGACGGACATCGACCGCATGTCAATACCTACTTTTTTATTTTTTTTTAATTCTTCGAATTAAAAAAAAAGAAAAGTAGGCTAAAAATACGATGAGTAATATGAGTACATGAATCCTACACGTATGCTAAAGAAAAATTTGTTTTGAATAAAACCTTTGCCTTTTCTTTGAATATACCTTCTATTTAAGGGCAAACATTTTTATTCCATTTAAAATGAGAAAAATGTCACAAAACGTAAATTGCAAACTCTCTTGCATGACTTACTGCAAGGAAACGGGTAAATTTGTTACACGACGTATTTTTAAATTGCATTAAAAAGGTACGTGGCTTTATTAAATGAAGCCTATTTTGGCTGAAAATAGATTTTTCAGTATTTTTTATTAAATAACATCACATTTATAAACCGCTGTTGTGTGTTTGATTGTGCAGAAATTATTCGCATATTAAGCTCGAAAGTATAACTCTTACTTTTTCTATTCTGACGTAGTTGAGTAAAAATTAAAGTTATTCGTTAATTAAAATATAAGGGGGAATAGTGTTTATTATAAATTTTTTGAAAAATGGTGCAGAAATGCTGCGTCGCTAAAGCTGGTAATCAGCATCATTACTATGTAAGCATATTTGATAAGATTTTGTGTAAGCACAATACAGTATCTTTATATTGTAATAAAATGATAAAATAACAATACGTTTATTTTGAAACACTTCAAATCTGTCGACATTTTTATAATACTTTTTGATGAATAAAATGTGTGCATTTTTGTAAGTTTCCTTTAATTTCAAATTACTCTCATAAAAAGTGCGAAAATTTCATAGAGTTATATAATTTTAAATACAAATTAATTGTGCAAAATAAATAAAAGTGATGTAATTTTTGTACAGCATTGCAATGGTATATCGTCACTTAAGTTCCCACATGTGTTATATCACTTTGCACAACGGATCAGATATACTGTACGGTAACCCTTGGTGAACTTTCCAAAAGTTCGGTATTCTGGCGACTTTTGACGTCACGCTCTCTATACTGCGCTAATAAATAATGGTCTCATAGGGTTGCCAGAAAACGTCATAATTAAACGTCAAAGAATTCGAATATTTTGTCGAAGTAAGACAGGTTGTCGCAAAAAAATTTATCGCTAAATCCGAAAAAATCTCAAGTGTTACCGTACAGTAAATCTTATCCGCTGTGCAAAGTGAGATAGCACCTGCGGGAACTTAAGTGACGATATTATGATGAAGTATTTAGTACCCTTGACTAGTTTGAGATTTACACAGCAACGAACCAATCAAGATTGTGGAATCCGTCCCTAAGTGCCACCGCTTTAAAGCAACCTCTCTTTTAGTCCACAGACTGCCCATTCAGTACATTCCCGACCTCGTAAAACGAACAAACGACCTTCAGGTCCCCTTAACAGCTGATCAACTGCGGCCGCAAAGACTACATTTTTGTTCAGCTTCTTCCTTGTTTTTTTCGCCACTGATTCTTCTCCTTATTTATTGGCATCTCCTGGGTAATGCTAAGGAAAGTTTTGCTATCGAATTAGTTGCTCGTATAAGGTGGAAGAAGGTAGAAATCATTAAGTAATTTTCTACGATGTTTTGAGAACATTCTAAGGTTGATATTTTAAGTTGGTACTGTTGTTCTGATTTTGAGTTGCAAGAATAATGTTAATAAGAGTTAATCTATAGAAGGAGGAAATACGAGGAGTTTATATTAGGAGATTGTTAAAAAATTTACCCAGCAACGAACCAATCTGGAATCCATCCCTAAGTGCCACCGCTTAAAAGCAACCTCTCTTCTAGTCCACAAACTGTCCATTCAGTCCATTCCCGACCTCGTAAAACGGACAAACGACCTTCAAGTCCCCTTAACAGCTGATCAACTGCGACCACAAAGACTACTTTTGTTTCCAGCTTTTTCCTTGTTTTTCCGCCACTGATTCTTCTCCTTATTTATTGGCATCTCCTGGGTAATGCTAAGGAAAGTTTTGCTATCGAATTAGTTGCTCGTATAAGGTGGAAGAAGGTAGATTTCATTAAGTAATTTTCTGCGTTGTTTTGACAGCATTTTAAAGTTGATATTTTAAGTTGGTATATTTTGAGTAACATGAATCAAGAACAATGTTAATACGAATTATTCCATAGAAGGAGGAAATATGTATGGCTTTTATCTTTTTAATAGCGGTCAAAGTTTGTATCTCTTGAATGTTATTTGAAGCAGAGTTAAAATTAATAATGGAATTCGAATCCTATATTATTCGAATCCTACATCAACTACTTAGCGGTTACATCGTTAAAAATGTTTTTAAAAAAAAATAACAAAAAAAACCGATACAATTTTGAAAAACTACCCATCACAGCCAATTTCCAAGGATGCCATTTTCATCCCCTCTTTATTTTGTTCATTAACACACCCACGGGGGCCATATTGAAAAGCACTTCCCTGAATAACGGTTCCGGGGTTCGTTTAGTTTAATTATTTAGCAGGAATATGTTAAAGTTTTATGGGCAGTTTTTCAAGTTTTCCTTTTACTCTCAAATGCATATTGTTGCCATATGGCAACAAGTAACATAATCCACTTTATTCTACTAAAGTAGAGCTCCCTTTCAACAAATCTGTGTTTTTTCATCTATTAGATTCCATTTTGAAGTTTTAGTTACTAATAACCCTATGGATGACAGTCGTAAAAAGTATGTAAAATTAAAGAGTGAAGTTATTAAATTACTGTTGTGAAATTACGTCTTTGGCAGCATTCAAAGTATAGTAATATATATTATAGTACTAAATACAAATAAATTGTTTTGAAAAATAAGCATAGTTCAAGAGGTTTATTTTAAATATATTTAGTAGTTTTCTAGTCATCCTTACCAAACTTGGAATTTTGTAGTTGGCTTTTGCCACATGGCAAAAATTTTAAAAAAATGAAATTATTTAAATTCCAATGTAGATATTTTTATTTTCAGCATTTTTTTCTATAATGTACGAGTAGTAAAGATACAAATATATTTTTTCGGGATGAAAAAAATATTCATGCATTACAGGGTAATTTTTTTTCTAACTGTGAGCTGAAAGCGAAATCACTCATTAAGTTGCGTCTACTTAGGCGTTCGCTCGGTATTTGAATGTGGGTATAAATTACGGAAGGTCCGTCGCCAATAGCTCTAAACGAAAATTCAACTCTCTTGGACAAGACAGGATGGAATATTTAGTTGCAGGTTAGTTAATTTAGTTGCTTAAGCTACATCAGGCCTTTTAGCAACAGTAACGGACATCGCAGCTTTGAACCGTTGTCAAGTGACGATTCATTTTCAATCGCATCGCATGTGATAGAACCAATTGACTAAACATTTCCTCCGTGATAATCCGGTGCCGTAATTGCGTCAAAAAGCTAATATAACATGTTTTGTGTAAAAGGAGCTTAAGTTTTTTTTAAAGTATACACTCTTAAAACAAAAGAGTGAAATCCACTCCAGTTGGTGAAGTGCATTTTCGACACCCTAAAGGCATGCATATTTTCTCAGACTGAGTTAAATCACTCGTTTGGAGTGATCCTGTCGGAGGTTTAACACACAAAGGATCCACTCCAAAAAGAGAAGTGCATTTTCCAGTCTGGAGGAGTGAAATCCACTCAGACTGAGTTAATTTAGGAGTGCTTTGTTTTAAGAGTGTATGTTTCGTCTAGGTTTGTGTTATCTTTACGACCGGATAGTTACCGATGCGACAGTTTTTATAATGAAGCCATTTATAATTGGATTATTAAGTTCTCTAATTGACTACTCTGTGATTATTTTTGCATTCGAAGTTAGTGGGTTTCATGCGCGTAGGAGGGGGGAAAACCTTATTAGTTTTTAAAGCTCACATGTTTACATTTATAATGCTTCTGAAATCTTACGCGTAATCATAGGATGTTGAAGCCATGAACGACAAGTAATGATTCACTCTAGTAAGTAATTAGATTAAGTAGCTAGATTGAAAAACAAATGCTGCTAGGTCATCAGTGTCTTGAAAACTTATTTTTTCTAATTGTAAATCGATGACATTTAAACATTTTTTTATATTTTCGATAAGTATGCAGAGCCGAGTATCACAAAAACTAGTAAAACATGCAGTATTTGTTTCTGTTATTGAAATTAATTTTGTTATTAATAATTTTGACTTACCTTTATTATAGCAATTATAGAATATTTGATACGTGTGTACTATCCCATCGCACATTTTTTACCTACTTTTTAATTTTTTTTTAATTCTTCGAATTAAAAAAAAGAAAAGTAGGCTAAGGATGCATAATTTTACAAAACATTTAATATAATTTCGAAAATATGCAAAATTTCAGATTAAATTAAATTTTCGCGATAAATTAATTAGTTGAATTACAACCTATTTCAATGCGTTCAAGCTTCAAAGAGACATTTGGACAGTTACTGTAAAGTATTTCTGTTATTTTACGCAGGCGATAAAATGGCACCCTTCCTAAAAGTTGTTCCCGCTGAATGGTGAAGACATATCAGACCATAAAACTTTAGAAAATGTTGCATGTGAAAAAGTTATAAAAATATCTTCCCGTTGTTACGCAAATTAGTTTCACGTAATAAAACTGATGTTTACAAGATTCGTGTTTAAGCAATACTGTGTTAGTAATAAGTATTTCTAAGTTTCGTGAAATTAAAATTGAAAATGTAGCTCAGTGAAAATGTGTTGATGTAAATGGTACATTTTCACCTTTCTGAGAAACTGACATCTATTTAAAGTTGTGTTTTGGGTTACATTCCTATTACTACTGAATTAATTAAAAAAAAATGTTATTTTTAGTTATAAATTTTGAATTTATTTCGCTTTAAAAATATTTGAGTTATTTATTAATTACGAAAACTAATTAAGTTTCTGAGTTTAGTAGTATAAACAAAAGTGTATTTTTACTACTTTTAAATTTAAATTAAACTTAATTGGTGTGCTCCCTCAGCAAATATTAATCTTCAGTTTAAAAAAAAAACTTTGCAAATCATATTTTTAAAAATATATTTGTTTTATTGAATATGTTTACATAAAAAAATATACATTTGTAAAATTTTGCTAGAGTAGAAGGAACTTAAAAATTCCACATTAACAGCACACTTTTGAATGTAATATAAAATTTTAAAATCTTAACATTTCAACGAGTTGCTGAAAAATACATTGCCAAGTAAAACAATGTTTTAAATTTTTATTCTTTTGCATAAAAAGCACCACATACAAATTAAATTAAGCTTTGATTACATTGTTTAAGTTTTATCTTAAGATTATGATAGCGTAAATAATTCAATGAAAGTCCTCAATAGAATTATCTTTTAGTACGCCGGAAATTAAAAACTAAGAAAAAAAGGCACAAAATTAAGTTAGCTTTCGATAGCAAAATAAATGGTTTCGTTTCTTAACGTAATTTGCATTTTTTATTCTTTAATTGTATTGAAAGGAAACTAAAGAAATTGAAAGTGAGTATTAAGTGAGTTATTTCTTCTAAGAAATAAATTAAGATATTGCTTTTAGTTTCTTTATTTATTATTAATATGCACTCAAAATTCATATAAAAATAATTTAATTGTGGAAGATTTAATGAAGGTTTCGTATATTTTTAAAAAAAAAAATTCAAGGGATTAACTGAATATTTTCAACGGCAAGGGATTAGAAACTTGTATACATTTTTTGAGAAAAAAACGAAAATTTGAAATCTTTTTAAAATAACAAAATATATACTGCTTAAGTTTAGTCAAGTATTTTAAATGTGTAAAAAATAAATGTTATAATGATAACAATAGATGAAACGTATTAATTAAAAAAAATTGTTAATCGAATTGGCTGGTTTCACGGGACGTAATTTAACGTTGCTTACATTCCTGTTGTCATTAGGGAGAATAATAATTGGTAGTTTGAGACAGTAAGCTAAGTCCACTACATTGAAAATATTGTGGATTGGTTGGTTGGTAGACATATATATTCAGGTTTGTGTGCTTTGTCAGAGACTCCCTTATAAACCTTCGTCAAGTATGACAGACACAACATACACATAAGTGACAGATGCTGCTATCGCCACCTCCGCAATTGGGACATGTCCCTGAAGGAGAGGGAAATAATCTCCAGAGACCTGCACCCATGGGAAACTGCGACATGACAGCTCACAGTACTCTCGGAACTTCAAATTTAAATAGCAAGTACTCCGCATATAGTCGGTGGGTGTTCAGTGGTATCGGGAATCGAACGCGGGACCTTCCGTTTTCCGAGAACGGGACCTTAACCACTAAGCTACCCACGGCCCCATATTGTGTTGATGTGGTTAATGAATCCTGTAGAAGTGTTGCTATTTAAGTCAAGAAATATTGCCAGTGTTCAAATGAAAAATTTTAGAAACTTCCAAAATGATTATCGGGAGCTTGGTAGCCCTGGTTCGCCTTACATGCAAAAGGTCCCATGTTCAGTTCCGGGCATCGCCTAAATAACTTCTCACCTATAAACGGCCTGTGAAGCCAAAAATGGCAGACGAATAATACCCCGTGTTGAGAAAGTTTGCGTTAAATATGCTCTTACAGATGTCTAGGTCGCTTTAATGATTTTGTTGGATGCCTACTCGGGTGTCGGCTCGTCACTTGATTGCGGTTCTAAACTATGAAGTCCGACGCCAATAGACCTCATGAAGCCGACGATGATTCAAACTAACCTAACTAGAACTACCAGTGCAAATTAATAACATACTATTTTTTTAAAAATATTCTTTGACACTTTTCCACATTGATGAATAACAAAAAGTATAACGAGTCTAATTATCACTTAATTTTTTCTAAGTCATTTTAAGGGCGGGGGAGCCCAGTCGGTTAGGCATTCGCCTATCATATGGAAGGTCCCAGGTTCGTGTCTGGACATCGCCAAAATTACCGCCGACCTATAAACGGCCCGTGCAGCTAAAAATGTCCGACAAATAATACCCCGTATGGAGGGAGTGCACGTTAAACAACCTTCAAAGTCCTAACGGTTCGTTAAATAACCTTCAAAGTCCTAACTGCTCTTAACGGTTGCGTTGGGTGCCTATTCAGGTGTCGGCTCCTCACTTGACTGTGGTGTACGACACCCGTCACCAATAGCCCTCGTGTAGCCCTAGCGCGACGATAATTAAAACTAAACTAAGTCATTTTAACTGTACATTACCTCGATAGAAACACAAAAATCAGACCAAATGGAGGCAAAATAACTGTTACAAAATATCGTTCATTTTATATTCGTCACAATGGCGACAAAAACCCAAAGAAGATATCGTCAAGGGAAGTTCCGCTTATCCCCCCCCCCATTTGACTTTTATTTATACCCCCTAGGGGGGGCTTAGGAATAAAGGCGTCTTTAAAATAAACAAAAAATAAAGAATATCGTCCGGAAAAAATTCCCGGGTATTTTACGGATAAATGCCGATAGTAAAAATCCGAAACTCTCGCGGCATCGAATTTATGCAAATACTCGACTTCTTTTTGTAACATTGGGGGGGGGGGGAGGGGGAGGATATGCGGGTGGTAACTGAGGGCTTTGATTTCGATCCTACTTTTGGAATGAATGGACTCGTATAATGCAGTTACAAAACCCATGACATAAATTATTAATAGATAGGAAGAATGGTCACCCGCTTACAGTGAAGTCACAATTATACCGTTGCCTTAAGCCCCTAAAACTACCCGGTAGATAATTCGTCTAAACTAAGAACAGTCACGGCTACAGTGATGTGTTATGTACATCAAGCATTGCCTTTTAAGGCTCAAAATTAGCAGTGAAAATATACTCGTGTTTAATGCGATTTTAGACACAAAATATGCTAAAAAAAATTTAATTTCTCCGTAAAACCATCAAAACGATTTTAATATCTTTGTCAGAGAAAAATACAGAAACTACCACTCTTATCGCATAAAATTTGACAAAAGGCCGAATGCGATGATGTTGGAGGCAAGAGACAGTGTGTATACTAGTTCGACATTTTTAGCCTACTTTTACTTTTTTAAATTCGAAATATAATTACAAAATAAAAAAAGTAGGTATTGACATGCAGTCGATGTCCGTCTGTCTGTACGTACTCCCTTCCTAAATCGGTTCTGCACATCGTATATAATTTTTTTTCTTTAGTTAGAAAGCTGATGTGACCTTAGAAACCCAACTTTCATATTTTTTGTCCTTCTGTCTGTACGATTGGACGGACATAGATCTACTATTTGTCGACAAATTTCCCTTTGAATTAGCATTGAAATTCAATTTCGAGTCATCTAAATATCTGTTGCCGATAATGACAAGAGAAACTTTATTCATTTAAAAATATTATTTGAAGCAAAATTTATTTCGGTTATAAATCAGTTCGGAATGACGCCAGAAATGTGATTTTTGATTGTTTATTATTTGTTTACTAAGTGTCAATGCATATTTTTTTGCGTATATACCTGATTAGTTTTAATTTACATTTCTTACTTTAATAGCATTTTGGTGAAGTTTCATGTTTTTTGTTATAAATAAATATTTGATTATTCGTAGAACTACAAATAAATCAAGCAGACAATAAGCAATATTAATTTATTTAAGATAGAAAGTTTATGAAAAAAAATTGATTTTGGCTTTAAGAAATTTTTAAATTACAGCTGGGATGCTGTGCTTAGTGAAATTTATTCTAATGTGTGTAAATTTTATGTCGAAACTTTTGTAGGTGGTACTTACTGTTACGAACCTAGTTGCTTCCTTATTAGAATTTCAGTACTTATTAAACGGAAAGTAGGCTACTTTAGTTCTTTTAGAACTTCTTGTTTTTAACGTAACAAATAGTCGGAATAACGTTTATGCATACAATGGTGGCAAGTGTGCGGTATAAAGTCGATTGCGTGTGTTTCTTTTCGAAGATATCTTTTTGTATTTTTTTCTTGGGTTTTACGGAAAGAAAAGATTTGTTTCTGTGCGCCCCGCCGGAACTTAGCTCGATGACACAAAAGGAGGCTTTATCCCCTGCTATTCCGCAATGTTCTGGTTTTGCAACGAACAGTTTTTTTATGTGCTAAGATCTCGTTGTTTTCTTAGTGGAAACGCGGATTTGGGGAATGAGATGGTATGTTACTTGTATTTTGACTTTCAAAAGAAAGTTTATTCAGTTTTTTCAGTCAATGAAATGTAACTATTTAAAAAGAATTTCTGCTTTTTTGAATTAAGTTTTCGAAATTTGCTATTGGTATTTTCTTTAAATATTTCAAAGTGTACATTTTAAAAATTTATATTAGGCATCTATGTAAATGAGTAACCAAAGGGGAAACGGATTTTCAAATAATAAAAACTAAATTTTAAAAGCATTTATGTGTTCTGAATAAGTTTGTTTCACGTAACGTAGTTCCCTCCAGTTTTATTCCATGAAAATTATCAAAATTTTGCATGCTAAATGTTTACTATTATATTGATATATCATTAATAACATATGTGTTAAAATAATTGAACAATGTAAACATTTTTGGGGAATACTTTGTATATTCATAATTAACGAAATTTATAGTTTAAAAAACGTATAGAAATATTCCAAAGGCTTTGTTTCCAAAATTATTTTTTTTACATATTTATTAACTACTGTACACCTTCCAACGTAATTATGGCATCAAATTTAATACTATCATTATGATTTATAAAAGGGCTGTTATTAACGTGTCAAGTTATTCTTTTTTAATCACAAATTGTCATGTTTTAAACCTTTAATTACATTTTATGCCTAATTAACGATGTTTAACGGTAGAGACAAAAAAATATGTGCAATTTTGTTTTCAAGTAAAATAAACCATGACGGATAACTACTTTAGGTTGAGCTTTTTTTTTAAAGACTGCATTTCATAATTATCCAACAGTTAGCAACACTGTTCTAATAACCACGAAAAAAGTAATTTTCTGTGCAGAATATGCTAATTTGAAAGATTTATTAAAAAATGCAACTTAAACATGTTTAGAATCCCCTCTTAAAGTGTTTTTAAGACTCATATAATTAGCTTAGTTTCTAATGACGCCATAAATATAAATTTCAATAAAGGAGATAGTCTCCAAGGATTAATCATAATGTGGTGTAGAGCATTGTTTCTTGCAATAATGTGATAAAAACTCTTATTCAGATTTAACTTAATAATGGAACTATTGATAAAGTACCATATTTTTTTTAGTTATGTATCCAGAGAGCTATTTTATAACAATTTAGAATAATTTAATAATATATTTTGTCCATTGCGTTATATTGTTTTTTAATAGCAGTTCTAAATATTCAACGTCTATTGTATCTATTTGTACTTATCTTAAAAAATGCATAGCGAGTGTTAAAATTTTTAAATACATAGCTAAATTGCACCACAAATGCTACTTAATTTTAAAAAAAAAAGGCCTGGGGCAATATATTTCAATTTGTCATAACATTAAAAAAAAGAGACAACGTGTTTAATTTGCGAAAGTTTAAGATGATTATATTAGATAAATAGTCGATAGGAGTAGAATTTTAGGGCCGCAAGACTTGGGTTGGCTTTTATTTTAAATAACTTATAGCTTTGTGCATGTAGGCAAAAAAACAGACCTATTATAACAGTCCTTTTTTGCTGACATGTATAATCATAATGTATGTATACGAAAAATTACCTATATTTTTACAATTAATTAAAAACTATTTAAAACGTCTGGCTTGTATCTCCAATTATTTGGATTTTCCTTTTAAAAACCTTAAATCTTAAAATTCATGAAAGCTATTTCTTTTCACCTACCCCCCTTTGAATCGGAGGCATAAAATATTCTACAAACTAATCGTATTATACTTTCTATTCGATTTCCAGGCCACAGAATATTCACTGTTTTTCCCAGACAAAAGTTTCGAGACTTAAAAAGACAATTTGAAATAAACGGATCTTGATTAGAAACCACATGCACTTAAAAATATTAGAAATACTAGAAACCGTTTTTACATCAATTTATAAATCATTGAAAACGATTGGCTTGCTTCTCCATTTATTTGGACATTTTTTTCTTAACTTTTGGTCTAAAATTCATGGAAACTATTTCTTTTTTCCCCAATTAAACCCGTTTAAGTCTGAATCGGTCGAAATATTCTTCAAACTAAACCAAACTCTTATTTTTTATTTGTTTTACAGACACTTGTTTTCCAGACAAAAGCCATAAGACGTAAAATAGCCGATTTCAAATAAACGCTTCTTGATTATAATAGTTTTCAAAACCTCAAGGCATATTTTTACAAAACATTAAAAATACTTGAAACCGTCTGACTCGTCTCAATATATTTGGATTTTGCTTTAAAGATCTTAGCTCTCCATTTAATATTTGTATCTTGTTTCATAAAGTCGGATCCTAAACTCATGGAACACTATTTCTCTTTTCCTCTTACACGCCTTTAAACCTGAATCAGTCATAAAATATTCTACAAAACTAATCGAAACTTTTATTTTACATTCGTTTTACAGACCACAAAACATCCACTTGTTTCCCAGACAAAAAAGTAACGAGACGTAAAAAGACGATTTCAAATCGGCACTTTCTCGTTTCCCTGAATTGCTGAGTGACCCCTCAGCCGATTTTATCGCCCCCTATCGGCGTCCATCATAAAATATTCGTCGGCGCTGCTCTGTTTGTCAACCACTCCGTCTTTTTAGCACTGTTCATCCATATTCAGCGGTCGCTTTTATAGATTTCAGGGTTTTTATCTTCTAGCACTTCGAGCTATGAAATGATCGAGACTTTGGAATTTTTTTTTTAGTTTTTGTGAGTTGAGGTTAAGGGCACACATGTTTGGCGAAGAACTGCTATTTGGGGACATGGATTTTAAATACCTGTAATAATTTACCATATATGTGAACCTTGATGAGATAATTAAGCCCTTAATCTAAAAATGGATGTAACGTACGTGAGGGAAATTTTACAAACATCCTAATTCTGCAATAAATATTGAACACTCTATAGTGTAGAAGAGAATTAAAAAGCCTTTACAATAACTGCTAACCAAATATTCTCGACATAATTTGATGTTTTTTTTGTTTGTTTTTAATATAGTAGGAACTTCCTAAAAGTATTTTGGAACTTCCTAAAAGAAAAGTTCCAAAATGCTCAAAGATGTAACCAAAATTAAGGTAGAAGATAAATTAAAACGCATTCCTTGGAAGTTAATCATAATCAGCTTTAATTTATCCTCTGCCTAAATTTCTGTTTAAACCTTCGAGCATTGGGGAACTTGACTTTTTCGAAGCCATACATATGGCACTAAGTGCATAACATTACGATACCTTGTTCTTAAAAATTATCATTAACTTATTGAAAGTCATACAGTGTTACATTCCCCTAGTTTTTCGATTTTTTTAAATGGAAATCAGGACATTATTATATTTAATCACATAAATAATCAATAATAAATAATATTGGAGGGGAATTAGGAAAATTTGGGAAAATATTTTTTCAAAAATGATTATCCAAACAACAATATTCGACGTAGCAATAGCAAAATAACGCTTCCAATTAAAAATTTAATCCAAAGGTACTTAAACATTGGCGATTATCTTTTGGCGCCCTTGAAAAGTTATCGGTAACCCTCGTTGAGTCGTGTACAGCAGCCCACTCAGCGTTATGAGATAGCAGTGATGGAGGTCCGTTTAAGTGGAAAAATGTGGGCTCGGATCCTCGTTTTATGTCCCTAACCCTCAGAAAAAAGAACTGCCTCACCAATTCGGGGTTTTCGCGGATCTAAATGGCAGTTTTTAGCGAGCGAATTTCTCTCCCGCGTCAAGTGGTTTGGGCCTTCGGGTACGTTGAAGAAATTATAGGTAGGTTTTTTTCTACCTGTTTCAGCTGCCAAACTGCGTTTATCTATAATAATAAAAGAGTCTGTCTGTGTGTACGTCCGTGGATCGCAAAAGACCTACTTAGACTGCTCTAAAAAATTCAAAAATTTTAATATAGATTCCTTTTAATACCTACGTGTGCACCTGAGGCTTAGTTTTTTCATATTTGATTGTGATTTTTAATTAATATAATAAGTTCGAAAAAAAAAACGTCATCCACGTGGGAGTGCGGGACCATAACAGGGCTTGAAAATACATGGACCGGGCCGAAACGGGGGCTTGACGCCATCCTCCATTAGTGTGATTGATTGAGTTTGGTTAAGATATGCGCTCGCCCTAAGGCTGCTTCATCCTCTATTAGTGTTTGCTTTTTTTCTTGCACATGCGCCAACACGAATAGAATTTGGTTTAGATATTGATTGTATTTTCACAAGTAAGCATGCCTCTAAAAGGAAGCAATTAGAAGTTAACAGGTCCCCAGTAAGGCGGGACCATACTGCTAGTTATGTACTAAGAGGAAGATTTTATAAAACCTATGTCAGTCTGTAGTAACCCACGCTCAGAGCCCAAATAAGAAATGCTTCAGACAAGTATGCGTCAAATAAATTCAGCCCATCGAAATATAAAAAATGTAGAAAAACTACTTCATTTATCAAACATTGCAAAATTTAATACTCCAAAATATAGAGCAAAATGGTGTGGGGGATAACTTTCAGACGCATAGAATTTCAACGGAAGCATTTCTAAGTGACAGTTTCTGTTACAAACACACTTATTTGATAATTTGTGGGACTTCTTGGGTTAATAAAACAATTGATTTTACGATCCTTAGGATTTTGAAACCTTTTAAATTGACAAAATTTTTAACATAATAATGAAAAACTATATTAAAATATTAAAAATCACATGCTCTATTATCAGTTTTTATTTAGAATTTTATTTTTAAAACATTTTGCGTATAGCGAGCCATATAACTTACTTTTATATAATTCACTGAAACAATTCTTCTGGAATTGTTGGGATACGTTGCTATATTATAAATACGAATGCTTGAAGAAATTTTGCTTACATCCAACATAGTGGATTAAATATATATATTTTAGACGTTCAGTAGCATTGTCTGAGTAAATGTGTTTTTTTATAGATGCAAGTTGGCTGAAGAACTTTTTCCCTTTACAAAAGGTAGCACAAGACAATTAGAATTGTTATATAAAGATGCATATAAATCAAGTTAATAAGTATAGAAAAAATATATAAACGAAATAGGATAGATACCATAGTTAATCATTTATTAGATTTTAATATTGCATACAGTTATAAATACCCTACCACACCTAATTAATTTTTTAACTCTAATGGGGCTGCAACATTGGCGGTCCACCCTTTGCAGACTCGGCACATTCCCCAGAACCGAGAGCTATTTTTTTTGTGGCACCATCTAGGCGACTCTCGCTACCAATTTTGACGCACAGATTACAATGAATCTGAGCTCTCTGTGGATGTTAAAGTATGCCGAGATTTATTTCTGCTGAGATAACTCAAACCTAATTCCTGTACCTAATTGAATATACAACACTCTTAGAAATAACACTTTCATTTATTACGATTCATGAATCCTCAAGCTCATTTCGTTAATTTTGAAGATTGTATCGTCAACTATCACGCGACTTTTGAGTAAACGCGAATCCTGACTTTCGCGATCGTGATTTGACGATTCTGTTTCTTGATTTTGAGGAAACTGAATCTCATTGTTGTACTCGCATGCTCAAAAATAAAGAAATATTTCTTTAGATTAGACGTCATTCAAATCCTCATAAAAATGACGATTCAAATTTCCTCACTTTGAGGAAGCTAAAACTCGGAGCAGCAGCCAGTAAACGGATCGTCAAAATTAGGGAAAATTTCGTCGTTTTTGAGCATTAATTTTTTAGAGTGAATGTAAAAATTTAATGAAATTGAATAGTTTTTATTACCAGTTTTAATAAAAAATAACTTAAACAAACATAACTGTTACTGAGAAAAGTATCAGAAGCTTTTCTCCCTCTTGGATTGTGGTAATAAGGTGTGAGAATGTACGCCGAGTTTAAGAGGAGAAATATATTACTTTGGAAAAAAAAAGTGGGGAGGGAGTAGTTGTTTAAGTGTCTGGATCCTAAGCATTTGGTGAAAAGATATTTTATAGTTTTATATTTTTATTGGAGTGAAAATGGCAAGTGAATTCATGTGTTTTCTGTTGTTTAAGATTCGAATATTTTGTGTTTTCCCTTTTGGATTTTTCAAACTGAAACAGATGGTTTTGGTACGGCGCGAAGTCATGATTTAGGGTCAAAAGATTTGGAAATAAGTTTGTTTTTTGTTAGGAGATATGTCTTAAAATTGTTTGGATATCTTCTGATTTTCAAATATTCGAGTTTAGCATGAGTAAACAAATAATTAAAATAGGGTTCATACACTCTTAAAACAAAAGAGTGAAATCCACTCCAGTTTGAAAAGTGCATTTTCGACACTGGAGAGGTGTGAAAATTAACCCAGACTGAGTTTAAAATCGCTCGTTTGTTTTAAGAGTGTACATGTGAATTGTATAAGGCAACTGGGGGAGTGATTAAACTGTTATTAGAAAAATGGCTGATATTTACTCTTCCTGCGTAAAATATTGACCTATGTTCTACTAACATGCTGATTGTCTCCACGAGAACTATCCATAAAAACATATACATGTGTTTTCTTTGGAAGTAAAAGACCTACGTCTAATATTGTAAAATGTAAACATCGGCTACATATTAATGAAGATAGAGATTTATAATAACCTACCTAACTTATAATAAGGTGCTTACAATAACTACCTTCATCATTATAAGGTCAGAGAAGTGTTATTCGGTATATATTTACTTTCCATACAGTACGCAACTATAAGTCCTCCAGTTCGTAACATAGGGGAGAGTGTTGTACCTTGGGACGCTTGTACCTTGGGACACTGACAATTTCTAAGAATCTATTGGCAATATTCATACATTGTTTGTTTCTAATAGTAGCCTTAACCAACCAGACATCATCATACTAAAATTTAACACTAGCATCATTGAATTGATGAATCGGTGACAAAAAATATTTCATTACTCCAAAGTAAATATTTTTCTCATTCTATTATAATTTTTTACCTTTGTACTTTTACAAAAAATCAACTGCATTTTATTTTCTTCATAAAAGAGAACATTTTAAAATATTTTGGTTATGAGAAAATAATGATAATGCATTTCGATTGACCACCATCTTGCTTTTATTTAAACCATGTAGTGTATTGTACCTTGGGACAGTAAAGCATATTGTATCATCATATAATGTTAAAGAATTTGGACTTGCAATTTTGCTGTATAATTTAAATTATTCTTGAATTATGAAGTTTTATTTGTGTATTTCCTTGAAAAAACAATAAAGTTTGTTTCCAAACACAAATTAGTTCAAGTGTGTGACTATTGACTGAATTATAAAGTATGTCCCAAGGTACAACATCATATTGTACCTTGTGACAGTTTATCCTCTCTACTTTAAATGAGTGGCAATTTTTTAATTTCAAGCTGCCAAAATTAAAAAAAAAATATTATAGAGGAATATATTGGTGTGTAGAAATGCTGCTTTTAAATTTTTTTATTTTGACTATAATTATCGAAGAAAAAAATTAAAATGTAAAAATTGTCCCAAGGTACAACACTCTCCCCTATTCTAATTAGGAACAGGTTTGGTACTTTTAATGTAGTCGGTAGTTGTTTCAGAGGGATTTTTTTAATTCGGAATATGTATTCAAATTAGGTTTCAACAGCAATTTTAAAATACCAATGTTTAACAGTTGGTAAAGGATAGTTAAATTCTTTAAATTTACAGCATTAAAGTAATATAACAAAAGAAACCCTCAAAGAATGTCGACCGGTATTTAAGTATGATTTTCTTTTAGTTCAGAACTGCTGATAATTCCTACAGGGCAGCTGGCATTATGTCCCGAAAAGCTTCTCTGGTAGTGGATCATTCGCACAAGATCTCTTAATTGAACTGTAGTAGCAGATAGATATCATATGTCCAAACTTATCCGTTACAACATCGGCCTCTATTCTGCAAACATAATGATAGAGCCTCCACGAGGACTCTTCACTGAGATATTATATTAGATAAAGGTCACATGTCCAATCTCACACAACCCAACATCGACCCTTATTCTACCAACACACAGAGAACCCACAAGGACTCTTCATTGAGATATTGTACTAGATAAAGGTCAGATGTCCAATCTCACACGATACATCATCAGCCTCTATTCCACCAACACACTAATAGAGTACCCAACGAGGACTCTTCACAAGAGATGGATATCACAGTGAGTGGGTGAATCATGGACGCTGAGTGTTTTGTCATCGAGTCAAATTAACGAGGGAATTGGATTGACCCTCGGCGAGGATAATTGAATGGACAGGGTTGAATGGACGGCGTTGATGAGTTGGTTCAGCGAGGAAGTGTCGCCTGTCTTGAGTCAAATGTATATAGACGCTGAGTAGATGGTGTGTTTCGTTACAAATTGCTATACTGTGTGCCATGCTCTATGATTCCAAGATTGTACTAGAATTGATATTGTCTCAATGCTTTTAACAGATACATTTGGTTGTAGTCGTTGCATAAAGTTTTAAATCGTGTATAATCGCTTAACTTCAGAGTACGTGAAGTAGATAAAAATTTGAAATAGATTCTTAGCATCAATCCACGTCGAATAAAGGCAATCATAAGTAAATGAATGGACAGGGTTGAATGGACGACGTTGATGAGTTGGTTCAGTGAGGAAGTGTCGCCTGTCTTGAGTCAAATGTATATAGACAATGAGTACATAGTGTGTTTCGTTACAAATCGTTATACTGAGTCCAGGCTCTATGAATTTAGATGCCTATATGTTTTAAACAAATACATATAGTTGCAGTTGTTGTACATTTTGTATTGTAAAAATCGAAATACTTAGCATGTGAAGTGGATCGAAATATATTCTAAACGTAAATCCAAGTCTAGTTGAAGGAATTCAAAAGTACATTAAACGTAATTCTGTTTGATAATTGAATTGTTATCGTTGAATAAACGGTGTTGATGAGTTGGTTCAGCGAGGAAGTGTCGCCTGTCTTGAGTCAAATGTATATAGACGCTGAGTAGGATGGTGTGTTTCGTTACAAATCGTTATACTGTGTGTCATGCTTTACCAATCTAGAATTGTAGAGATCAGATAACATAGTTTAGTCTTTGTACGAATTGTATTATATCAATCGAGATACTTAGTATGTCAATTCCAATTGAATAAAAAAATATTCTAAACATATATCCAAGTGTATTGAAAAGAATTCAAAAATAGATTAAACATAATTCTGTACGGATAACCGAGTTCTTATTGTTGAACGGACGGTGTAGATGAGTTTGTTCAGTGAGGAAGTGTCGCCTGTTTTGAGTCGAATGTGTATAGGCGCTGAGTAAATGGTGTGTTTCGTTACTACAAATCGGTATACTGCTTGCATGCTCAGTGAATCCAGGATTGTCATACTGAAATTTAGTTAGTAAGACTGCTTATAACAGATACCTATGGTTGTAGTCGATTCATATAGTTTCAAATTTTGTATTAATCGAAAAACTTAAGAGTATGTGAAAATGTTAAAAAATAATAATAGATATAGGAGACAGTGTTGTACCTTGGACACTGACAATTTCTAAGAATCTATTGGTAATATTCATACATTGTTTATTTCTAACGGTAGCCTTAACCACCAGACATCATCAAAATAAAATTTAACACTAGCATCATTGAATTGATGAATTGGTGACAAAAAATATTTCATACCTCAAACTAAACATTTTTCTCATTCTAATATATTTTTTTTTACCTTTGTACTTTTACAAAAAGTCAACTGCATTTTATTTTCTTCATAAAAGAGAAGATTTTAAAATATTTTGGTTATGAGAAAATAATGATAATGTATTTAGATCGGCCACTATCTTGCTTTTATTTAAACCATGTAGTGTGTTGTACCTTGGGACAGTAAAGCATATTGTATCATCATATAATGCTAAATAATTTGGACTTGCAATTTTGCTGTATAATTTAAATTATTCTTGAATTATGGAGTTTTATGTGTGTATTTCCTTAAAAAAAACAATAAAGTTTGTTTCCTGACACAAATTAGTTCAAGTGATGACTATTGACTGAATTATAAAGTATGTCCAAAGGTACAACATCATATTGTACCTTGGGACAGTTTATCCTCTCTACTTTAAATGAGCGGCAATTTTTTAATTTCAAGCTGCCAGAATTTAAAATTATATATTATAGAGGAATGCATTGGTGTGTTGAAATGCTGCTTTTAAATTTTTATTTTGACTATAATTATCGAAGGAAAAAATTAAAATGTAAAAATTGTCTCAAGGTACAACACTCTCCCCTACTCTTAACATACATCCACGTCTTATTAAATCATAAGTGGATAATGCAGTGGACAGGGTTGAATGGACGGTATTAATGGTTCAGTGAGGAAGTGTCGCCTGTCTTGAGACAAATGCATATAGACGCTGAGCAGATGGTATGTTTCGTTACAAATCGTTTTACTGGGTGCATGCTCTGTGAATCCAAGATTGTCTATCAGAAATTTTATTGTCTGACTGCCTGAATATTTTTAACAGATACATATAGATATACACTCTAAAAACGAACGAGTGATTTTAACTCAGTCTGATTGATTTTCACTCCTCCAGTCTGGAAAATGCACTTCTCCTTTTGTAGTGGATCCTTTGTGTGTTAAACCTCCGACAGGATCACTCCAAAAGAGTGATTTTAACTCAGTCTGAGATAATATTCACTCCTTTCCAGTGCCGAAAATGCATTTTTCCAACTGTAGTAGAATTCACTCTTTTGTTTTAAGAGTGTAGACTTTTTACACATAATCTCAATACTAAGTGTGTCAGGTGGATAAAAAATGTGCTAAACCTAAATCCACGTCAAATAAAGAAATTCAAAAATAAATTAAACATAATTCTGTTCTGATAAGTCATTATTGTTGATTGTACACGTTCATGAAAGTTGGTTCAGCGTGGAAGTTTATCGAAAGTATTGTAATAATCGAAATGGTTAGTATGGTAATGGGGCTAAAAAATATAATTTTATGCATGAATCTGGGCAATATTGAAAAGTTGTTTATTATAAACAAAGGTATATAGACATTGAATAGACATGGTGCTGCTTTACAAATCCTTTACAGTGTGTTTGGTTCAAAACCTTGTTTGATGTAAAATTTTCAGATGAAATTTAATAAAAATTAGGTGCACATATATATTCCTTGCTAAGACTTGATCTACGATCACAACAAAAACTTAACATTATTCGTTTAAGAATTTATTATTTTAAAGCTAACAAATGTATAATTACATGCATCCCACCCCTTCGTCACTTTGCCAAGGATCAAAACCAAAAGAATTATCATTTAAGGCTTTATGTATTTTTAGTGCTACTTTAACATAAACCACCTCAACCAATCATAATTCAACTATGCTCCCTAAATTTAAGGAACAAATAAACTAACATACACATAAAAAAAACTATCCCAAACAATCATTTTAAAAGTTAAAATAATACCAGGCCTCTCTAAAACAATGCAATAACTCCCCTGCCTTAAATAATGCCCGGCATCTCGAATACTTTAGCCCCCGCTGCCTCTAACTATTTTCTTTATTGACTGCCTACTTAACTACCTCGGCTTGCTCACGAAGAAAAACATCCCACAATTTCGAATGCGGTTAAGGGTTCAAGCGTAGAGAAAGCGTTGGTGCAACAGACTTAATTTAGTTTCCTGGGCTCAAAAGTTAAACGCTTTTCTGCGAGGCACATAGTTGATGTTGAAGAGGTGGTAATCGTTTAATTGAACCAGTTTTTTTTTACATGAACATGAGTTATAATATTTTGGATTACAGTTTTTTATAGTTAAAATGACAATCATTTTTTTTTCTTTTTAAAACACCATTTGATTTCCGCATTTTGATATTTTTTTGTTGTAAAATTATTTGTATTGGGGCAGACTAACCAATGAATGAACTTTTAAGACGACGTTCGCCAGTGAATGAACACCAGGATATAATGACCAGGACACACTACCAACTATTGTCAGATAGCTTCCTGCTACATGGGATGAAATCAGTGTTGTCAATCCATTTAGTGGAAGGATTTTCAATCCTTATTTTTTAATCATATTTAGCAAATGTTCATTCACTGGGGTCTGTTCACTCACTGGTCAGTCTCTATACTATAGATATCGATAGCCTGGATCCGAGTACATTTACAAGCAGAGCGCTGAAAAAGTAATAAGCTAGTGGTCATGTCTATTAGCCTACACCAGGGTCTTCAACCAGGTTCTCTCGGCAAATTACGACAAATTAAAGCGGCATTCGACAAAAAAAAATTAAGATACGAATATTATTAAGAAAGAAAACAAATAATTTGCATTATGTGTAAACCGTAAACGTATATATTAGTACTAAAAAAGATAAACTAAGAAAAAAAGTAGTTCTAAAAAAAATAGCAGTACAATTTAACAAATTCGCCTATTTCACTTTAGATTTAGGTGTAAAGGTTACATAGATCATTCTAATGTGTGTATATATCTTAAACAGCATATATCACCCTATTTTGCAGGGGGAGAATATTGTGACGGGCGGCAAATGAGTCGTAGCCTACAGGCGACAAATCTTTAAATCCGGCCCTGCCGTGTAGCTACACTCTCAAAAATGAATGCTCAAAAACGACTAAAATTTCCTTAATTTTGACGATTCATTTACTGGCAAATGCTCCAAGTTTTCGTTTCCTCAAAGTGAGGAAATTTGAATCGTCATTTTTGTGAGGATTTGAATGTCGTCTAATCTAAAGAAATTTTCGTCATTTTTGAGCATGTGAGCGCAACAATGAGATTCAGTTTCCTCAAAATCAAGATACGGAATCGTCAAATCAAGATCTTTACGATCTTGATTTGACGATTCCGTAACCGACGCGAATCCTCACTTGTAAAAGTGAGGATTCGCGTTTACTCAAAAGTCACGTAATAGTTTGACGAAACAATCCTCAAAATTAACGAAATGAGGCTTGAAGATTCATGAATCGTCAAAAATTATTTCTGAGAGAGTATTTATTAATTTTTAAGTATCCCTTTAAAGAATTTTTCGGTTTAGTTTAATAGTCAACGCTAGTTTCTTTATAAAAATATTGTTAAAGAAATTAGTAAATACGACTCCTTAAAATAAAAATAAACTGTTTGCACTATTTAACCCTCTAATGCATGAATTTTTTTCGTCCCGAAAAAATATATCGTGTTATATATAGCGAAGAAATATAAAGTGTTATTTCTGAGAGTAACAAAATAGAAAAATAGAAACCGCACATCAACCAAACCCAGACTAAACTGTTCTTTAAACCAAACCCAATCCCGGCCACCAACTTAACCCGGCCACACCACGTTCCGAGGCATCGCACAAAAGACTAATACTCGAGCGTTAAAGTTCCTCCGCGGCCAGCCTACCATGAAATTCAACTAGGGGCACCTCGGGCCTGTCCCGGGTGATCAATGGGGAAAGAGTTTTCTTCTCTCAAAAAGACCGTATTATCGAAACTGGGCAAGAAAATAGGGGCTGTTATCTACTGACAGGCCCCGATAAACAGGAAGGGCTTAAAGATCGGTTCTAATACGACTGTTGCATGTTATTAGTTTGAGGGAAATGTATACACTCTTAAAACAAACGAGTGAAATTAACTCTGAGTTAATTTTCAATTTTTTTTTCAGTGTCGAAAATGCACTTATCCTATTGGAGTGGATTTCACTCATTTGTTTAGTTAAAACTCCGACAGGATCACTCCAAACGAGTGATTTTTACTCAGTCCGAGTTAATTTTCACTTTTCCAGCGCCGAAATGCACTTATCCTGTATGAGTGGATTTCACTCTTTTGTTTTAAGAGTGTAGGATAGCTGTATAAACTCAGCATTGCATAGGTTAAGCACTTATTAACAGTGACTTGTGTATTATTTGAATTTATATTTCATTTTAATCAATCTCCATTGTTCAGCAAAATCTTTTTGATATTATAATATTTCTTTATTGATACCAGCATTATTTATTTTTAATTGGATGTGGGACTAAGTCCCGTCCCTTCGAGGAGATTGAGGGCTTCCTCGTAGACCAATGTGAGTATGCATAATGTGCAGTTCTAGAGTAGTTTCCTTAATTATAATGAATACTGCAACGAATGTTGCCAAATCCTCTACAACATATCTCATAAATAATTTCCGGACTTCCATCACGTTTTTATAATGCCTGACTAAAAACCTGACCTGAGAAGAAACCTGACATATGTTGTCGACTGTAACTAAATTTCTTTTTATAAAATACAGGCTTTCCTTTACTGAATCGATATTCCTGCATTTATTTACTTTTTTGACGCAATTTATTCGAGCTAAAAGGAATTCGACCTAAAATAAGCTTATTTTGTGAATATCAGATGTTTCTGTTGTGTAGTAAATTTTTGGGACTAAAAGGGTTAAAACACAAGAGTTTAATTTTAAGCCCTCATACTAAAGAATATTTAATGGTATTCCAAACTAAAAATAATGATTCAATAAATTTATGTCGAAAACAGTAATAAAATAGTTTTTCACAAAATTACTCGTTAAATATAATTCCATGAAGTGTTTAAAAAAATGTTGTTTTTCCAATGAATTACGTTATAAAATCCATTGATCTCCCTTGGTAATTGACTTGTTTTCAAGAGGGCCACGAAAATTTTGCAAAGAACAACAGCAATTTTGCAAAGAACAACAGCAATTTTGCAATTCCAAAACTTTTTCTTCAAAAGAATTTGCTGAATGTCCTTATACTAGCATGAGGAAGGTGCCAGGTTCGAGTCCGGCCTTCTCCAAAATAACTGCCGACCTATAAACGGCCCGTGCAGCCGAAAATGTCCGATGAATAGTACCCCGTGTAAGGGAGTGCACGTTAAATATCCTTCGAAGTCCTAACGCTGCATACGATGTCGCCATTAACTGCTGCGTTGGGTGCCTACTCGGGTGTCGGCTCGTCACTTGACTGTGGTTCTAAATTACGACTCTCGGTGCCATATAGCCCTCGTGTAGCTCTAGTGCGACGGTAATTCCAAACTTACTTGCCTACCTTGCTGAATGTCAGTATTATCTTGTTTTAAGTAAATGTCTAGCATATAATCAAACTGTTGAATCTATTTTACGATTTTACTTTTGGAACATTAAGTGTCATTAAGTGCCTGTTACATGATTATCAACCCACACACATCCAAATCCTTTCCTTCTACAAACAAAAGGACCAGGAGCCCATGCTTATTTGAGTTTGCTCCTCGGAATCGGGTTAAACATCGGGCAGATTGACTTTTAAGTAGATACCGCTGTTTTGCTTCTATTTTGTGCTTCTGTTCTGTGCTTCTATTTCGTTTGTTTTGTATGTTGTTATTCACCGGAAGGAGGGAATGATTTTCATTTGTCTCGAGTTAATAGAACATCTTGGGTCTGTGTTTGTTTTGCTTGTGAGGCAAAGAGGTCCTCTGAGAGATTATGTTCAGATACAGAGGAATCTAAGGCAGTTAAATACAAAGATGTGTCATGTATATTAAAGCATTTCCCGCTGCTCTTCTGTTTTAATATAATGTAGTTTTTATAAAGCTTGGAGGGAAATCCTCCAATAAACTTTTACTCATTTTTACGTAGTCACTTTAATGTAGTAAAACGATTGAGGATTAAGTACAGAAATCTGTGCAGTTACAGACTTATTTTTAAGCATTCATTAAGTGCAAATAGTTTATTAAGTAGTATTTTAAATAATAAACAGTCATATTATTAAAATGAGTTTTAAATGCTTTATTAAAAATAGGTAAGGCGTATTAAAAATTGCGAATCAAATATGAAAATAAGTACAATCATAGATAGATTTATATATAAGTGCGCCGGAAGAGTAGTTAAGTAGAGAGAATTTGGAGAGAATTTGTTCAAACAATAAAGGATATTGGCTTAATCAATCGTTAAATGTCACAAAGATTTCATGGCGAGTACTTCCAACTATAATACTTCCCTGCTTTCACTATAATGTAGTAAGGATGAATATTAAGGGAAAATTGTCTCATAAATTTTTACCATGCGATAAAAAAGTTTTTTACCATGCTACTAAATCTATTTTAATTAAGTCAGTTGTTAAAAGATTTAAACCACAAAAATGTTTATATTTAATTTAAAAGATTGCCTTGTAAAAATAATTGAAATTACACTCTTAAAACAAACGAGCGATTTTAATTCTGTCTGAGTAATTTTCACTAATCCAGTCTGGAAAATGCACTTCGCCTCTTGGAGTGGATCCTTTGTGCGTTAATTCTTCGACAAGATCACTCCAAACGAGTGATTTCAACTCAGTCTGATTTAATATTCACTCCTTTCCAGCATCGAAATGCACTTCTCCTACTGGAGTGGATTTCACTAGTTTGTTTTAAGAGTGTACATGTATAATTTAAATTGAGAGAAAACAGTTTTCATTGTGAAAATTATTGTATAATTTTAAACTTAGTACTTTTTTGAATGATAAAAAATTATTTTTAGATTTATAATTAAAAAATTATTGTAAAAATAGATGCATAAGTTGCAATAAAATATTGGCGTAAAACTAAAATCTTGAAGATCGTTACAAATTTTTCAAACTATGGTTAATAATCTAAATCTTTTTTGATCGCACTACATTTTATACTTTTCTGATAAAATGAATTTTGTTTTTGTAAGCCGAGAGAGAGAATGTAAATTTATTTTCAGATCAAATGCAGATATCAGTTTTGCACATGAAATATCTATAATCTGATGTCAAATGTTTGTTATTTTTATCTTAAAATACCACTCTAGGTGTTCTGTGTCACAGCAAAAAGTGTTTTTACGTGAAAGAAATTCCTGGGCCGAAGAAGTTTCTTACATGAAATGTATTTTCCAAGATTTTTTTGATATTTTGTTTTTAAAGCTGACATGGGTGTTTCCTTTTGAAATTTTTATATTTGGCTTAAACTAAATTGTGTAGGAGTATCTTTTTCCTAATGCGATAATATTTTTAAAGAGGCAAAAATTATTTTGCCAAGGGAAAAAAAGTTTCATGTTTGAAATTTCATAAATAAGCGACTAGTTATACTTAAAACAAATGCCAGTATACTTAAAAATAATTGACTAGTACATTTAAAAAAATCCGAGATTATAACGAATTCTTATGAGCAATCACTAAATGTTATGAGCATTTTTTTATGAGAAATCATTAAATCATGAAAAAATTGCGAAAATTCTGAAATGTGAAAGAAATATCTGCCATTTATTTATTTTAGTCCCAATGACAATTCGGTATTTTATAAAAAAAAATTTCTGATCGGTCTACAGCCATTTAGGATATTTTAAAAAGCACATCATTCTATTCTTCAAGCTTTTCCATTAGGAAATATTTTTTATTAATCCCAATAGATGTCAGCCCTATTCTTTTTTTTAAATTTATAACGAGAAACATGATGAAGCAAATGGCATTCCTGGAGCTGAAATTGTTGATTCTTTCCGATTCAAAATTATCAAACATTATACACCAATACATACATCAAAACAGTATCTAAATATCCCGCCTTATCTTCGTCGTGGCTTACTGCACGCAACTTCTAGCAATGTCACCTTGAGTAATAGGCCCCGGGATCTTTACGACCCCCCATTAACCCTTCCGGGAGATGACACCAGGGCTACAATTAATCGGGAAAAGGGTAAATCGCCCGGAACTCCTGGAAAAATCGGGATCTGCTGGTGTTTTGAAATACGAGCCTGGCAGTTGGCCCCGGGAGATTTGGCGTTTATTGGGGCCGGTAGAAACGTGGAGAGGAAGATATGTGTTTTGGGTGATATGAAAAAAGGTTAGAGGAATATGTGTGGTTTGTATGTCTTTTTTTAGATAGTATTAGTTTTAGTTTTTGATTTGTAGTTTTTAAATCATGACATATAAGGACGAGATAAACTTGGACTAAACCGAATTTAAATATTTCTGCATTGTAAAGACATCTTACATTTTACAGAAAAAAAATCGAGGAAAATACGGTTATTTAATATTCAGAAACTAATTTTAACGCTTGTTTACAAACAGACCATTTCTACTAAACTGATTTTTTCAGCAAAATTATGCCGATTTCAGTACAAATATTTTTTCTGTTATTGACCGAGTAAGTAGGGTAGACTAACCAGTGAATGAACGTTTAAGGCGCTGCGTTCGCCAGTGAATGAATACCAGGATATAATGACCAGGACAACCAACCATATGTCAGTTAGCTTCCCACTACATGGGAGGAAGTCCGTGTTGTCAATCCATCTAGTGGAAGGATTTTCAATCTTTTTTAAAATTATATTTACCAAATGTTCATTCACTGGGGCCTGTTCACTCACTGGTCAGTCTACCCCAGAACTAAACTGAAACAGAATAAAATTTCTTAACTGAACAGTTGAAGTAGCTCAGTTGAGAGAACATCGGACAGAGGAATCTAAGGGATTGTAGTTCGATCCGGGTTCAGCAGTTTATTGTTCCCAATATAGGGGTCAGTATCCCTGCTTTACACCATACGAAATCCCACCGGAGGAGTAGAATATAGTTTTTTTCCGTAGAAATTGTTGCTAGAGAAACCGCCTTTGCATTAAAATTACGGATCGGTTGAATAAAATAGATTTTATCAATCAATTAAACGATATTATTCTAATACACCAAGTTTTTTTTATATAAGACTAGGGGGCAAAGCCCCCTGCTCGCTACAGCTCGCCAACCCCCGGGAATTTCTACGCAATTCCTATTTGTTTGCTCCGCAAACATGCAAGACTAAGATGATGATACTGACAATTCAGGAATGCTCATCTATACAATCTGGCTAGTTTCCATGGGACTGTTCCAAGGCATCACGTAGCTCTAGCGCTACGCAACGATCTCTACCAAAGCCACAGGACGCAACCTGAAGCAGCCCCGGCCCAAAACAAGCACACTTTCAGCGTTTCTGACGTTTCTGATTGGCTGAAGCCGCGTAAGTCACGTGGCTTTCAAGCGTCTGACAATAACAATTTTATAGTATATAGAGAAATACTATTTATTTTAGTGTATGCGTTTACCAATAGCAATAATCTTTATAATAATTAGTTCAAGCATCTTCACTGTTGAAGTAAAGGAATGACTGTTTTGTGATAATATCAACAAGCAATATAATAACGCATACTTACTTGCTTTCACTTACTTTGAAACTTGTAACTATGTGAAAACCTAATATACGTTAAAACATGACTTAGAAAGTTCCACATCAAAAATACTTCATTGACCAAACTTTATAAACAATAAAATATCTAATGAGAACTTTTATATTTTAACACTAAAAGGGGTAGGCAAATTGGCAGAAGTTAAAAAAAGTTTTTGCAGCATGAGTTTAAAATTCAAGAAAATTTAATTTATTTAAATTTTATAAGATTTGATTATACATGTGAAAGATGATAATGAATGACCTCTTTCATACTTTAAAATTAAAAGTTTAGTAAAATTATTATATTAGGTGCACTGTTAAAAAAAATTCCCTGAATTAACGGAAAAACTACTGGCAGCAAGTTGCCGGGATTTTTCCGTTAATTTCAGAATCTTCCGTTTTGGAATTTGTCCGTTATTTTCAGGAACTTCCATTTCGGAATTTTTCCGTTAATTTCAGGGTCTTCCATTTTGGAATTTCTCCGTTAATTTCAGGATCTTCCATTTCGGAATTTCTCCGTTAATTTCAGGATCTTCCATTTCGGAATTTCTCCGTTAATTTCAGAATTTTACATTTAGCTGTTTAATGTTAATTTCATGAATTTCAAAATGGCATTTCTCTTAAATTCAGGAAACTTACATAGTATTTTCTAGTTAATTCCAAGACATTTTTGCTTTTTTCTTGTCAATTTTGTTCCTATATACTATTTAAAGATCAATCATTCTAAATATATCCATTTATATATGGTGTTATAAATATAAGTTAAGCATAGGGAATTTTAAACATGCATCCTGTTTGTTATATAAAACGTAAGCATATAATGTCTTCATACTTTAACCTTAAATCTATTCAAAACTAATACATTCTAATCCTTTGATAATTTTTTAACCATATTTGGTATATTATCTGAATAAAAAGGACATTGTTCACATTTTTGAAATTTAAAAATATCCACTCTTCATATATTTAAAACTATTTTAATGTGGCAGAAAAATTTTAAGAATTTTGATAATTTTGCTGTCATATTTTTTTACAATGTATATATTTTGTATTGTTCTGTGGCTAAATGGTGTCGCACTTTACAGTTAGCATATCCAGGGCAAAATCATCGGTAGGTGATAATGAGTCGGGTGTCTTAGGGGTTAAACACCCCTAAAAAGAGAGACTCGTTAAGACAGTAACCTTTGTAGTCAAAAACAATACATTTTTAAGTGTCTTCATTTGTGGAATACATACCTGAATTTGTATAGTCACTGATAGTAAAATTTTTTTTTAGTATATGGGGACGAGAGTTATTATCCCCCCCCCCCCAATCCTGGATGCACCACTGATACAATTTAACAATATGTGAATAACAAAAGAATTACAGAATATAATCAAGTTTTATTTTTCTTCCATAATTGAAAAGGACTGTTATGGTATTTCAAATCCTCAACTAATTTAAAAATTTGTGCAGGAACTACAGATTTAGTTTTCTTCTTTTTCTGAACTTTCGACCCTCTTTGGAGATTTTTGATAAACAAGCACCTAAAAAAAATAATATATTAATATATACAAATCCAATTTTGAATAAGTAGATCTAATGTAAAGAAGCAAGTGGTAATCAGGCGTTAATCAGACAAAATCTTTTTAAGCCTTCTAAAATTAAAAAATTTGTCAATTTTAGGCTTTTTTTCGAGCAAGTCTTCCATAGTATCTGCACAGTAATAATTTAATATCAGAGTTAAAAACGCTTTTTCTCTTTTTTGTGAAGAGGGGGGATGGGGAAGACAAGGCATGAATCTTAGAGTACCTTTAATGAATTGATTTATCCATATCTTACAATACAAATTTGAGAATTGGAACACTGAAAATATTTTTTAATAGGAGGGGGTAGAAACAGAACAGAAGTGTTCTTGAATAATGTATATCAAAATTAAAAATACAATTTTATAAAAGTATTTAGTAATAAAATACAATTTTATAAAGGTATTTAGTAATAAAATACAATTTTATAATTAGTATTCTAGTAAAAGCTAATAATTATTGCTGTAGTTGTAGACGGTGGGCCGAAAATGAGATATCACTTAGCAGCTACTATATCTAAATGAACACTAAAATAGCGTTCTGCGGACACTTGCAATTCCTAAATTTTGAATTCGTTAGAAAATTTGCATTTAATTAGAAATTGTGTTTTTCTTAGCGCAGATTTTTCAAAACAAAGAGCATTGACAATAGTGTATGTAACATCTGAATCGAATCAAAGCATGTGATCTGCATACATCCGTAATCACTAATTGTTTCGTTAAATTAAACAAAAGAGTATTATTTATTAAACTTTACGTTATGTATACTTGCATATTTTTTAAAATAAACCATGCTATGCTGATAGCGATAGCGTAACCGTGCTTTTCAATCGAGGTTAGGTTAGGTTCTGAATTATCGTCGCACTAGAGCTACACGAGGACAATTGCTTTTCAATCGAATTTAAATGTAATAATTTCAAATCATTTCATTATTTTTTTAATAATGTGCACTTGTTTGTAGGTGAACATTGTTTATTTCATACATTTGACAGCTTTTTCAAACTTTTAAATTAAATTTACTTAGTTAAGCGTGTTGGTAAACAAACGGAATTATTAATTTCATTAATCATCTTACGGTCAATTATAGGACTATAAAGATTACAGAAACAAATAAGAAAGAGAACTGGATTCTATAAATCTATATATAGAAAAGAAAGATAGAAAATATAATCTTTAAATAAAATCTAATTTAATTAAAAGAAATGAACATACCTGCATATTTATCTTTCTTGCTTCAGATGTGGTCAAAACAAACAAACAATATGGTGGCTGACTCGTTCAGCGGATGTGTCGAGGCTGAAAGCCTGTTGGGTGCGAGGTTATATGGAGAAATTACGTTAATACGGGTCTTAAATGAAATTCTGCACGCAGAAATACGGTGTTTTTCCGTTTTCGCTTGTAAAGCGTTTAAGGAAAACGGAAACTATCTGTTTATTTCAGACAAACCGTCTGTTTGTTGAAGAAACGCAATCTTTCCGTAAATTCCCGAAAATAATCACAGAAATATGCACGTAAAATTCAGGATTTTTTTTAACAGTGTGTATTACTGAAAAACGTGATATGCAGGTTACTGGTTTATACGTCTGTATCCGTTAAAGGATTAAAGAATCATACAAAATGCCTAAAACAACATGAAAATAATTGTACTCGTTTTGAAACTCATTGCTTCATAAAATGACTTAAGTATTAATTATGTAACGTGAAATGAATATTAAATTACAAAATAACTTAATTAAACATCTAATAAACATTTTAATACTATTTTATATTCTAGAGAACAGCAATACACGTCAACCCTTCCCGCCATAAAAACCAAAGAATAATCCCCGTATTAATTCCAAATTGCCTCCTTTGTGGCCTTAATTAATCTGCAAAGTGCACCGAATCTTTGCTTTTAACGACACTTTGCCGCATAGAATGTTGTTAAAGAGGCCATAGCTGTCTTGGAACTCTGCTTTTGTGATTCAATTATCTCGTTTTACTGTTCGGGAGCAATCAGTTAGGGCTTGAATGAAACGACGCTACGACGCTATTTGAATAGCCTCAAACTCACAGTTTCGTTTATCCATTGAAAAAGGGTCTCCAAGGTATTGCTTTCACCCTGGGAAGTGTATGGAAGTACAGGCGCAGTAACCCTAGAAATCAAAATACTGAGGGTCCGTAAAAGAATGTACTAGTTCGAAATTGTAATAGTATCAGCTGTAATCGTTAGATAGCTGTGGCTGATAGTGACGAATGAAGAATAACTTCAACAGTTTCAGATAACCAAATGCGCTTGTACCGCTTTATCGTTTTTACAGTTTCAGTGTCATCCATTCATTTCTCCGGACTTGCTGCAGACAGAATGGAGAGAATTGCATTTTCCTTTGGATGTGTGCCATATCACTAAAGGCGCACACATTCAGCACTTATAGGAACCACTAGGTTAAGTTTCCTTCAATTTCATGTATAATTTGTTGTATTTAGTGTAAAATAAACTCCTGTAATATGCCATTAAAACTCGGACATTCTCTTACGGACACCCTGTAGTTTGTAAGATTTAAGGACGGGCCAAACTTTGTACGAAAACTGAAGTTTATTATTTTTACATTGTAACCAAAATCTGTTGATTTTACTTAAAGCAACATATATTTGCAAAATAATGCTCTTATTTTCTTTAAAAATCTTTTTTCTGTAAAATTATGCTGCTTTCAGAAAAAACGTTTGTTCTTTTTATGGGTTTACATGCTTGTATATTTTAGAAGGTTAAGAATTAATACAAAATACTGAAAACATGAAACTAGTTGTAGTCGTTTTAAATCTCACTCTTTCATAAAATGACTTGAGTATTAATTATGTAACTTGAACTGAATATTTAAGTACAAAATATCTTAATTAAACATCGAATAAACATTTTAGGAGTATTTTATATTCAAATGAACAGCAATACACGTCAACCATCCCGCCATGAAAACCAAAGAATAATCCTCGTATTAATTCCAAATTGCCCTCTTTGTGGCCTTAATTAATCTGCAAAGTACACCGAATCTTTGCTTTTAACGACACTTTGCCGCATAGAATGTTGTTAAAGAGGCCATAGCTGTCTTGGAACTCTGCTTTTGTGATTCAATTATCTCGTTTTACTGTTCGGGAGCAATCAGTTAGGGCTTGAGCGAAACAACGCTACGACGCTGTTTGATTAGTCTCAACCTCACAGTTTCGTTTATCTATTGCGAAAGGGGGGTATCCAAGGTATTGCTTTTACCCTGGGGAGTATACAGAAGTACAGGCTCAGTAACCCTAGTAAGCGAAAACCAGGGTGTTTCCTAACTGTCCGAGTTTCAAATTTTAATAGTATAGCCGTAATCGTTAGACAGCTGTGGCTGAAAGTGGCGAATAAAGAATAACTCCAACAGTTTCAGATAACCGAATGCGCTTGTACCGCTTTATCGTTTTCACAGTTGCAGTGTCATCCATTTATTACTTGCTTCTGTTACCCCGGACTTGCTGCAGACAGAATGTTAAGAATTACATTTTCCTTTGGACGTGTGCCGTATCACTAAAGGCGCACACATTCAGCACTTATAGGAAAAACTAGGTTAGGTTTCCTTCAATTTCATGTAAGATTTGTTATATTTAGTGTGAAATGAACTCCAGTAATATGCCATTAAAACTAGGACATTCTTTTACGGACACCCTGTAGTTTGTAAGCTTTAAGGACGAGCCAAACTTGTACTAAAACTAAATTTAATTATTTATACACTGTAACCACAATCTGTTGATTTTACTTAAAGCAACATATATTTGCAAAACAATGCTCTTATTTTCTTTAAAAATATTTTTTCTGTAAAATTATGCTGCTTTTAGTAAAAACATTTGTTCGTTTTATGGATTTACATGCTTGTATCCTTCAGAAGGTCAAGAATTAATACAAAATACTGAAAACATGAAACTAGTTGTAGCCGTTTTAAATCTCACTCTTTCATAAAAGGGCTTAAGTATTAATTATGTAACGTGAAATGAATATTAAATTACAAAATAACTTAATTAAGCATCTAATAAACATTGAAATACAATTTTATATTCTAGCAAACAGCAATACACGTCAACCCTCTCCCCATGAAAACCAAAGAATAATCCCCGTATTAATTCCAAATCGCCTCCTTTGTGGCCTTAATTAATCTGCAAAGTACAGAGAATCTTTGCTTTTTACGACACTTTGCCGCATAGAATGCTGTTAAAGAGGGTATAGCTGTCTTGGAACTCTGCTTTTGTGATTCAATTATCTCGTTTTACTGTTCGGGAGCAATCAGTTAGGGCTTGAATGAAACGACGCTACGACCTGCGTTTGATTAGCCTCAACCTCACAGTTTCGTTTATCTATTGAGGAAGGGGGTCTCCAATGGATTATTGCTTTTACCCTGGAGAGTATGCAGAAGTACAGGAGCAGTAACGCTAGTAAGCAAAATACTGGGTGTCCGTAAAAGAATGTACACTCTTAAAACAAAAGAGTGAATTCCACTCCAGTTGGAGAAGTGCATTTTCGACACCCTAAAGGTATGCATATTTTCTCAGACTGAGTTAAAATCACTCTTTTTGGAGTGATCCTGTCGGAGGTTTAAGACACAAAGGATTCACTCCAAAAGGAGAAGTGCATTTTCCAGTCTGGAGGAGTGAAATCCACTCAGACTGAGGTAAATTGGGAGTGTTTGTTTTAAGAGTGTACTAGTTTCAAATTGTAATAGTAGCAGCTGTAATTGTTCGACAGTTGTGGATAGAGAATTACTCCATCAGTTTCAGATAAGTACATGCGCTTGAACCACTACATCGTTTTCACAGTTCCACAGTTGCTGTTGCTTCCATTACTCCGGACTTGCGGCAGACAATATGGGAATAATTGCATTTCGTTTGGTTGTGTGCCGTATCACTAAAGGCGTACACATTGAGCACTTTTAGGAAAAACTAGGTTAGTTTTCCTTCAATTTCATGTATGATTTGTTATATTTCGTATTAAATAAACTCATGTAATCCATTAAAACTCGGACATTCTTTTGCGGACACCCTGTATAAAAAAGTTTTCAGTTAGTTCGTCATGTGATGTTGAACTTCTGAGAGGTAACTACTTTATTAAAGTGTAATCTACTTTTTTTCACTGTATTGCAGTTCAATTTTACACATTGTGTGAAAGGTGAACAATTTGCTACTTAACCTTGCGTTATAACTTTAATAAGTATTTCAACAAGTACAATATAATGACACAATGGAGTTTATTCTTAATTCTTGAACAAAAATAGTACTTCTTAAAATACTAATTCACATCGAGGGGCTGGGGAGCCCAGTCGGTTAAGCACTCGCTTAGCATGCGGAAGGTCCCAGGTTCGGGTCCGGGCATCGCCAAAATAGCTGCCGACCTATAAACGGCCCGTGCAGCCAAAAATGTCCGACGAATAATACCCCGTGTAAGGGAGTGCACGTTAAATATCCTTCAAAGTCCTAACGCTGCGTACGATGTCGCCCTTAACGGTTGCGTTGGGTGCCTATTCAGGTGTTGGCTCGTCACTTGACTGTGGTTCTAAAACACGACGCCCGTCGCCAATAGCCCTCGTGTAGCTCTAGTGCGACGATAATTCAAACCAAATCAAACCAAATCAAACTAATTCACATCAATCTGTGTGGTACTATAACCACAGTAAAGAATATTTGATGCCAAAGATATTCCATTATTAAATCAATAACAACATAAAATGACATTTTTGAAGCCAATGATAAAAAAAACATGTTTTCTTGTAGAAAGTAACATATCACAAAGCAAAACATAATCTATAGACGTGGTACTTTTGACTCTATCGATTGAATCGGAATGTTATTTGAACTTAGACAAGAGCGAAATAAAGAAAAATCTCTTCAAATTGAACGGCTTTTGATTGCAAGCTTTCCCATTTTTGGTCTGCAATTGAGAATTTTGAGAGAGATACATCGAAAATATCTCAAATCGATAACGATATTTCGAAAAAGTATGGGTGTTAAAGCCCATACGACTTCCAATTATCAATCAATAAGATATTTGATACGTTGAAGATTTGTACGAGAAAGTTTCGTTTTTCAACAATAACTTTAAAAGCTGAAATAACATCTTTCCTTTGCACAAGAAAGATTTTCTCAAAAAACCTTATTATGTCTGACAGCTGACCCGACATAAGCAACGCCATCCCTAATCTGTAGCCTCTTGTCTTATTCTTAGTAAAAGAAGTATTGTTTTTTGGTTGTTATATTAAAATTTCACTTATCCTTTTACGAAATGTTTTTAAATATATATGTATTAGTAAAAGTACTTATACATTCTTTGAAAGTTACCTAATCCTTGTGAATTTGAGCTTAAGTTATTATATCAAAACAGTTTTTAAATTATTATAAGTTATAGAATGTTTTGATATATTTATAAATAATCCATGTGAATTTGAACTTAAAAACTGTTTTCATACATTATTAGTTTGTAAACAAAACGTTTTAGCTTTAATTATTTTTCTAGGGTTCGAAATCTCTATTATATAGTGATTCGAATTTTAAAAAAATCACAAACGTCCACATACCTCTAAAATAAACCTCGTTTTTTGCATAAATATATACTTATAAAAATCTTAGTTTAAAAATCATATAATTAAAAAACATGGACATTAAAGAAACGTTTTTACAAAAAGCCTTACAACAACCCCACAACAAAATTCCTTCAGATTCCTTCAGAAAGAAAATAAAAAAAAAACATATCCCCTGGAATCCATCATTATATACGAATCAAAATTGTTCCACTCATTGGGGGGATTTTTACCTCAACGAAAAGAAAAAAAAACAAATACTTTTTTGTCAACTTTTATCCGGAAATATAAAATGGCGCGGTGTCTGGGTCCACAAATGAGAATAAATTCTGTTCCAAACCCAAAAAAAGTAACAGTTTTAGAAATATTGTTTTTGGGTCGCTATAAGAAAATTTCGCTTATCCTTCTTCAAAATGTTTTTAAATACATATGGATTAGTAAAAGTAATTATGCATTCATTGAAAGGGAACCTAATCCTTGTTTAATTGAAATTAAAAACTGTTTTGTTATAATAACTTAAAAACTGTTTTGATATAATAACTTAAAAACTGTTTTGATATATTTTATACCTAATACTTGTGAATTTGAACTTAAAAACTGTTTTGATATACATTATTAGTTTTGTAAAGAAAGCGTTTTACCTTTAATTATTTTTCTAAAGTTCGAAATCTCTATAATTTAGTGATTTGAATTAAAAAAACACATTAACGTCCACATACCTCGAATATAAACCTTATTTTTTGTATAAAGATATACTTATATGTTTCTTAAATTAGGATTTTTGTAACTAAAAAACATGGACATTAAAGAAACGGTTTTTTTTTTCCGAAGAGCGCTACTACATCCCCACAACAAAAAGATTCCTTTAGAAAGAAAACACCACCAAAAAACATATCCCCTGGAATCCATCATTATATACGAATCAAAATTGTTCCACTCATTGGGGGATTTTTACCTCAACGAAAGAAAAAAAACAAATACTTTTTTTTGTCAAATTTTATCAGGAAATAAAAATGGTGCGGTGTCTGGGTCCACAAATGAGAATAAATTCCGTTCCAAACCCAAACTTTTCTTCCATTGGAAATCGTTCTTTTTCTCTAGATTCGTGTCTCGTATCAAATATTCATCTGTCAAAAACCTATATTTGGTTTCGATTTTTGTTTTATTTTTTTATTTTCTTGGTGTTTTGCACGTGGATTTACTTGCAATTTACTTGGGATAGTTCGAGTTGGTGCTATTGGTCGTTTTCTAAACATGGATTGTCAATGAGACTTGATCAATAAAGAAATGTTTTTGAAATTTAAATATATATTTTTCCGAAGAATTCCATGTAAAAAATATTTTTTACATTACATTTTAAGAGTTATATATTAAATACTATATTAATTAAACAAGGCATTACTTAATTATTCTAATTAAGATAAACTGTCAGTCCAATAGAGATAATTGAACTACACTCTTAAAACGAAAGAGTGAAATCCACTCCAGTTGGAGAAGTGCATTTTCGACACTGGAAAGGAGTGAATATTATCTCAGACTGAGTTAAAAGCACTCGTTTGGAGTGATCCTGTCGGAGGTTTAACACACAAAGGATCCACTCCAAAAGGAGAAGTGCGTTTTCCAGACTGGAGGAGTGAAAATCAACCAGACTGAGTTAAAATCGTTCGTTCGTTTAAAGAGTGTAGTTTTGAAATCACAACTCCCGCAGTAGTATTGTTTTGCCATGTTATCTCATTTTCACCTGGTATGGGAATCATCATAACATCAATTTAAAACAGGATTGAAGAGAAAATAACACCCTGCTATTTAATTATTAATTGGTAAAGTTTTAAAATTGTGTAGCCACCTGCAGTACAAAAATATATAATTAAATAACAAGATAACATTTCCGTTTCAAATTTGTTTCATTTCGATATTTTGTTGATTCCCTTACATGGGGAACAACGTGGCAAGGCAATACTTCTGCGGAAGTCGGGATTCCAAAACCAATACATGGGCTCTATGGGATTGACAATCCCTCTTAGTAACACTTTCTCATTTATCACAGAACTGCATATTTTGCCACAGTCTATTTTACAACGTATTTATTAGGGTGGGCCGAAAAAAACTTTATTTTATTTCGGATAGCTATAGCGCGGAAAAGTTATCATTGGTAAAGACATGACAAATGCACTAATTATTATTTTTTTATGACTATATCTTCCGTTCGCGCAATGCCATTAAAGTTGGCAAAAAAATTGTTAAAAACCGTAATTTTTCATATTTTTTTAAACACGATATATGTTTTTAATTGCTTTCCCATATCATGTTGTATGATTAAAATTTACAAAAAGTTAAAACTTTGAAATTTAGCGAAAAATACGAATTTTCCTAATTTTATACTACGTTGAGTGGTCGGAAAATCTGTCACAAATGTATAATAACTTATTATACTATGTATTATAGCATTTATTATTAATAGGTGCTATAATATATGGATTTTATATACTTTTAGTAGTTAATTCATGGTATAGGAACGTAATTAAAACCATCTAACGTGTTTAAAAAAATATAAAAAATTACGGTTTGTAACAATTTTTTGCCAACTTTGATGGCATTGCGCGAACGGAAGATATAGTAATAAAAAATAATTCGTGCATTTTTCATGTCTTTACCAATGGTAACTTTTCCGCGTCGAATGATCCGGAATAAAATTAAGTTTTTTCGGCCCACCCTAGTATTTATCACAAAGTATTAAATGATAATATCAACATATATACATTTAAACTGTACTTTATTTATAAAAAAGAACTCTTATGAACTATAAAACTAATTTTAAAATATTTCAAATGTGATATATTCCGCTATTTATTCATACATTAATATATTTTCTCCAATGTGTTGAAAATAAAACATGTAAGAACAAAGGCACCTTAAGGAACATTTCTTTTAAAAAGAAAAAATACTAAGTACCTCTTTTTTTAGTTAGTTTACTAAGTTTTTACCAGCTTAAATGATAAACCACTTAAGTTTTTAAAAGGAAAGAAATTCTTCAGCTAATCTGCTGCTATTTTAACACACGCTCCAAAAAATACATGTTTGTATTTTCTCTTTTCTAACATTTTTTTAAAGGATAATATTGACTTACGGAATAGAAAAAAACAAAATTTGATAAGATTTGAGTACTTAACACGCAACATTTCTTCAATTTATAATTGTAGTTTTTTTTCCAAAATTTTGCTTCATAAATTTAAAATAAATTAGTTATTTATTTATTTTGAAATTTTACACAAAGTAATTCGAATTATATTTTAATTTTTTAAAAAATAAATCCTATCTACGGGCACAATTCCATAAGGACTGCTTGAAAAAATTAGTTGCTTAAATCAACGTATCAGATATTCATGAGTATTATTTGCTCATTAAATTTATTTTTTTGCGTAATTAAAATAACTATTTATTTGAAACTTTAAATGTATTACACATATTTTTAAAAATGCATCGAACGGAATAGAAATTGCTTTAATACCAAAACTCTCCCCAGAAATAATATTTCGATAATGCTTTGATTTCCGACGAGAAACACGGCAACAATTATCTTTAACAGAGAAAGTGCTAAAGAGTTTTAAAATTAAATTACATCATAAGTTTGCAAGAGTTAAAGTTAAATTGCAGATAAAATATTATTATACAAGTAAGAGGCTTTTAACATCGTTAATATTTATTGAATAATAAATTTTTAAATATTAAAAATATTGAAAAAAAGAATAACACTTGCAACAATGCATTAAACGCGAGGAAACAGGGAGCCTCTTTTTAATTATTTTTAAATTCATAAAAAAAATTGACAGCGCTAAGAAAGGATAGATGTTTACCCAAAAAGTATTATAATAAAAATAATATTTGAGAACCCAACTTAAATTGCATAAACACCTTCAGAAAACTCAATTTATAACATCTCTTTCCACACAAAAAAGCAACCCTATAAAAGTTCAAATTACCTAAAACAAGATCCACCCAGAAAAAATGAGGCGCAACTTCATTTTATCAATTCAATTAACTTAAAAATAAATACTTTTATAAAAACCAGCATCCGTGTTAAATTTAATCTTCCAACGACGTAACTGGGCAGAGTTAGTTTGCTATTAAACTAAAAAAAAATTGGGATTTCCTCTTAAAGTTTTTTTTTTTTTTTTGTAATCCGTCTACTGATTCGTGTAGTTTCCAATCAAATCCTATTTTGGAGAAGATGAATTTTTGAAGCTGGCGACCACTTCAAATGTAATCGTGTAAAATCTGAGGACTCAGTGAGAAATAATGTTATTATAAATACATGTTGTTGGAGAGAGGTTTGAGAGGATGGTAAATACAAAAACGATAACTTGCATTTTCCTTGGTGTTTAGATAAGATATTTAATTTGAAAGTATTTTAAACAAGAAGTTTTAAAAGAACGCAAGTAGCCTAATTTTTTGTTACTTAAATGTTAACTGAAATACTTATTGAAAATTAATTAAGAATTTTGTAACAGTAAATAAATGTCACCTACAACAACTGTAGTTTACACAAGATTTATACACCTTAAAAAAAAACGTCAAACATAGCACAAAATTGTAATATAAGCCATTATAAGCCCAAGTTGGCTAGATTATTTTTTGCAAATTAAATTGATATCCTTTATTGTTTGCTACCTGTATTTTCAGATAAAAATGAAAAGTTGGTTATTGACATGTTGGAGATTTTGGTCGTCTGTCCGTACCCCATTTTCAAATTTCATTATTTTCACCTAACTTTAAAAAATCTTTTTGATTACTTGAAAAGGTATTTAACAAGAGACCTTTTTTAATACTTCGTGAATTTTTGTCTGTACGTTCAGATGGACGATGGACGTCTGTCTACCTGTTTGTCCACATTAAATTTTATATTTTGTTCTTACCAACCGATTTAAAAAAGAAAATTATATGAACATTATGACATATCATAGTTTATTTTTTCTCAATTTTGTTTTGTAGAACTTTGTAACTTAAAAATATTATAATATTTTTAAGTTCTAATGATGCAAAACGTTGTTGAGTCTGGTTGTGGGATTTTTTTTTATATGAAGTTTAAATGTTATTCACTTTCAGTGTTATTTTCTTTCGTCACTGCAGACCTAAATGTTCTAACTACCCACTTCGCAAGTTAATATTAAAATTGCAATAATAACGAGCCACAGACATACTGTTGCCTTTAAATAATCAAAACACACCACCTCTACAAGACGGTACAAAGTTGTTGTTTTTTTTTTTCAATTTTTTTTCCAAATATCCTGTTGAAAACGAAATCCAATTTCAAGATAGGAAAGTGCGCTCTAAACGAATTAGGGTGCGAAAAAGATTATCGATTCCATTGATTATTCCCTGGGTTTGTGCTAACGACATAATTCTGGTGAGAGGCAATTTTAATATTTATTTTTAACTGATTTGTTTGTTGCTTGAAAATCAATTGTTTCTTGCAACGTATTATATTATGTTATATAGGATTTATAAGTACATCATCCGATTTGTTCAGAAATGGATTGTTTATGTAGATGAAATAAATATGGAATGTGGGATGTAAATGTGATTTGTTGCTTTTTGAAGTTAAAATTTTCACTGGGTGCATTGGATATAATATATTTGATAACACATAGATTGTTATGTGTTGGATAAATAAGAATTACACACCATATTTTTATTAGATTAATATTGTAAGCAGTTACTTTTTCCATCAAATTTTAAAACATTGATGAATGTTTCAGTATTTTTTAGTGATGTAGTTTACTAATAATAGTTTTATTATTATGTGATAAAATTCTCACTCATTCAAATTGATAACAACCATTTTGCTTAACCAGTGCGCATTAACTGCTTTTAACCCTTTCAGTCCCAATTACGCCATTTGGCATCATCATGTTTCTGATCATAATTTTTTTTTAAATAATAAGGATTACATCTATTGGAATTAATAAAAAAATTCTGGAAAAAATTTTGAAGAATCAAATGATGTACAATTTTGATATCATAAATGGCTATAGACGATCAGAAAAAAATTCCATTGACGGTCAGAAAATGCCGAATTAATTGGGACTGATATGATTAAGAACAAGTACTTACATCTTTTTCGCACTATTAAATGCTGCATTACGCAATAGATTCTTACACTTGTTTTTAAAAAAATAGATTTTCTAACTTTGTGCTTAAATAAAACTTTTTAAAACTCGGGGAAATTATTTCCCACTGATCTTTGGCTCTGGGTAATAAATGTAATTCTAATTGTTTGGAAAAGTTTTACTTGACTCGCTTGAAATATGAATAATTATTTTTCTAATTTTCTGGAAGTCTAATTTGTTTTTGAACAGAAAGTTTTTTGGCTACAAATGAATTGACAAAAAAACAAGGTTATTTAAATAGTGTCTCGCATTTAAGAAACATACATCAAAAAGTAAATATTTTGGAATATGTATTTTTTTAAACAAATAAAATTTAAAAAAATGTTTTATCTTTCTTTTATTTAAAACTATTTAAAGCAACTTCATTAAGCATAATAAAAGAAACCAATTTGCATATAATTACTTCCCTTTTGTCATTGCACGAGTTAATAAATACCACAAGTTAAATTTTCATCATGAATCCCTTTCTAAAATTACAATTTCAATCAGATGCTTAATATGATAATCGATAGCGCTTTGACAAATCTAAAATTAGTCTGTCATTACTTCAGGGGCTGGGGAGCCCAGTCGGTTCGGCACTCGCCTAGCATGCAAAAGGTCCAAGTTTCTGGTCTGGGAATCACCAAAATAACTGCCGACCTATAAACGCCCCGTGCAGCCAAAAATGTTACGAATAATACCCCGTGTAAGGGAGTGCACGTTAAATATCCTTCAAAGTACTAACGCTGCGTACGATGTCGCCCTTAACGGTTGCGTTGGGTACCTATTCAGGTGTCGACTCGTCACTTGACTGTGGTTCTAAAATACGACGCCCTTCGCCTATAGCCCTCGTGTAGCTCTAGTGCGACGATTATTCAATACCTAATCTTACCTCTGACATTACTTCTCTTGTCATGTGATTCTGGCGCAAAAACTTGGCTAATTTTTCAGGTTAGATAAATTTTGAAGAATTCAAAAGGTGCATTTTTTTAGTATCCTTCATTAATATTTTACCCATTATCGACTTTACTGCCCACTTTTCGAGTAAAAACGGTACCTTGAAGTTATTAAAAAAATAGATTTTCGGGACTTACATGTAACTTAATTTGCTCTACGGAACTATGATTTCATCTGCCTTCATATTTTGTTAATTTAGATAAGCTTAAATAGAAAAGCTATTTTTCTCGGTATATCTTTTTTTATATGTTAAACATATAAATTTATTTAATTCAAAGAAAAAATAGGTAACACTAATAAAACAAAATTTACTCATTATTTTTTTAGGCTGGGAGGCCCAGTCAGTTAGGCATGCACTTAGCATGCGAAAGATCCCACGTTTGGGTCCGGGCATCGCCAAACATAACTGCCGAAGTATAATTGGCCCGTGCAGCCAAAAATGTCCAAAGAATACTGCCCCGTGTAGAGGAATTGCACTTTAAATATGCTCCAAAGTCCCGGCGCTGCGTACGATGTCACCCTTAACGGTTGCTCTGCCTGCGTGCTCGTCACTTGACAATGGTTCTAAATTACGACGCCCGTCGACAATAGCCCTCGTTCAAATACAGTACGCCGATAATTCAAACTAAACTAAACATTTTGTTTTTTGTCACAAATATGGGATAACCTGTTAAAAATAGCAACTGTTTTCACCAATAGCGATTCATCCTGGTTCCTTCCCCCAACTTGTCACATTACAGTTGTACTTCACTTAGTCGATGAACCACCCTCAAAAGAAAACTACATTACAAATGGAATCTAAGAAGAAGAGTAAAAATTCTGAATTTCCCCAAAAGATAATTCCATAATATTTTTTATTTTTACTTTTATAATCATACACTATCGATGTTCTTTCACGCACAAGACATCTGCTACAGCCTTAATGGCGATTTTATTTATTCTTTTTGGGTTGCACAAAGTAAATATGGATTAAGAAAAGTAAAAGAAGAAAGTATGAAAGATTTGCTTTTTTTCTTTTGAAAGAGTAGAACAAGATGAATTCTTCTTTTTGGGGGGGACTGGTGAATGTAAAATCTACATTTAATTGAAAAATGTCCACTGGTGAATGCTGAAATTTAAATGACAATTCAATCGTGTCGTCAGTTTGCAAAAGGGAAAACTTTCATTATATACAAAAGCTTTTTTTGTGCTTGTTTCCATATCTAAACGCTGGTTGAACTGAATAATATTTATAAACATAAAGAATTGCTAATTTCTTTAATTTTTAATTTCAAAATTTTCATTAGTAAAAATATTCTTTATTTCAATAGTAACAATAAGCAATAAAAGGACACATTCTTTATTGCTTAAGTAAGTAAAAATAAAAAAAAATATATAAATATATTCCTACCGTTAATGTTATGCATTAACTAGATACAATTTATTTTAACATTAATTTTGTTAGATTTACTCTTTTCTTTACTCTGCACAATTAAAAGAACAAAAATATGTCACCATAAAACAGACTGTTTTTATAAAAGTATTCGTGTGGAAATCTGCTTTTGGTATTTTAAACAGTTTGTATTGCAACAATTTTACAATTTACCGTTTAATGGGGTGACTTTGGCTCGAGAGGGTAAATTTGGCTTCAAGCATAAAACATTGCACTACCTTTCTTTTTGACTTATTTTTTTTCTCGGTTGAACAAGGAAGGTTGTCTCTAATTGAAAAGGCATGGGCACTTATGTGCTTTTTCTGCTTAAAACACTTGTAATTGCGTATTCTTAAATATAAAAAATTTAATCGAAAGGAAGTCATTTTAGATTGCGTATTTATAAATAGTGTATATATTTATCACTAATTATTGTACAATATAATGTTAAAAATATCTTTAACAATTTGGGGTTTAAAAAAAGCATAAACCTATCACCTGACTGTCAAGTTCTTCAGCAAAACAAATCTTTTCGAAAATTAATAATTTTAATACTAATTCTATTCACTAACCAGCTAAAAAAGTGTAATTAGATGAATTTAATTTTCAATAAATTTTAGTTTATTATAATGCAGTAATGACAATTTCATACTTTGGCCAATATGCTTTTTCCGCATGTGATTTACCATGGTTATACTAGTCTCCAAGTATCCAAATAATTATAAAATGTATCACAACTTAAGGTATCTAATCAAGTTTTCGCAAGAACATCTCTTTGAATCTGCAACATACTTAAGTTTATTGCTCAAAACTCAAACACTAAATTCCCATGGATTGAAAAAACAAACAACGTAGTTTTCATCAGTTCGTTGCCACGCTCTAAACTTTCGCAATCAGTTAAGTCCAAAACTTTCTACCTCACTAAATATTTGATTTAAGTATCTCCATGGAGATAAGCAGATAGAGAGATGATTGGCGCAAAAAAAGTGAAGCTGTCGGAAAGTCGCCTAGAAGCTCTTGTAAACCTAAATAAACGGCTCATTCAACGTTAGTTCAATGTATAACGCATCATTTTATTCTCTAAAAGGTGCTGATTGAAAACAAAAATGGATGCTTGCTCAGTTTTATAGGCTGTAGCATGCTAAACATATTTGCAATATATGTAAGTATTTTCTTTCACATTTAAGGTAAGTTGAACAGAGTGTCAGTAAAAGAATGCCCGAGTTTTATTGGTATATTACCGAAGTTTATTTTATACTAAATGTAACAAATCATACATTAAATAAGGAAGTAAAACTAACCAAGTTTTTCTTATAAGTGCTCAATGTGTGCGCCTTTGGTGATACGGCACACATCCTAACGAAAATGCAATTATTCCCATACTGTCTGCAGCAAGTCCGGAGTAATGGAGGCAACAGCCTGTGCTATTCTACCTTTTAAGGCTGGTAAATCGTGGGATATCGCTTATCTGAAACTGTTGGAGTTATTCTTTATTCGTCACCTTCAATCACAACTGCCGAACGATTTTTACGGACACCCTGTACAAATATAGTTTTTTTTTTTCGATAGTCAGAAAGACGCCAAGTCAATGTATAGTTAGCCAATGCAAACTTTTCTTTGGAATAGCGCCAAGTAACTCGCCAAAAGCGTTTGTTTGGGTTTACTACAAAGCGATCAATGGCCTCACCTGGCACACCTGTTTTCATATTGGCTTCCCCACTGCAACATCTCCATTCCTTCTTAACTCACACGGTATGTACACTCTTGTAGGAAGATGTCCAAATACGGTCTCGTCCCAAATCAAATCGCTTCTTTCATCCCCGACAGAAATCTGATCCGTATATTTTAGAGTAGTCATTTTATACCTTGCATTTTTTCTGTTGAAGATTTAGAGATTGAGAAGAAAAATTGAAATACGATTTTTGCTGTAAGTAACTTGCAAAGCAAACTGAAACGGGTGTCGTATGTTAACTTAAGTCTTTGAATGCTTCTGCCGCGTTTTCTCTACCTGCCAACGCAACGTGTTGGAAGGAAAACTTATTGGAGGTGGTGGGGTTTTAAGTTCTTTTGAAAGAGTGGTTTTCTATTCCCTAGGTAATTTATGGCGGTAAACGTTAGAGAATTTTTCAATTATTTAAACCCTAAGGAATACAGAGGTATAAACCCGTCCCCGTAATATTTGCCAGTAGCACATATAAGTTTTGAGAAATTATACAACATGTTTTCTCCAAATATGTCATTTTTAATCTCTGCATCAGTCAAGCTAAGTCATTTATAATTATCTGCAGCATAAATATAATTTTAAAATAAAAATGTAAATTTTAATTTCATGTTACAAATTTATAACCCTTGGCAAAAATAATTGTATACACTGTTTAAGAACCACAATATACAATTTTAAAGGTTACCATTGGAAATAGTCCGTTTAGCGATAATTGTACATTTTTGCGATTTACCAATTTCGAAGTGGATGCAACAATTTTGATAATGATTGAACACTTGTTGTTTAATACATATATTTATAATATATATTATTAGATATAATTTGTATTCAGATACATACATTGAACACCTGCGTTGCAGAACTTTAAAAAAATTATTGCAAATCGAACAGTCTTTTACTTTTTTTTTTACATTTGCTTATACCGCTGCTCAGATAATGTCAAACATGCCAATATTCCTCTTTTAAGCAGCTTTTCCTTTGGCTTAATTCTTTGACCGACATTTTTTAATATTTATGAATTTATCCACCTATTTTATTTCTTTTGAAAAAAATGCTAAATTTAGATATTATTTAGCGTTTAGAACAAGTAAAATAAAACACAGAGGTATTTTATAAGTACCAAACGCAAACTCAAGGAAGCATATAAGACGAAGGGCACACAAAAGAAATATGAGATCCAGCTTTCTTAGAACTGCCTGCGAAAGCGTCTATATACCTGTTGACACTTGAGATGTGACTTGCCGTGTTGAATGAATAATATTTTCTTAAGCCGATTACACGGATATATATTTCACTGGAGTTTATTCAAAACTGTGACATTTTGAATATATTATAAATATGATATAGTGTTGGTGTATAATATAGTGTGTGCAGCAGTGACATGGATTATTGTGTAGATTAAATGTAAATATTTTGAGGGTGGGGGTTATTTTGTATTTAAAATGCGTTGTCAGAGTCGAGTAAATACTTTTTTTACTTTATTGTTGCAAAACTAACAATAATATTGTTGCAAATTAACTTTCATATTACATTTCCTTAAAACTTTCATTTGTGATTTTTATATTTCATAAGACAAATAAACTGTTATGGGTTTAAGAAAGTTTCGTGTTTTTATGTAATTTTGGTTACTTCTCGTTTTGCTAGAAATATCAAATATTTTCATTATAGATTTATCTAACGCAGGAGAGTTATATTTTGAATTGATAAATTACCTTTATAGCATTGCACGTTTTATTGGTTGAATTTTTTTTTTGTTTTTGAAATTTCTAAAATTTCACTGTAATCACGAAATCTGCATATTTCCTTCATTTTATGGTAACTCTGAATATATATTGAAGAGTTGGATTATTTTGTTTATTCGAATTTGTTTACATAAAGTGTGACACAATACTTTTTAAACTATATTCCTTGCCAACCTAAGTTGGGTAAATAGAAATATGCTATGGAGGAGATCCTTCCGAAGATGTAAAGAATTCCATAAATCATTTGTGAATCCATCCAGAAAACATGTTTAAACATTAATTTCGTTTAAGTTCTAATAGATTTGAATATTAATTGAAAAAAATTGGCAATTTTATCAGAATGAAAAGTGTATTTTTGTTTAATTGAATTCTGATCATTTTGTATGTAAAAATTACCTTACCAGAGTTTCCAACTAACGGACCAACCGCGCTTTTCCCCTCTGCCTTTTCACTCTTTGTTTTTACACAAGTTAGGTTGGCAAGGAGTGTAGTAGTTATCAAACATGTTTCATGCATTTTGTTGCATTCATTATGATGCAAGCAGTTTGAATTTTTTTTATTTGTTTGTGATTTTCTTACTGTGTGCAAACAATTCCCTTCAAGGTTTCAATTATTCTAAATCCTTCCGAACAAAATTTTTTGAAAATGTTGAAATATTTCGTGCATTAAATAATTTTCATAAAAAAAAGTTTCAATTAAATTGGCAAATATTTAACGGCCGAAAAGTTTTGAATAAATTAACCGCAAATATACTTTAGTTTTATTAAAAATTATCCTTCAAATCTAATTATTATTTGCGACTCTAACTTCTACTAATGTCGTTTGAATAAAAATAAAAACAAATCACTACAACTTCGAAAACATTTGAAATTCGAAAGAATTTCCCGGCTTAAAGAATTTTCTCATCGCATCGGAGCGAAGAACGTTGCGTAAGCAGTTACAGTTAATTAAAAATGCTGTTTAATTGTCCTTGCTAAACAAACAACAAGACAAACTATGAATAGTTTCGAAATTGTTTTGATTAAACCGGAACTTTTCTAATGAACTACGCTTAAAAGAGGAATTGAACTAAAGTATTTCGAGATCGTTTATATTCTCGACACAAATTTTATCAAACTTTTTTAAAATAATACTAAGCCTTTTCGATTTACAGAAACTGATGTTTTTATTTCGATTTAATGTACCCAATATGAGCGTTAAGTGCTTGCGATTCTTTTACTTTATGGAATTAAGTTTAAGTCCTAAAGTTTTCAAACTAGAATCAATTGACTAAAATGAGCAAAGAAATAAACAATGCTATTCCATAAACATTGCAAGCCATTAAGTTATTTTCTGAAATATAACTGCATTTTTCTGAAACTATCTTTTTTTTAAATATGAGAAATTTTAATCCTCAATGTTATTCCAAAAGGACGTATTTGAATATTGTTATTGGTATTATTAAGTTAAACTAATTGCATTCATTAAAATCGTTAGAAGTTTTGAATGAGAATCGTTAGAAGTATGAAGCGTTAGAAAATTTTCACTCATTTCACGAATCAATTCCCAAATCATTATTCAAACATTAATTTTCGCAAATTATATTTCGCATTTGCAAATTCTTTGTTCCCGTTTTCGCATTTAAGCAAAATTATTTTTCAATTTCATCTAAAAATCACAGACCTGCATTAATATATATAAACATTGCTTATTGTTTTCTATAAAATCAAAACTTGTAAAAGTAATGTGAAAATACATTTCAGAAGGTGCGTTTAAATGAGCCATTGAATCCATGGATTGAAGAGCAAACTCAGCAATTTTTCCCTCTTGGGGATTTTCCCCTAGACAGAACCGGAATTGTAGGGCTCATTGGGGTGTTTCGCAAACCCTTCAATGAAGGAGGGTTTGTTTCGTTCCATGGATTCGGTCACAGACTATCCATTTGGATTAGAAATCCTGATTGAACTCTTTTCCCTTTATGAGGATTTTGGCATTCCATGGATTCGACGGCTCATGTAAACGTGCCTATAGTTCCTCATCCTAGCCCTCCGAGGGATTTTTAAAAATTTATAAATTCAGCCATTTATATTTAAATAATGCAAGAGCCTTTTAAAACCATCTACAACAGAATAAACGTTTATTTTAAGTCAGAAATTAACTTTTCAGTTAAAATTTTTATTTAAATCCAATGTTGGAAAAACAAGTTTACATAGGGTTAAAAGAAAAGGACTATATTACTATTATATAATTAGTATTAAAAATATTTTTATGCAATAAACGTATTCATATTTTTTACAAAAATGCAAAAGTAATGTGAAAATACAGTTCTCAGTTCCTCACTCTAGATAAAAACAACTAAAAGGCAACTCGCACTAATATTCAAAATTTTCACTCATTTAACCACATTTTCCACAAATCAACCAGTCGTACAATGAAAATTGCGAAATTGATTAAAAATTACTCCCTGCGGCAATTCGTTTTAACCTGAAACAAAAAATTAAAAAAAAAGAATGAAAATTGCTAAAAGTTACCCAAAAAAATCGGAAACGGCACCAATTACTCACTTCTATTCATTTGCATACCTGACTTCACTTCTATTCATATTTTATTATCGTTTGCGCGAATATTGTTATTTTAGCGTTATCTCCATCCACCTTGTGCAACCGCCATATTTTTTCCCTAATTCACTCTAATTTTTGTTCCTTTTTTGTCTTTTTCACAAATTGTTTCCAGTTTCGCGATCCATAACGACTTGTTCGCGTTGCAATTTTTGTTTCTGTGGGTTTCGAAACCGTGTAAGTAACATGTTATTTACATGTTTATTCGTCGCATGCGTAACGTATAATGACACCCACGCTAGATGGTGCTGAGTTAATACTGTGTTAGTACCATAGATATCGTATAAAGTACTAGATGGACAGATCATGTGACCCTTGTTTAACTTCATTTTATTACAGAAATAAATGACTGATAACTGTAATTAAATCTGAAAACTGATATTTGTACTTTTTTTATCGGAACCGGTCAATTTTGGAACAAATTTACGCGTTAATTGTTTGTGGGGAGGTTTTAATAATGTCCCCGAATGATGAAGCCAGGTAGCAAGAGGTTAAGCGACATTTTGATGGTTTAAAGTTGGTAGTGAGCACAATTTTAAACTTCTACCTTAGAACACAATGCAATGTCGTGTAGTGTTCTTCTGATAATATTCTGATGACATCTTGACATCATTATGACATTACATCGAGATGTCATCCTACGATTGTGCTACTCATAGATATCATAGTTAATGACGGGACGCGCAAGAAGACAAGAATGTGATGGCAATGGGACCAGTATTGCCACTACATTTAGGAGAAAAATGCTGCTGCGTCATCGAAAAAAATACCATCAAATTATAAAATTTCAAAATGAAAAACATAAAAATACTAGCTGCATTTTGGAATATTTTTAGTGGCTTAAAAAAAAACATGAAACGCTTTTCTAATATTTGTAATTTTAGAACTAAATATAGTATTTTTTCGTAGTATTTTTCTCCTTAAGGTGGTGGCAACACTGGCCCTATTTCCCTCACATTCTGGTCTCCATGCCCGTCCCATCGTTAGCATTGGAGGTCACGTGATCTGTCAATCTAGTATTTTAACTATGATATATATGGTGCTACTAGGGACTTTCCCGATTAAAGTATAGAATTACAACTCTTTCACCCCAATGAAACATTTTGTAAACGATTATTATTTTTTTCCAGTCGTGAGCTTGTCAATATCTGTCCCGCGTAAAATATAAAGGCAAAGCCATAAAAATTGGACATGGAATGCGTAATTTTAATAAATGCTTTTCAAATGTGAAATGGTTGTCCCCCGAGGCATAGCCTTCTTTTTATATCGTTATTTCGAATATATTTTTCATTATTTCAAATGTTTTTCATTATTTCTTTGAATGAGGGAGTCACGTCATTTCCTGGATGTAAAAAGTCATGTTGGATTATTTTAAAGTTTCTAGAACCGTTTTGTCATTTTCATTGCTTAGAACACATGTATTTTTTTTGGCAGTTCTGAATGTTTTCAATTTTAAAATTCTCGCGAGTATATTTGTAGAAATATCAAGAATTTTTAGGTTTTTTTAAGATAATACATGGAATTTAAAAGACTGCATCAATAACTTAATAAAACTTTGGATGCTTTTTGGAAAAATAAAATAGTTATAATGGTTTTCGGAAAAGCATATAAAAAGTCGTATGCGTTTAACTAGTAGCACAAACATATAAATGTCGGCTCCAACAGACTCAAAGTATTCATAGCTTAGTTTTGCGGCTGGAGAACCCAGCCTGTTAGGCATTCGCCTAGCATGCGAAAGTTCCCAGGTTCGGGTCAGGGCATCCCCAAAATATGCCGACCTATAAATCGTCCCGTGCAGTTGAAAATGCCCGACGAATATTACCCCGTGTAGTGGGAGTGCATGTTGAATATCCTTCAAAGTCCTAACGCTGCGTACGATGTCGCCCTTAACGGTTGCGTAGGGTGCCTACTCGGGTATCGCTTGACTGTGTATCTAAAATTCGACACTAGCCCTCGTGTAGCTCTAGTGCGACGATAATTCAAACCTAACCTAACCTAACCTAAAATTCGACCCCCTTCGCCAATAGCCCTCGTGTAGCTCTATTGCGATGATAATTCAAGCCTAAACTAACTCAAAACTCTAGATGTTTCAGAAAAAGAAATAGTGATGATAAAGCTTTTTACAAAACCATATATAAAAATTCCTATACCTATAAACATCTCAGCATATCCCTATAAAGGTCGGGACCAACAAACTTCCTATATTCACAGCTTAGTTCATTGCCCCATTTTTAAATTTAGCACAAGTTCATTACGTTGATTTAATTCTCTCGTTACCAACCCAATACTTCTAAAGTAAGTACTTCACCGTCATCAACATAACTCGCATCTAATTTCTTTCATTCAGAACCAAAGAAACTTAAGTCCAAATTTGAAGAGCTTAGTGGAAGAACGTGCTAAGTGACATTTTTGAAAATATTTAGATTTTTGTGTCAATGAATATATTACTAACTTCTTTAACGATAACAATTGTACTTTTTTTTATAAATTTTAAGATAATATATTTTTTACGCTTTACCCGTACCATTTCCGACATATCTTAGTGTAAACGGAAAACTTTAAAAGCTTATTTTCTCGTTTTCACCTTTTTTTGTCACTTAGCACGTTCTCAAACTAAGCTCTTATTCATTAACTTCTCGACAAAATCCTCAAGTATTTACTAAAATAATTTAATAAAAACCCAGATGTTATTTGTTAAGTTGTGCATACATGAAATAATCTAAAATGGTAATGTTTATTAATATACATATTTTATTTGTTGAAATAAAAGGGGCTGGGGATTCCAGTCGGTTAGGCACTCGCCTAGCATGCGAAAGGTCACAGGTTCGGGTCAGAGCATCGCCAAAATAACTGCCACCCTATAAATGGCCCGTGAAGCCAAAAATGTCAGACGAATAATACCTCGTGTAAGGGGGTGCACGTTAAATATCCTTCAAAGTCCTAACGCTGCGTGCGATGACGCCCTTTAACGGTTCCGTTGGGTGCCTATTCAGGTGTCGGCTCGTCACTTGACTGTGGTTCTAAAATACGACGAACGTCGCCAATAGCCCTCGTGTAAGTCTAGTGATAATAATTCTGGCTAGTGATAATAAGATATCTAGTGATAATAAGTCTGATAGTAAGTCTAGCGACGATAATTCGAACCTAACCTAATGAAATAAAATTTAGACTAAATGTCCATGGACTTAAAACAGTCCATGGACAAATTTGTTTTTAGACTAAAAGTCCATGGATTTAAACTATTTCACCTGTGAAGAGCAAAAAATACTGAAAGTCCACACCGCACTTTAATCATCCCAAATAGGACTTCATTAGACGGGTTCTAATCCTCTGCAAAATAGTTCTAACCATGGAACAAATTTGTTTTTAAGTTCGTTCCTTTTGCAAACGTGGATAGTTGAGGGCTTCAGAAGAAGGAAGGCCTAACTCATAAAACATTCTGTAGTGTTAATATTGTGCTCCACTCCTGTGGAGATTTTGAAAGAATTCCTGTGGAGAATTGTGAAATCCACTCCTGTAGGAGAAGTGCATTTTCGACACTGGAAAGGAATGAATATTAACTCAGACTCAGTTAAAGCCACTCGTTTGTTTTAAGAGTGTATATTATTATTATTGTAAACATACTTTTCGAACAAATATATGCTAAAAAGTGTGTTTTGCAAAAAATTATGTTTAATATCTACTAGGGACACTCCTTTAACTAAAAAAATACACATTTTTGTGCTATAAATGCAACAAAAATGACCGTATTACTTATTTGTAGTTAACAAATTGTTTTAACATAATTTTTAATGCAAAATGCCTTTACAATTAACTACTAAAATAACTTTTTGAAAAGTTTTTGAAAAAAAAGTTAAATATTTTTATGAACTATAATATCGTATCGACCCTCGTTCAACTTCATTTTTTTTAGAAATAAATGACTGATACCTAGTATCAGTCATTTATATATGTAATAATCATTGGATCTTCTTCTATCGGAAAAGGTCAATTTTGAAACTAATTAACATTATGGTCTCAAATGCAAACATACTCTATGACGAATCGACGAAACGAACGTGTCGACGAAATATTTACTCGAGGAAGTTTTCACGACACCATTTCGTCAAAAGTGAAGAAATTATCGGGACACGAGTACCGTTGGATGAAGATAACTTTGGCCCATGCATGAAAGTACCGACTTCCTTCTGGAATATTATTTTACTCTACTATTTACTAATATTGTATTACTTTTAGCAAGTGCAGAGTTGTCACCAATTGGAAAACAGTTAAGCACATTTTGAAGATTTTGTTCTCGGAGAAAAGTTATTAGTTTGAAATATTCGGGCCAAAGTTAGTTTATTCGTCTATACTCATTTCTGAGAGAGGGTAAAGTTGGTGAATCCACACTTACACCTGTATGACGGTAAAGGTAAAAGTAAGTCGCGATGCCTCTATTGAGACAGCCACCAATGAGACCCAAATATAAAAGATTCTTTACTGGTTCTGAACTACGACGCCCCTTGCCAATAACCCTCTCTCAAGTCAGGTGTACAAATATAAAACCTAACACTGCCCAAATTTGACGAAAATAATCATGGTATCACTTCGTCCAAAATGAGGACATTTGACTATCCATTTCTGAGAGTGTCTGAAGTTGGCAAATCTGCATTTACGGGTGCATGACTGTAAATTTTAGAGATAGTTTCCGTGTACGATGTCTGCCTTGAGAAAATGCTTTAAGTTCCTATTCAGGTGTCGGCTAGTCACTTGGCTGTTTCTAAATTATGACTCCCGGTTGAAAATAGCCTATGTATAGCTCAAGTGCTGCTATATTTCAATTTAAATTTCAATAGATCCCCAATTTGAAGAAAAATTTACTCAGGGAAATTTTCTTATCATTTCATCAAAAAAAGAAGAAATTACTAGAATATTTTTGTATCCTTTTTTTCGAGAGAGCATTGAGTTGATTAGGTTACTTTTGAATTATCGTCGCACTAGAGCTACACGAGGGCTATTGGCGACGGGCGTCGTACTTAAAACCACAGCCAAGTGACGAGCCGACACCTGAATAGGCACATAGCGCAACCGTTAAGGGCAGCATCGTAAACAGCGTTAGAACTTTGAAGGTAACTACTATAATGCTTTAACGATATTTAACGTGCAGTTACTTTGGCGATGTCCGGGCCCGAACCAGGGACCTTTCGCATGTTAGGTGAGTGCCTAACCGACTGGGATCCCTTGCCCACGTGTTAAATTGTGATTGGTTAATCAGCACTTACGCCTGTATGACTGTAAAGGTAAAAGTTAGACGCGTTCCTCTATTGAGACAGCCACTAATGAGACCCAAATTAAATAGGCGAAAAAGAAAGATTCTTTACGAGCAATAAAATATAAATGAATCGCTTCCTCCTTGGGTAACGTTCCCATTCAGGAAGTTGTCATTACCGCTGCAATTTACGTTGAGGATTTATTTACGGTGTTGAATGGCGACAGGGATTATTTCAAGGCTCGCAAGTTAGGCTGGAGCTTTCAATAGAAAAGTTGGCTGGGGTTATTTAAGGATTTAATTACACGTTTTGGTGACTCCGTGATATACGGTTATAGGGCTTTATGAATGAGATTTTTGCGGAATAATTTAGACCACATCCATCATAGTTCAGGTTTGCTGCACTGCTATATATGCACTTGCTATAAGACTTATCTCAACTTTCTCTAACTCATCTAGTTTATCCCAACTTTTAGCTCATAGTTTTCACTGGTTTACCTTAACTAGATCCACCAAAGTTAAAGTTTGAAAACTAAACCATAACTTTTCTAGTTATTTTAACTTTCTCAGTTACTACGAATTTTCCCGAAATATTCAAAACTTATTCTAAGAGAGAGAGTTTGAGTTATTATTTATAAAAGTTGTGGTGACTGTTTAACGGGGGGGATTTGCTTGATAAACTGATTTTTGCTTGATATAATCTGCTATAAACGAATGGTTATTCAAGTAAATTAATATTATTTAATATATTTATATATTATTTAATAATTTAAGTAATATTATTTAATGCCATATACGATGGACTTTAGAGGTATTAAGTATTGAACTATGAAAACTGTTTGGATTTTATTGTTTTATTAATTGATGCCATCAATTAAACCTCAATTTCTTAAAATTTTCCTGGAAAACAATTTACTGCTACAGACAAAAACAAATATTCAAACAAATGACAATTACAAATGAATTTAAATCTAAAGCATATCCCGGAAAAGATTCTCTCTATTTTGTTATTAATAGAAAAAATTAACACATTCAAGTAAGCTATAAATATCCTAACCATGCCTTATATTCTGCAACTCCAGATCCAAACCCCTTTAAAAACCCGAAGTTTATTTTAACAATCCGAGGAGTACAGACATACAATCCCAGATTTTTTAGCAACCAACATAACATTTAAAAATTTGTAAACTTTAAAATTTAAACTTAAGAGTAGACCACACGATTGTAAATAAATACTCCGAAGTATAAGTAAAAAATTAATTTAATTTAATTTTAATTTCGTACTGTAAAAACAAGTTTGCATTTCAGACAATTTGCTTATCCATCGGAGGATTAATTGAAACCACCCCTGGTGTGTTATTTCAATTCCCGGGGGAAATACGTTTTCCTCTACATTTTCCACACCCCTTCGATACTGTTTTCGTTGAGAGAATCCCTGTGTATGACTCACTTCCAGACAGAATAAATGTGTTTTCGTTTCTTCCCTTATCCGGATCTCCATAATCAAAAATCTATTTCGGAATAAGAAAACATTCTCTAATCCAAACACCGTTGTCCTGATCTCCCGCCTCAAATCGGATGATAAAAGGGGTGGTCGGGTTAATTTGCATAATTAGAGTCATCTCAAAACTTCCAAATCCCCTCTTTAAAATCTAAGGGAAAGGGGGTGAGAGAATTTGTGGGGGGAACTGATTATGCCGGGGACCGTAATAGGGTTGGAATGTCCGGAGGCGGAATTGGTGGTGACAAAGAATGGCGAAGTATCGCCGTTTCTTGTGAATTTTTCGATGTGTGTTGTTGTATGGTTGAAGAATTGCTATTTGTTGAAATATATTCAACTTTCCCGATTTTGGAGTATAAGTTTAATTAATTAGGTTTGTAACAGAATATGTCACTTAGCCCGCTTCCACACAACAATAGTGTTCAACAGGAAAAAAAAAACACAAAACATATTGTATTATAAACATTTACACGATAAATTTGGCTGCTTTCATTTATTTTGTTTCGAAAATTCAGTAATTATTTCTTCCACAATTACTCAATTACTATTATCGTTTGAAAAAATTAATTTATATTTGAAAGAATAAATATATTCCGTTATTTCATAAAGAACCAAAACATTTCATTTCAACATACAAAAAATCTCTTAGTGAAATATATTTGACGTCATTTCAAACTGATTGATGTCACAAAAATATATTTCTTTTTTCTTATTACTTAAAAGAATTTAAGTTTGTCGAGGGATTGTTGCGAATGGCAATGGTAATTTAATTCTAATAAAAATAGTTCTTTATGCATAAGGTAACAAAAAAGCGTTTCTTTCAACAAAGAAGTCGACCAAATAACCTTTTAACAACAAGAAGTTCTAAAAGAATTACAAGAAGTAGAGTCTAGTTCTGAAACTACCACTAGTATAGTCAACTTTCCTGTTACTTAACACGTTCACGCTTGCGCACGTAAAAATTTTAAACAAAATACTCACAAACTTTCTTATGCATGAACCCACAGAAATGTTTCTTACCTGCAAAAAAAGAAAATAAGTTTACTGAAAGGTTACAAAAATACAATACAACTCATTTTACAATTTAACACGTTCACGTCGGTGTTGGTGGGTCACACTTGATTGTTCTTTGGAGCGGCGTAACCCACCGGTGCGTCACACTTAAGTGTTAACATGAGGTGTGACCCACATTGTCTCACTCATGGGTCACTCTTAACTATACCGTAAGGCGGCGGGCATCACAGGTGAATCACTTGTTTTTACAAAAGAAGTCGGTAAAGAATTTTTTTTCCATATTATATATGAAAATATTGAGTATTATAAATATTCAGTGTATTAAATTGATAACAATTATATATTTATATCAATGCAACTTTTCAAAACATTCCAAACATAATGCGGGCTGGCCCTTACAATGTTTACAATATGTCATTAATTTTTTTCGCGGCATATAATCTACCTTTCATTTTCACTAGATATTATCGCTAGTTGTAATCTCGCATTAAGCGCTTTCGAACTCGCAAAGTGTTTTTCCGCCAGACGAAGCGCAATGATATAAACAGTCCCCTCTCTCGCGGAAAAACGTAGATATTTGCCCCGGCTTGAACATGTTAAAAAAAAGCTAAATACAATATTTGTAACAGTAACGTCAAAAAAACCTTTTATAGCTCAATATTTATAGGTCCCATATTCTTATATAATTATCAACATAAAAAATTTGTAGTAACTCGATATTTTTGAAATATTTAGTAATAACAAAACAATAATCAAGTTAAATTGCATTCGTAAATGAAGAAATATAAATAATATAACTATTAACCAGATTTTATGCAACATGATTAAATGCATTGTCGCCTTCTTAGCAAATCGAAGAATCGCATTTACTACATTATAGGACCTCATTAAAAATTGATTCATGAAAAGAAATAAAATTTTCCTTCAAAATATAAATTTTAAATAAAATTTATCCTGCTATTGTTGATATAGCAACAGCGAATGCAGAATGCTCTGTTATTATACGGAACATTTTCAGTATTTATATAGAAATTTTTTTACAGAGCTGTTGCCCAGTAACTAGGATTCTTGTAAAGTAAACAAATTTTTAAATATTATGAAAGTGGGTTTAAGTAAAAGAAAAATAGTTTTATAAAAATCGAAACATAGTATAAGGAATGGGAATATAGTTTACAGAAATACAGTTTTTTGAACTAGGGATATAGTTTTTTAGAAATAAATTCATAGGTTTAAAGAAATATAAATGCATAGTTTTTTATTGAAAACTGGACCTGGACTGTTCTGAATCGAGGCATCGTTGTAGAAAGCTTCAGGATAACATAAAAAAAACACAGAGTGAAGTATTTTGGCATGGGAAGAAAATGGAAACAATAACAGTAGCAGAAAAACAAATTTCGTTTTTTGTCGTATTGTTTGAGACAGAAGGGGTCGTTTTTTTAAAATAAATTTTGTATTGTTCGGGAAAAGTGACATAACCTGTCGAATTGTATATTAACCTTTTAAGGTCGGCGTTCAGATGGCGCTGATTTAAAATTATGAGACTAAATTTGGAGTGTTATCGAAAAAAAATGCGTTAAACAGCATCTATGCCCACTCCTTTAAAACAAAGCCATTCTTTATACAAATAACGAAGGGTACAAGTCGGCTGCTTCGGTATCGATATTTGTGAAGAGCTTGAACATACTCTTTTATACCCGCACGATCGTGATAGCTCGGTCGGAGAGGGTGTAATAGAGATAGTTACTTTAATCTAATGTTGTTGAAATATATATGATGTATTGTGAAAGAAGACCATGCTTGGTTATTTTTTCCTATTATACACTGCTCAAAACAATTAAGGGAGCACGTTTTACTTCCAACTTTTACTTCACTCCCAACTTTTTAATTTTCGTTCTAAAAATCTAAAATTGGGGAAATAGGTTCATTATGTATCCGGAATGAAATAGTAAAAAACAGGAGAAAAAACTTAGTCTTTTTTAAATTAAAATTTAAGGAAAAAATAGGAATCCTAACTTTTTTTAATAAATTCTAACAAATTGTTTTTCAAAACTTTATTTGTTTTAAAAAATTGAAATAGATTTTTAAACATCTAAAAAATGCAAGCATGAAAAGCTTAGGGTCAATTTATTTTTCTAAAACTGTTTTAGAGTGAATTTTATTTTGCCATATTTTTCATATTTTCATTTAATAATAAAACAAAAATTATTACATTTTTCAAAGACATGATTCTACCATCTCTCGATACATATAATAGCTAATTAAACTTAGTCAGAAAATAAAATCGCAAGCTGATTATTTGCAATTGAATCATTCGGAGTTAAAGGGTTTAAACTAAGCCATGCGCTCCCCTAATTGTTTTGAGCAGTGTATTAAAATATTATTATTAAAAAGATAGTTGATGTTAACAATCCGAATTGGAAATCAATGGTGAAATTTTTTTTATAATATTCATTAATTTGACCTTTATATACCACAATGCGAATAAATAACAATCAGGCAAAATTCGTAGTGAGGTTTGTGTACCTTATGTCATTTGATGACCTTGTATCAGTTAACATTCGAACCATCCCTGAATTAAAATTATGGTTGTTGTCATCTTGTAAATAGTAAAGGTTAGGGACGAATACGATAGGTTAGGTAACGATATCTTAGTACAGGGTGTCCGTAAAAGAATGTCCGAGTTTCAAATTGTAATAGTATCAGCTGTAATCGTTCGACAGATGTGGTTGAAGGTGACGAATAGAGATTAACTCCAACAGTTTCAGGTAAGCGCGTGCTCTTGTACCGCAACATCGTTTTCATAGTTACAGTGCCATCTGTTCATTACTTGCTTCCATTACTCAGAACTTGCTGCAGACAGTATGGGAAGAATTGCATTTGCGTTTGGATGTGTGCCGTATCACTAAAGGCACACAAATTGAGCACTTATATTAAAAACTAGGTTATTTTTCCTTCTATTTCATGTATAATTGGTGATATGCAGTATAAAATAAACTCCTGTAATATATCATTAAAAATCGGACATTCTCTTACGGACGCCCTGTATTGTAATAACATTGAATCTTTAGCTCTTATATAGTGCCTTAAGAAATCATCGTCAGCAAAAATGTTAAGCAAAAACCGTACTTACGGTGATTTAACCTTAGTTTTTTAATCAAGTAGAGCCTAAGTAATGTGACTTACTTTTTCATACTTTTGTCCCGTTTGATTAACACTCTAATGCATACTGTTGCAATATGGCAACATCAACATAAGCTATCTCTCTCGAAAAACCTGTTTTTTTTTCATCTATTACATTCTATTTTGACGTTCTAGTTACCAATAACCCTCATAGATGACAGTTGTAAAAGTGTATTCATAATTAAACTGTGAAGTTATTAAACTGTTGTGAAATGACGTCTTTGGCTGTAGTCAAAGCATAATAATATTAGTACTGAATACAAATGAATTGTTTTGAAAAATTATTATAGTTCAAGAGGGTTATTTTAAAATATATATAGCAGTTTCCTAATCATTCTTATCAAATTGGAATTTTGTAGTTGGTTTTTGCCATATGGCAAAAATTAAAAAAAGAAATTATTTAAATTTTTCAGTATTTTTTTTCAGTATATTTTTAATATAATTTTTGAGTATTAAAGATACAAAAATACTTTTTGTACATGAAAAAAAAATTCATGCATTTTAGGGTTAACGCAGGCTCGATGTTACGCACTTTCAACAATTCTTCTGAAATATGGTCCTTTTGTCCTACGTTTCACTTTTCTCCGCAAAGCCCGTTTTGCATGCGTGTGTTTTTGCGGTGAGGTACTTCAGAATTTCGAGTTTCACTTATGTTTTTGGAACCCTTCCAGTAATGCCCCGGGCGAAGTTTTCTGTTCCAAGGAAAACGACCAGATCAAAGAATGGAATGGAAAATCGCGGGATTTTTAGGAATAGAATTCGGTTGCTTCATTTTATTTTAAAAGGCAAGGAATAAGTAAAATAAAAATGGGATAAAATTAGTGTATGTAGGGAAGATATCAAAAGTGAAAGCTTCTAAGTCAAATATATAAAGAAATTGTTTAACGTTATTGGGGAGAAAAATTTATTTTTTGAAAATTAACCAAACCTTAAAAATTTAATAAAAACCTTTAAAAAAATTGTTTGAATTCAAACGTTGGTCTGATTAGCTGCTCAATAAACAACAATATTATATTAAGCATAACATTTAGTACTTTTGATTTTTTTTTAATTTCTACTATCATATAGCTAAACTATTTTTAACAAAAATGAATTAAATAAATATTTAATGCTAATTCGTAAATCTGATGTACTTTTATATTTGTTAGACTATATTTATAATTATTCTGTATTCATGATATACTGAATAATTAACAGTACATTACATGTTAAAGATTTCTTTTTTTATACAATTAATGAACTCGAAGCTATTTAAAATATTGAAATTCAAGACGTAAAACTCATTAAAGTATCAGATTTATAGTTTTAATTATTAAGAAGTTTAATATTTTTAATACGGTTTTACATTCGAAATTGTAATGTAAAATAATGTGTCCGAAAATTAAGCCACAATTAATAAATACAACGTTTCCCAAAATAATAAGAATTTTTCTTCGATACATATTTATTTCCAACTGTTTTGTATGACAACTTTTAACAATAAAGTTTTCGTAACAAAATAAAACAAATTAACTTTACATTTCAAACGAAATATTTTATTATTGTTCAAAATAAATTGCAAATTCCAAACCACTTTTTAAGTTTTGTTTTTATAAATTGAGACTGAGTATAAACTACACCCAAGTTATTTGTTTTCATATTTCTAGACTTCTTGCAAGCATTGGATTGCATTCCCAAACGGGAAAAAGCATGGGGAGTTACAATTTTATTAAAAAGCACTCTGTAGTCGATGATTTCCAAGCCTTTTACTTAAAGACGTAAAGGAAAAAAATGAAAAGTTTTATACGAACTGTTTTGCTTTGGAAATCCACCTAAAAGTATTAGCCTATTAAGCAATAAAATTGTAAAAACTCATCGGCGTCTTGTATTTGGAAGGAAATTATCATTTATTTTACCTGAGATTTCAAACCCGTCATTTTTCTGGTTAAAATTTAAAATTTTTGCTGGGAAAAGTGCTGAGACAAATGTGAATTTTTCTTATGAATACAAAGGTTGAAAGAAAAATTTATTACTATTCTTCTTACTTATCAAATAGTTAAATATGCAGTCTGTTCACTTGGAAATTATTGTAGATTACCTTTCTTCAATTATATTCTAATATCCGTTTCTTTTCCATTTAATTTTGAATTATCCGAATAATTTACAGCTTTTTAAAACTGTTTATTCAATCGGTTGAAAAGACCCGGTTCAATCTAATCATAAAAATTACCTGCTTCCAAGAAAACATGATTAATGAAATGTTTCACCTTAATTTTGTTTTTTTTTATAAATGAATTTTCCTAAAAGCATTTTTTTTTGTTATTCTGCAACTGTAATAAGAATTTACCTGAAAATTATAGTTAAGGTAGAACTATCCATATACTTTCCGGACCTGTATATATTCAGTTCCTTACATTAACGATTGCGTTGGGTGCCTATTTAGGTATCGGCTCGTAACTTGATTGTGGCTCTAAGATACTTCTAAGATAAGTTATTATGCTTAATTTTAAAATTAACCATCACAAGTGTTCATTAAACTTCACATTGTTTGTGGAATTCAAAAAATAGACTTAAACAGAATAGTTAAAACTTTTATTTTTTTAAAACACCGAAATTGAGTACTTATTCCATAAATATAACGAAAACAATCAATTTTTTTCCTGAAATGTTTGACTTCACAGAGCAAAATAGTCACCAAAAACCAACGCCCACAAGTCTCACAGCGAGTCAAAAAAAATGCCCAAGAAATAAAAATCCCAGCGAATACCATAAAAACGGATAGAAAATCGTAATATACTCTTTGGTAGAACGTGAAGTGAAGAGAGGAAATAGAATTGGGGGGTAGGGGGTCTTGACAGATTCAATTTCGGAATAGAACTATGGGACATTTTTTTTTTGTTCTATTCGACAAAAAGGTTTTTATTTTTGAGCGGTAAAACGACGCAAAAGGACAGGGAGAATATTATGATTGCGAAAGAAAATGGTTTTGCCTCCCGGCGATATTTGTTTTAAGCCATTTGATACGTGAAAATATCGCTTTTTTAAGTTTTAAAAAATAAAAAGGCGCCTTGGTGATATGTCGGTTTGGGACTTCAGATGCATAATTTCATCTGTGATGGTATTCACAGGGAAAATTGATATCAAAAGTGGAGAAATTCAAAGAATGTTAGAAATTTAACGTCAATATCTAGCTAAGGTTTTAGTTTGGGTTTTACTTTTGTGGGAAAAACCTTATGATACAATTTGGTTAGGGGAGAGTACCCCAAAACGGGATAGCTTATCTATTATTCGCTTTTTTTCTTATTGTGAACAAGATATACATTTCAAAGCTAGGTGTCATTAAAAAGCACATTTTCAACTACTTAAAATACCTTTGTCACATTTGTTCAATAATATTAATATATGAAAAATAGTGATTTTACAAAGTCTTTCACTATCCCGTTTTACCCTACCAAGGGTGGGTAAAACGGGATAGGGATTTCTATGTTAATAGGTTTTTACTGATTTGACCGTTAATTTTGTTTTTAAAACAAAAATAAGTTACGTTTTTGTAGGAAAAAACCTTTTAATTGTAAATTTGGAAAATTAGGTAACACAAAAATCGCATACAAATGTTTCATCTTCTCCTTCTGCTCTGGAACAGACTTCGTGGGCTCATCCCCGGCAGCTCGAACATTGTATCCAACTTTCTCCAGATTTCGATTCAAGATTTAGAGCGTCGCAGAAAATGCATGCGCTTTTCTGTATCTTTTTCAGCTTAATCTTCTGAAGACGACGATGTCCAACCTGGGCTAACTGATGATTTTGTTTTTCTTATGTAATGTCAATTTCCTTCAATTTTTGCAAATGATGATTGTAGGGTTTTTTCAGGATCAGAGTGACATTTTTTAACTTTATCTGCCTGTTTTGCATCTCCACTTGGTTTTCTTTTACGCCTCGTTTGTTTTCTCTGCGGAACAATCAAGACACTTGGTGTGGCAGCCATTTTTTTCAGCTTTTTAGTTGTTTCTCGTTTTTTTTACGGTCTTCTACTTCCTACTCAAGTTTATATGGTCTTCCTGTTACAATTGCAGTTTCACCTCTTCTCCTATCGGGTTTATTTTGAGGTTTTGGTCCAATCACTCGTGGTGGAGGTAGAATTTCTTTGGGTTATACAGAAAATGACAGTGAAGGACGATATTATAATACCCCAAGTCCTTTGTTTCCAGTTGAAGTGGAATGTTGTATAAGTCTTGCGGTTGTGCTAGTGTTATAGGTGCCCACATCACTAGGTAATTCAATCTTTAGTGGTTGAGATGAATGACTGCAACCTCTTAGATGCTATGACTGAACTTGAATATCCTTGGGATCTGGCCTCGTTTTGGTGCTGATGTAATGGTTGTTGGATCACCCTGTTCTGAACATGGCAAAGTTCATCACTTATTTAATTTAAAATAACTTTTATACACATTACCAAAACACTTATGTAAATAATCGGGGGAAAAGGGACACATCAAAATTGTATCCCGTTTTGGGCACCTCAAAAGTATCCCGTTTTGCCCGACCATGATACATTTGACAACCTAGATGGCTGACGCTTGAACTGTCACTCACTAGCGATATTTAAATACATTAAATTGTTCATAAAAGAACTACGAACAAAACACAGTACTTTCCGGAATTGTTCCGGATTCCAGAGAAGCACAAGGATAGTTGTTCTGCAGTCGAAAAAAGTAGAAAGTGAGTGAAAATTTCACTTGAAAACTTTGAGAAGCTATTCCTTTTTGAAAAACGTAACTAGCGTTGTGAGATCAGCTGAGAATGGTGTCTTGAAGGTCTGGAACTAGTTTAGCCCTTTTCCCGCGAGACAGCACTACCAGATAAGATCCGAGGCTCACTATCCCGTTTTGCCCGCCTATCCCGTTTTGGGGTACTCTCCCCTACAATAAGTAGTTTTTAAAAATTTCTACACGTTGATTGTGTTGACTACATATTACTCACACAATAATGTAGTCATGTGTATAATAATTTTTAGGATTGGTAATACATACAATTTACGAGCGTGAATGAGATTACAGAACTGTTTTAATTTATATTGAAAGAATGAGATTCACTAGGTATTTAATATTCCAGAATTGAAAAAATACTAATTATATAAATTATATGCTAGTTAAATAATATACTAGTACAAAAGTAGCTAACAGTTTGTGCTGTAACATTGGCAGGGCCTTTTTTATGGGAGGGCGGAGTGGGCGGGCGCCCAGGGCAGCAGATTTTTTAGGGGCAGTTTGTCAAATGATTTAAGGTTGCGCTCCGAAAAATATTTTCTCCCACTCAACAACGCAAAACTAGACTCAAACAAAATCATTACAAAATCAAAATTTTATGGGCAGTTTGTCAAAAGATTTATAGTTGCTCTCCGAAAAATATTTCCCCCTGCTCAACAACGCAAAACTAGAATCAAACAAAATCATTACAAAATCAAAATTTTAGGGGCAGTTTGTCAAATGATTTATGGTTGCTCTCCGAAAAATATTTTCCCCCGCTCAACAACGCAAAACTAGAATCAAACAAGATCATTACAAAATCAAAATTTTAGGGGCAGTTTGTCAAATAATTTAAGGTTGCGCTCCGAAAAATATTTTCCCCCGCTCAACAACGCAAAACTAGAATCAAACAAGATCATTACAAAATCAAAATTTTAGGGGCAGTTTGTCAAATAATTTAAGGTTGCGCTCCGAAAAATATTTTCTCCCACTCAACAACGCAAAACTAGACTCAAACAAAATCATTACAAAATCAAAATTTTATGGGCAGTTTGTCAAAAGATTTATAGTTGCTCTCCGAAAAATATTTTCCCCCGCTCAACAACGCAAAACTAGAATCAAACAAGATCATTACAAAATCAAAATTTTAGGGGCAGTTTGTCAAATAATTTAAGGTTGCGCTCCGAAAAATATTTTCTCCCACTCAACAACGCAAAACTAGACTCAAACAAAATCATTACAAAATCAAAATTTTATGGGCAGTTTGTCAAAAGATTTATAGTTGCTCTCCGAAAAATATTTCCCCCCGCCCAACAACGCAAAACTAGAATCAAACAAGATCATTACAAAATCACATTTAAAAAAGAAAATGGATATTACAATAAAAGATTAACACTTTTTCAGAAGCTACTATTAATATCAGGGTTGGCACGGTATTTACTATACAAGGTTTTTACCGGTATTTACCATGGTTTTTACCGCCTGGGTAAAACATGTTTTCCCATGGTTTTTACCACTCTTGGTAAAAAACATGTTACTCTACTCACGTTTTCTGAAATAACATTATATTTTGTATCAAATAAAAGAAACAGATAAATCAATAATTTATGTTCTTGTTGGTGAATTCTAGTTTTCTTTTTATTATAGCATTGATGCGTTTGAAGAATAAATATTATATACAAATTACTATATTTTTTTTCAAAAATATTCATAACACAATATTAAGAAAAAAATATAAACAGCAAAAACAACACCTGTCCAATTATACATACTTGTGTGTCAACATATAATAAGAGTAAATTGTATACAGATTGTGAAATATTTGTTTTTAAGCATAGGAAGTAAAATGGTCGATATCGGTTAATACCAAGTTTTTACCATGTCTTGGTAAAAACTAGTTTTGACCAGTAAAAACCCAACCTTGATTAAAATATACCAGCATTGTTATAAATTCAAAACTGTAAATAATCCCTCCCCCCCAAAAAAAACAACCTCAAATGGCCTTTTAATAACACAAATAAACCTTTAAAATGTTGAAAAACTGACAAATCTTGACACAATAAATGACTAAATTATATGTTTTCTGCTTTTGGCGTGAGCAAAATCAGAAATTATTTCCTCAAAATCTAACTCTCTTAAAATGTCACTTTCAATTGACATGAGAGTGAGTGCTGTCATTTTTCCCTGTAACATTGTTGACCTCAAGTGAGACTTTATGTGCTTCAGCTTAGAAAATGATCTTTCACCAGTACAATTTGAGCAGAATAGGCAAAGAAAAATTCTTAATGCAATCACGACATTTGGAAATATACCGACCAATCCATTGTTAATTATATATTTTAAAAGTGATCTTGCAGTCAATGGATTCTCATCAGTAAAACAGTCCTCGGTTATAAAGTAATGAAGGTGATTTAGTTCATTTACAATGTCGATACTCAAATCCTTGGGATAAGTTTTAGCTAATGCTTCGGCTTTCTCTTTCATTATTCCAATTTCCATGCTTTTAAACTTGTGCAAGCATGCAAATCTTTCTTCTAGCAGCTCATATACTTTAACTCGGTTATGTAGTTCAGTTTGAAGCTTGTCTATGATAGGCAAGAATGTCTCAACTTTGAACTTGTCTGTAGGCTTTAAAACTGTTTCAGGTGCATTCCCATCGTAAATTGTTTTAAAATGTTTCCTTGGCCTTCTGCTTTCCTCCTTATATGATGGATTTATTGCTACTTCTTTCGCCATTTTCTCATAATCCTCAAATCTACTTCTTATATCATCCAGATAAAGTGTCAGCGAGGACAACAATTTAACAGCCCTCGATAAATCGATGTCCACAGACTGAAGGATCTTGCTGACTGGTTGAAACCTTTCTAAAATGTCATTCCACAAAACCATCATCATTACCATTTCAACCGACTCCATTTGCTTCATGATTCCACGTGCTTCAGCATGTGTTGTCGCCTTCTGTTCTTTATCCAAGAAAAGTTTGTTTAGAGCCATGTAAATTTCTGAGTATCCATTCTTTAATGCCCTTGTTGCATCGTATCGAGCAGACCACCTTGTATCACTCAGCTTTTTTGGAACCAATGTACTATCCAGTTTAGCAAGATACTCTGTAAGAATGTTCCACCTTAAAGTTGAGGCACTGAAGAAAACATATATTTCTTGAACCATTGAAAAAAAATGAATAGCAAATGAGCAAGATGATGCAGCATGTTCTCCAACAAGATTTAAAGAATGTGCTGCGCATGGCACCAGTTCAACTAGGGGATTCTTTTCTTTAACATGGGCTTGCATTCCATTATATTTTCCACACATTGAACTTGCGTTGTCATATGTCTGGCCTCTACGATGTAAAATATCAATCCCATTTTCAGACATAAATGTTAAAGCAGCTTCAGAAAGTTGAGCTCCACTGTGACCTACATTTGGCAAAAAAGTGAGGAACCTCTCAACTGGTTCTCCATATGGGTTCACATAACGAAAAATCACTGTAAGCTGGTCAATATGGGATATATCAGGAGAAGAGTCAACACAAAATGAATAATACTTAGCATCTTTGATCATCTTAATTATCCTCTTCATAACTTCTGCACCCATTAAACTAATAAATTCTGTACAAATGTCAGAGGAAAGATATGAAGTGTGACCAGAGCCTTTATTACCATGCTTTTCTAAGTGACCGGCTAGAAATGGGTCAAATTTTGCAATAAGCTCTAGAATACCAAGGTAATTTCCATTGTTGGGTGAACCAATTTCTTGATTTTGTCCAAAGAATGCCAGGCCTCGTTCAGCTAAAAATTTTATTACTTCTACGATGCGCTTTAAAACGTTCACCCAATAATTCCTTTTATCATGGTATTGCTTTTCCATTGCAGCATCAATGCAAGCACCTGACTTTTTCTGTGTACGGTTGATCCAAGTTGCCATCGCTCTAGCATGCTCTGTTGAGTTTTCATGACTACAGAGTCTTGATTCGGCATGCTTCCAGTCACAAAACCCATTTCCTGATAGCTGAGTTGTAGCTGTATTGAATAATTTGCACTGAAAACAGTATATTTTCCCTTGAGATGGAGAGTAGATCAACCAGTCTCGTGAAATCTTTTCACCATTCAACAATGTCCTCTTAGTCATATTGTCAGTGAACGATCTATATTCATGGCCATATTTTATTCGTGAAGCAGCATATACACCATCTTGCTCTCTATTTTGGCAAGCAGCAACTCCATTTTTGCACCAATAGTCAATCAGCATCTCTGTTACATTCCACATCCCTGGATCTGGGTTTCTGTAATCTGCAGTTTGCACATCAAGTGTAGGAGAACATCGAGAATCGATAATAATACTATCGTGTTCTTCACTTTCATCTATATTTTTTATTTCAGCTGTTTTTTCTGGAATAACAACTTTTTCAGCATATTCAACCACTGATTCTGAAACATGACCAGATGAAAAAAATGCAGTCATCTTGGGCATTTTATTTAGCAATTCATCGTTCTTTTTTTTCTTCTCTTCTCTCTTAATTCGATAGAAATGTCCACTGGAACTACTAAGAACCTTTTTTGTTGGGTTCTCATCATTTTTTGAATTCTTTCTCTTACTACTATCAGACATTTTTCTTTCTAAAATATAACTTTTAGATGTTATATAAAATTTTAATTATGTTATTTAATCATAATTCAAGGCAAATAAATTTTAGCAAGAGCAAGCGTGATGGATTGGATTGGATTGGTTTACATATATTTTCAGGCTTGTGTGGCTGGTCGCAAGGACCCCCTTATAAACCATCGTCAAGTAGGACAAACACAAGACACACACAAACACATATGACTGATGCTGCCATCTGTTGACAGATGGCAACATCTGTCTCCACCTCCACAATTTAGACATGTCCCTGAAGGGGAGGGAAATTTTCTCCAGGAACCTGTACCCATGGTGAACTGCGCAATGACCGACCACAGGACTTTCGGACCCAACAGATTTTACGAGCACGTACTCCGCGTATACTCGGTAAGTCTTCAGTGGCAACCGGGGCCCGAACTCTCAACCTTTCGATTTCAAGTCCAGGGTCCGGACCACTAGGCTCCTTACAGCCCCCAAGCGTGATTAAAATGTAAACAAAGTTTTGCCAATAGGTTGAGTTGAACAGCAGCTACTGTTTTGATCCCAAGCCTGTGTCCTACTTTATCTAAACAAAAAAAAATTTTAAAGCAAAATCCATTTTAACTATGGTTTACCTTTATAAATTAAGTTGGTTGGTTTAGTTTAACTGTAGTTGGTAATGGGGTTGCTTCACAGAGGATCTGGCAATAGCTACATGGTGTTATTTTCCTTACTCTCTAATTACTTTTGTTTTGGTTAGATTGGTTGGTTGGTAGACCTATATTCAGGTTAGTGTGATTGGTCAGCACACGAAACTGATTATCTCTACCAACAAACTAACCAATACAAAAGTAAATAGAGAGCAGAGACATTTAAAGAGTAAGGAAAACAAGACCGTATAGCTCTTGCCAGATCCTCCATGAAAGAACCCCATGAAATTTAAAATCAAGCCGTTATTTTTTATTTAGTTGGTTTTAATTAGTACGTTTTTTTGTTCAGAGGAAAGGGCAGTTGTTGAATTTCCGCCCAGGGCAGAAATTTCTTAAAAAAGGCTCTGAACATTGGTAAGAACTTTTGTGTTATTTAGAGCAGGCATTTGTGACACAGTCTTGCTTAGTTTTGTTGTTTTGCTGAAATGAAGTACTACAGCGTATCGTATCCAAAAAGTAGAGATTCGTGGACTTCGTTTGGCTTAGTTTCGAGATAGCTTCGGAATATTTGATGCTTGAGGAATAATCAAATCGTGTTTCCGGAGTAAAAAACTTTGAATCTCGCCATCTGCCAGCTGTCCTATAAAATTATTTGTGCTGGTGGAGAGAAGTACACTCAACTAGCGTCTCGGGAGCTGATTATCCCTAGAGGAAAGTTACAATGCCTGATGCGCCAGCTGAAACCGTACCCCCCCCCCCATATACGAGGCCCTTTTTTGACGAATATCATAATTACAGTTATGTAAGATAATGCACAATCAACTGACTTAATAATAAGACAAGCTTTCAAAAAGTAACTTGCTATATAAATAACTGTATACCTAACTAACAGTAAGGCTACTTTTGAGCCACTCTGTATATATACTAATTAAACATTATATAAATGGGTATTGCAACCCTACGTTAAATTTTCAAGCTCGCCTAATGTCACAGATGAACAGACGGGCCATTACATATTGGCTATACCAAAATAATTTTCATGTTTTCAATATAAAAACAATTGTTTAAAATTAATTCTGAAATTATTTTCAAAATAAATTTTTCCTTTCAATTTGAAAAACACCCGGCACACTTAACAGCAAGACAAAACATACATTCCAAAAAGTCCCTAACAATTTGTACTTATACAAAAGCGAAATTCTAAAAAAACAAGATACAAAACTACTTATAAAAAGCTTGAAAAATGAATAGACCATTTGAAATTCGCATCTTCTGGACTTTAATGCTCCTTTTATGCAGCTATCTGCAGAACAAGTTGGAATAATGGAACAAGCATTTTAGAACGTTTTATGGCTGCTCTTTTCCTCCGTATTTGTATTATTTTTGTTTGTTTAACGCCCCTTGAAGTTGTTGGGGGTTCTACTGCGGAATCACGTGATTTACGTGATTTACGTTTGCTGATGCCGACGTCTGGTTTTGTAGTCTGACTGCAAAGTAATGGGGCATATTCGCTGGAAACATTTATTTTTTGGTGGATTGAGAAAAGTTTAACTAACACATTTGAAAAGTTAACAACATTGAGAAAAGTTTGACTAAAAGTTTAACACTTTTTGTATTTTTACCTACACTACTAGGGTTAGTAACACTACACGACTTCCGTTTACCACTCACAAAATCAATGCACATGAAAACTTAATTTTATACCATATAAAGTTCAATAGCTATAACCTCTTGCGAATTGGCGTCCCAATTTGGGGAAATTTTTAAAACCTTCCGTCAAACAATTAACACGTTGTTCCGGTATTGACCTGGTCGGATGAAAGAAGATCCAAATATCAGTGTTCAGCCCATGATTATAGGTTTCGAACATTTATTTCTATAAAAAAATGAAGTTGAGCGAGGATCAATACGATATTAGAGTTCTTAAAATTTTTTTTAATTTTTTTCAAACTTTACAAAAAGTTCTTTTAATATTTCATTTTAAAGACATTTTGCATCAAAAACAAACTTAAAATAATCTTTTAAGTACTTATAAGTGATACAGCCTTATTTTGTTGCACTTATAGCATAAAAAATTTGTATTTTTAGAGCTTAAGGCTTGGTCCCTAAGTAACTATTAAATGTAATTTTTTTTATAATTACTTTGCAAAACCTACTTTTTAGCATATACTTATGAAAAGTATGTGTAAAGAGTGCACGTTAAATATACTCCAAAGTCCTAACGCTGCGTACGATGTCACCCTTAACGGTTGGTTTGGGTGCCTACTCAGGTGTCGGCTCGTCACTTGACTGTGGTTCTAAATTACGACACCCGTTGCCAATAGCCCCAGTGTAGCTCTAATGCGACACGATAATTTAAACTAAAACTAAAAAAACACAAATTACTTTTTTTATAATCGGAACCTTAAAAAACGTGAAAACGCCAAATATCCATTTTGGATTTTTTGACCTCATTGGATAACCATCGCAATATTTCATTGCCATTATAATTGAAAGTATTTCATTGCCTGTAATAAAAGGTAATAGTGGATAAAATTCTTTCTCTCAGATTTAAAACTTTAACACACACTTAAAATATAAATTCTATTTTAACAAAAAAAATATCTAATACTTTCTATGAAGAGTGCTGTTGATATTGTTAAGTATATGATGTTGTAAAGTATATGATGTTGTAAAGTATATGATATTGTAAAGTATATGATGTTGTAAAGTATATGATATTGTAAAGTATATGATGTTGTGAAGTGATATTGTAAAAACAGTTATATATTATGCATTTTAAATTAAAGCATATCTACAACAAATGAATAAATATTCCTCAATTGTCTTCAGTACATTTTCTAAATAATAAAACTAAAAAAATTCTCTGTATAACATCCAAAACTCACCGTAAAACCCATTTTTTCTCATTCAAACCTTTAAAAATTCATTTTTACAAAACCTCTTCGTTTCCAAACGTAAAATGAAAGGATATAAGATAAAAAAAAATGAGGATACACCTCCCACTCGAGTTACACAGAAAAATCCAGAACAGTTGTAAAAAAATTCCCTTTTGAAAAAAAAGGAGTGATTTCCCCCCTTCTCAATTCGCTTACTAAAGTGCTCCTGATTATGTCTTCAAAGGCTTCAGGGGCAACTAGGGATGGAAAACCGGTTTTGGTTTCAGATAAACCGCCAAAATCCCCCGTTACGATTGAATCAGTTGTGTCTCTTTGCAACACTGTAAAAATTAATTTTTTTTATACGTAGTTTGTGTATTTTTAAATAAAATAAAAATCAATAGAACGGTTTTTTTATTGTAAAAGACAAATCTGAACAGAATTATGAAAATATGTATTTTTATGATTTTAAAAAAAGAACATAAGTGATAGTGGAGTCGGTTAAGGGCGTTTGCCTTGCATGCGAAAGGTACCAGGTTCGGATCCGGACATCACCAAAATAACTGCCGACCTATAAGCGGTTTATGCAGCCAAAAAATGTCCGACGAATAATACCCCATTTAGAGTGAGTACACGTTAAATATGCTTCAAAGTGCCACCGATATGCACGATGTTTCTCAAAAAGTTTGCTTTGGGTGCCTAGTTAAGTGTCGGCTCGTCACTTGAATGGGGTTCTAAATTACGACACCCGTTGACAATAGCCATCGGGCAGCTCTAGTACAAAGATAATTCAACTCAAATAATATTGTTGAATTTAAGAACAACCAAAAAACTTATGTCCGCCGGAACATTTAAAATGTAAAAAAAAAATCTGCTGTGACGTAAATAACGGCATCACTTCATCGGTTAAAACCGGTTAAACGCATCAGTTAAACCGGAGAACCAGTTTTGAAACGAACGCACATCCCTAGGAGCCACGTCACACGGGGTCATTAACTGGATCGTGTGTCATGCACACGGGCGGGTCGATTCAGATTACCAATGCAAGATAATATGGCACGGAAGGGGAGGAGGGAAGATTAAAAAAAAAAGGGGTAGTGTAAGCCTGTATCGCGATATCAAAAGTCAAGAGATTTTTTCAAGTAATTCTTGATAATGAGGTAGAGTGAATATAAAATTACAGATTTGACTGTCTTATAAGGGAGAGAGGGTTGGAGTGGGGGGGGGTTCAGAGATATTGTCTGATGTTTAAAGATTCTGTTGAAAAGAATAGATATTTTTTACTTTTGAAGTATGCGTTTTAAGTTTTATTTGACATGGATAGATTTGAGCCTTAATGAAACTGAATGCGTAATGATTTTCAGAAACTTTGGAAAAATGGTTGGTAGTCGAAGATTTGTCTGAATGATAACAGCAAAAGATTTTTTAAAAAAAGTTATTTCATTTGATATCATTTCAGGTCCTTTCAAAGTTAATTTAATTTAAACAATTTTCATTGTTACACGAATTGAATAGATTAATTCCATAGCTATGATAAACTTTACAAAATGTTTTTACATTTCTGTAGTACAATAATATAAACTGTTCTAAACTAATTATACAATTCTTTACACAATAAGACTGCCCTTTTGAGCTGAAGAAAACTCGCATACTTAGTAGCAAGGTGAAACATACTTATACTTTTAAAAAATGCCTTATAGTTTGTAGTTATATAAAAGAGAAATTTAAAAAAAAATGATGCTGCTCTTGTGCAAACGTTAACTTGATACATAAAAAAATATCACAAGAGAACAAAGTCAGTGATGACATTAGAAATACCATACGATAGAGACGAAACCATAGTAAAATTCTCGATATAAAATGAAAAATTTTACTTTTAAAAAAGGTGAAGCAAATTTTCTGAAAATATTCAATAAAAAAACTTTAAACAAAATACTAAGCATCACAATGTATACAAGTCTAATCTATCTTAATTTTTTTTAAATAAACATCGTACTAAGTAGTATTGGAAAAGTTGAAAAAATTAAAGACACTATAATCTTCCTTAACTCTATTATTGCAGAAACTATTGCATTTTTGTCAAATAGAAGAGATATTTAAATATATATTAGGTTCACAAATGTATGTGGGACACGTGACAAATTCGAAAGAACGAAACAATTCGGACAAGCCCAAAACCAGTCTAGACTAACTAATTCCTAAAACTTCTGAATGTGTTTAAACTATTTACATTTATTTTTCTAAGAATGCATACGTAATTTTCTATTTGATTAACATTTCTATGCAATATTTACTGTGGAATTTAAAGCTTGCCAAATGAAGAACGATTATTTAACTTTATTTATTTTTTTGGCAATTTATACAATGTCATACATTAATTTTTATTAACAAAGGCCTTACTAGCTAGTAATGATAAATGTATTTTTGTATAAATTTGGCAAGTAGTTTTGATTCTTTAAAATATTAAATTATAAAGAGTTAATAAAAGTTGAAAATTTTATTTTAACAAGTTTAATGTACCCAAGCATTACAAATTACATACCATTAAAAGATTCATAACATTTTCTTTTGATTGAATCATAGAAAATCGTAAAATTTCCACATAGTTTTACCACTTTTTATAATCCTCGTATGGTTGAGGAATCGATAGCTGAGCAATTTATTTTTTTACTAATTTTTAATTTTTTTGTATAAAAAATCTGCCGGCTAATGCTGGGATGCTCGATTAAACGGAGTTCAATGAGAGGGATCTGTAGTACACACACACACATTTTCATGGCATGCTCCTACCTCAAAATATATCGTGTCTTCCAATCATGTTCTACGTCATTAAATCAGACGAGGGCCACGTCATCCTAACCAAAAAAAGGCAGGAAGCCAGGGGTAGTAGAAATCTTTCTAAAAAAATATTTTTGGAGGGCATTTTATGCGTCAACTACTTTTGTAGAGTAATATAATTCAATAATTACACACCTAACTTTAAAATAGGCAGCGGAAAATGATTAAAATTAAATGTTAATTTAGTGCATAAAGAGCTAAGAAGGATTCTACTGTAAATCACATTTTCATGGCATGTCAATATATAGTATCCCCAATCCTGTTCAAGAAATAAATCAGGCTAGTACCGCTTCATTCTACGAAAAAAAAAGCACCGATAAAGAAAGAAGTTGATCTTTTGCTAATTTTTACATTTTAAAGATAAAAAATTATTTCGGTGGAAGCAAAGAGGGAGCCTACTTTTCTGTAGTTCACGCACAGTAACATAGTACAGTACTGTACTGTTCTGTTGTTCACGCATAGTAACATATTATCATCTAATCCTTTTTCACGTCATTAAATCAGACTATAGCCACGTCACTCTTACCAAAAAAATACAGGAAGCCAGGGGTAGTGGAAACCCTTCCAAAAAAAAGTTCGAAAGAAAGCTGTGATTACTTGATTAGGGCGATAGTCGCGTTTAACACTTGAAGGGTTCTTTATCGCAAGGGGTTCGTATCAGGGGGGGGGGGGGTGATGCCCGTTGGGGATGATTAATAATATTGAATCAGTTTCCGGATAAGAAAGCAAGAACGATTAGGTATTTTTAATTTGTTGTGTTTATGCAGCCGAAGAGAAATTGTGTCTCTTTGCTCATTTGTTTGTTGTTCTTTTTTTGTCTTAAGAAATTTCTATTTCAATTGGCATAATGCAGTTACTGAAATAATGTATGAAATTTAAAAATTCAAGAGCTCAGCAAGTTTAATGATTTAAAGAGTATATCGACTCTTTTGAGAATGAAATGTTTGAGCCTTGTTTTCTCCAAGAAACCGAAAAAAAGTTATTTGCCTTCAAACACTATCTTACTTGGTTAAAGCATTTTGTATTAAAGCAAATCTTTTGATATTAAATATTATAAATAAGTGTTTTTTCCATTGCTTTTTTTCGGCTGTGAATTAATCCTTATCCAGCCAATAAGTCATTGATATTTCGAACAATAATTTATAACCCAATTAATATTTGTATCATCCAAAACACATTGAACAAAACAATAAAGAGCACCCAAAACATGGTATCCTAGTTTTAAAAACATTCACAACATGTTTCCCTTCCCGAGTTTCAGTTAAAACAATTTATACACGTTTATTTAATTAATTTAGGCTAATTAGATAAATTCTATGCAGACGAATCTTCCTCGTAATCCGTGAAAAATGTACATTAAGTGTTGTAAGAGTTTAATATTGTTTATCTATATTCCCCCTTAAAAAATTCCATTTCCCATCCCCCCCCAAAGATTGACTTTCCAATCTTGTTGAATGATTAATTATTTTTGTAACTAGTTTATTACTGAAATAGAACATGTTATCGCTATTATAACATGGTATCTTTGCTCCATATTCCATGGTACATGGAATATGGAGCATAGTACTGCGGTAACATGTATATTATTATTATTTTTTTGTCGTGTCTATGACGTTGCCGAAAAGTGAAATTACGCTAAATGAAACCATGTGTTTTGATGACCGCGTCTGCAATTTTTTGGATATTACTATCATAAAGATCTATTAATGATGGCAGAACTCCAATGTCTCTCAAATTGGCACTCATTGCTGGGCATTCAAAAATGTGGTTTGGTGTAAGCTGCTGTATCTGGGCAGTGTCTATTTTAATACGTAACGTTTATGATTTGTTAAAGCATAGTACTTAAATAAAATTTTAACTAAGTATCTTACTTAATAACTTGTAGATCTCATAAGAAGATGTATACTATGTTTCAATCTAGTTCTGGACTTTTTGAGAGTGACAAGCATCACATAAGTGGTTTAGCTCTGCTAAACCTAGGAGATAAGAAGCAACAACAACAATATGTTTCATACCAACTGGTTCTACTAATCTATCAAAAATTATGTTTGACAACATTTCCCATTTTAAATTTTACAATCAGGTTCACAATTAACTTGAAACGGCTGCAACAACTTATACAGAATAACCCTAATATCTCTACTCTAAAAGCAAGGGGGATCCATGAGAGGTTTTTGAAGAAGAGCACTTGTGGTTTAGGGGGCGGTTTTAAGCCCTCCACTCAGTGCACGAAGTCCTTTTTTTAAAGTTCTATTGTTCCGCGGAATTAGATGGTGTGCAGCATTATAGCATCATGTTTTCTTTTCGAAAATTAAAAGGGTTTTTGTTGGGGGGGGGGGGGGGAGTGCTGACTTGCGGAAGTACACTCTACAAAGAGTCTTGTTGTTTTTTGGAGGATAGGTTTTAAGGGGGAAGAGTGTTTATGGTGTATGAAATCGTTGCAGCTGGATTGGGGGAAGTGCTTAGTTCGGGGTAGTGAAATTTGTTAAGAAATATTGGTTATTTGAGGAGAGATAATCAATATTTCAAGGCTGTAGAAAACACTATTTTTGCTATTTTCTTCACAACTGTATATAATGCTCCGTTAATTCAATCAATCTGCCAGCTATCCTTATTTAACTCGGTAATGAAAGTTTTTCGGTATCTTTACGCCAAGAGAAAATTTAATGTTTTGCCTCATCGAAAATTCGCCAATCAGTATAGATCACAAGGGAATTCAGAAAGTGGTGGAAAATCTGGTATTTTCGAGTTAAATCGGTAGAGTTTGTTGCTATGCTTTTCTTTGGTAATATGCTAGAGCTAATAATTTATTAAACTATAATATTTAACTATAATAAATATCCTTCTCAATTTACAAATAATTATACATCCTCTTATCAGCTGAGTAAGTATATGTTTAGTTTTAAACTTTCCTTCAAAACTATAATTACCAACAGGTTCATGTTTAAATTCATCAATTATTATTACAAAAACTTGATAAGACTTGAACAACTTATTCAAAATAACCCTAATATCTGTACTTCAAAACCAAGGGGGATCAATGAGAGGTTTTTGAAGGAGAGCACTTGTGGTTTAGGGTTCGGTTTTAAGCCCTCCACTGAGTATACGAAGTCCTTTTTTTTTTAAGTTCTTTTGTTCCGCGGAATTAGATGGTGTGTAGCATTATAGCATCATGTTTTCTTTTCGAAAATTAAAAGGGGTTTTTTTTTAGGGGAAGAGCTGACTTGCGGAAGTACACTCGACAAAGTTTCTTGTGGTTTTTTGGAGGATAGGTTTTAAAGGGGGAAGAGAGTGTTTATAGTGTATGAAATCGTTGCAGCTGGATAGGGGGAGTGCCTAGCTAAGGGTAGTGAAATGTGTTAAGAAGTATTGATTATATGTGAGAGAGATAATCGACACATTTAAAGGGTCTTTGAGGTGAATACTTTTTTTTAAATAAAATAGTTGTATATTGAGTTTTCGAGCGTTTTAGCTAAATACCAATATTAACTAGTTATTATTGCTTTAGCAAAATAATATGATTAAAATAACTTTTTAAGAAATTAAGTTTGATAATTTTTAGTGCATAGGAAGTTTTAAAACCCTGTATATTTTTTTTAAAAATAAAATATAAATTTTTACTTAACAGTTTTAAAAGATTTGGGAGTTATATGCGGTTTCAAATTTTTTAAAAAAAACTGAATAACAACTTGGTTCTTATTAATTTTAATGTGCATGCACACCTTAAGCCCAACTTTTTATAGTATTAAAGATATATTTTCACGTATTCCATTAAGAGGTTGCAAAATCTCGTTCAGGAAAACATTGACTATACTTATAAATCAATATAGTTCTTAAAACAAAAGTATTCTTTATCAGAAGCCCAATTAGCACTCCTTACCCATTCTTAAGAACAAAGCGCATTTCAACAACAACCTTGGCACTCTCTCCAAGACGTCCAAGTCGAAATAACCCACTAGTGACAGATCCAAGAGCATAAATCGAATGGAAGCTGAGGTTCCCAGTTGTTAAGGCGTTTGCTTTCTATGCAAAATGTCCCAGGTTCGGGCCCAGTCATTGTCAAACTTAAAGTCTATAAACGTCTAATGCATCTAACAAAGTCCGATCAATAAAAGTCCGTGTGCACGTCAAATATACTCCACAGCCCTGACTCTGCGTACGATGTCGCTCTTTTAAAAAGTTACTTTGGTTGCCTACTTAGGTGTCGGCTTGTCCTTTGTCTATGGTTCAAAGCCCAAGTGTGGCTCTAGTGCGACAATATTGAAACACTAAACCTCCATTCCACATGTCTTAATGGGAGTTCGTTAATATACTTCTGGAGCGGTTAGAAACATCTAATAACGTAAGCCATTAACTGCAGATGATTCAATATAGTTCGTAAAACAAAATACTTATTCTTTATCAGAAGCACCATAAGCACTCCTTACCCATTTTCGACAACAAAACGCATTTCAACAACAACCTTTAATAAATAGGCACTCTCTCCAAGACGTCGAAGTCGGAATAACCCACTGATGCCAGGTCCAATAGCACTAAAGACTGGGGGCCGGGTATCCCACTCGGTAAGGCGCTTGCCTTATACATACGAAATGTAACAGGTTTGATCGCGGGAGTTGTCAAAATAACTGCTAGCCTATAAACGACCTATAACTCTAACAAAGTACGGCGGATAGAGTAGTACGGCCCCTTGTAGAGAAAGTGAATGTAAAATATACTCCAATGTCCCGATTTTGTGAACGATGTCGCCCTTAAAAGTTGATTTGGGTGCCTACTCGGTTGTCGAATAGTCTCCAATGACACTCTTGAAGCTCTAGTGCGACGATAATTAAACCATAGCCCTCCTTTCCATATGGCTTACTTTCAGTTCATATTAATATTTGTCTGAAGCGGTTTTGAAAACATCTAAATAAGGAAAACATTAACTACCTAATGAATCAATAAAGTTCTTAAAACAAAAACATACAAACCCTTCTTTATCAGAAGCCCCATTAGCACTCCTTACCCATTCTCGTCAACAAAACGCATTTCAACAACAACCTTTAATAAATAGGCACTCTCTCCAAGGCGTCGAAGGCGAAATAACCCACTGATGCCAGGTCCAAAGCATAAAACGAATGGGAGATGGGATGCCCAGTTGGTAAGGCATTTGCTTTGAATGTGAAATGTCCCAGGTTTGGGCCCGGGCATTGTCAAGCTGTTAGTCTATTAAACGGCTTGTGCATCTGAAAAAGTCTACTGCTCTTGTTAAAAATAGTTACTTTGGTTACCCACTCAGGTGTCGGCTCGTCCTTTTTCTGTGGTTCTAAATTATGACGCTCGTCACCAATAGCCCAAGTGCGGCTCTAGTGCGATGATAATGAAACTCCTACCCTCTTTTCCACATGTCTAAATGCTAGTTCATTAATATACTTCTGGAGAGGTTAGAAATATCTAATGACGCAAAGCATTAACTGCAGATGAATCAATATAGTTCTTAAAACAAAAGTATTCTTTATCAGAAGTCCCATTAGCACTCCTTACCCATTCTTGACAACAAAACGCATCTCAACAACAACCTGGAATAAATAGGCACTCTCTCCAAGACGTTGAAGTCGAAATAACCCGCTGATGCCAGGTCCCATAGCTCTTAAGACTGGGGGCCGGGTATCCCAATCGGTAAGACGCTTGCCTTATACATACGAAATGCAACAGGTTTGATCGCGGGAGTTGTCAAAATAACTGCTAGCCTATAAACGACCTATAACTCTAACAAAGTACGGCGGATAGAGTAGTACGGCCCCTTGTAGAGAAAGTGAACGTAAAATATACTCCAATGTCCCGATTTTGTGAAAGATGTCGCCCTTAAAAGTTGATTTGGGTGCCTACTCGGTTGTCGAATAGCCTCCAATGACACTCTTGTAGCTAGTGCGACGATAATTAAACCATAGCCCTCCTTTCCATATGGCCTACTTTCAGTTCATATCAATATTCGTCTGAAGCGGTTTTGAAAACATCTAATTAAGGAAAACATTAACTACCTAATGAATCAATAAAGTTCCTAAAACAAAAACATCCAAACTTATTCTTTATCAGAAGCCCCATTAGCACTCTTGCCCATTCTCGACAACAAAACGTATTTCAACAACAACCTTTAATAAATAGGCACTCTCTCCAAGACGTCGAAGTCGAAATAACCCACTGATGCCAGGTCCAAAGCATAAAACGAATGGGAGATGGGGTGCCCAGTTGGTAAGGTGTTTTCTTTGAATGTGAAATGTCCCAGGTACGGGCCCGGACATTGTCAAACTGTTAGTCTATTAAACGGCTTGTGCATCTGAACAACGTCTATTGCTCTTTTTAAAAAGTTACTTTGGTTACCCACTCAGGTGTCGGCTCGTAGTTTTTCTGTAGTTCTAAATTATGACGCTCGTCACCAATAGCAATAGAAGTGTGGCTCTAGTGCGATGATAATGGAACTCCAACCCTTCTTTCCACATGTCTTAATGGTAATTCATTAATATACTTCTGGAGCTGTTAGAAACATCTAATAACGCAAAGCATTAACTACCAATGAATCAATATAGTTCTTAAAACAAAAGTATTCTTTATCAGAGGCCCAATTAGCACTCCTTACCCATTCTTGACAACAAAACGCATCTCAACAACAACCTTTAATAAATAGGCACTCTCTCCAAGACGTCGAAGTCGAAATAGCCCACTAGTGACAGATCTAAGAGTATATAACGAATTTAAGCTGAGGTCCCTAGTTGGTAAGGCGTTTTCTTTTTATGCGAAATGTCCAAGGTTTGGGCCCGGGCATTGTCAAACTGCCAGTCTATAAACGTCTTATGCATCTAACAAAGTCCGATCAATTATAATCCGTGTGCACGTCAAATATACTTCATAGTCCTGACCCTGCGTACGATGTCGCCCTTTTAAAAAGTTACTTTGGTTGCCACTCAGGTGTCGGCTCTTCCTGGCTGAAAGCCCAAGTGTGGCTCTAGTGCGACAATATTGAAACGCTAACCCTCCATTCCACATGCCATAATGGTAGTTCGTAAATCTACTTCTGAAGCGATTAAAAACATCTAATAACGTAAGCCTGCAGATGATTCAATATAGTTCTTAAAACAAAAGCCGTATTCTTTATCAGAAGCCCCATTAGCACTCCTTACCCATTCTTGACAACAAAACGCATTTCAACAACAACCTGGAATAAATAGGCACTCTCTCGAAGACGTCGAAGTCGAAATAACCCACTGATGCCAGGTCCAATAGCACTTAAGACTAGGGGCCGGGTATCCCAGTCGGTAAGGCGCTTGCCTTATACATACGAAATGTAACAGGTTTGATCGCGGGAGTTGTCAAAATAACTGCTAGCCTATAAACGACCTATAATTCTAACAAAGTACGGCGGATAGAGTAGTACGGCCCCTTGCAGGGAAAGTGAATGTAAAATATACTCCAATGTCCCGATTTTGTGAACGATGTCGCCCTTAAAAGTTGATTTGGGTGCCTACTCGGTTGTCGAATAGTCTCCAATGACACTCTTATAGCTCTAGTGAGACGATAATTAAACCATAGCCCTCCTTTCCATATGGCTTACTTTCAGTTCATATTAATATTTGTCTGAAACGGTTTTGAAAACATCTAATTAAGGAAAACATTAACTAACTAATGAATCAATAAAGTTCCTAAAACAAAAACATCCAAACTCCTTCGTTATCAGAAACCCCATTAGCACTCCTTGCCCATTCTTGACAACAAAACGCATTTCAACAACAACCTTTTAATAAATAGGCACTCTCTCCAAGACGTCGAAGTCAAAATAACCCACTGATGCCAGGTCCAAAGCATAATAAACGAATGGGAGATGGGGTGCCCAGTTGGTAAGGCGTTTGCTTTAAATGTGAAATGTCCCAGGTACGGGCCCGGGCATTGTCAAACTGCCAGTCTATAAACGGCTTGCGCATCTAAACAAAGTCCGAACAACAATAATCCGTGTAGATTGAGTGCACGTCAAATATACTCCAAAGTCTTAACTGCGTACAATGTCACAATTAAAAAAGTTACTCTGGTGTGGACTCGTCCTTTTTCTGTTGTTCTAAAATATGACGCTCGTCACCAATAGAAGTGTGGCTCTAGTGCGATGATAATGAAACTCCAACTCTCTTTTCCACATGTCTTAATGGTAGTTCATTAATATACTTCTGGAGCGGTTAGAAACATCTAATAACACGAAGCATTAACTACCAATGAATCAATATAGTTAAAAACAAGAGACGCAAAGACGTTGCTTGAAACAAAAGACGTATTCATTATCAGAAGCCCCATTAGCACTCCTTACCCATTCTCGACAACAAAACACATTTCAACAACAACCTTTAATAAATAGGCACTCTCTCTAAGACGTCGAAGTCGAAGTAACTCACTGATGCCAGGTCCAATAGCACTTAAGACTGGGGGCCGGGTATCTCAGTTGGTAAGGCGCTTGCCTTATACATACGAAATGTAACAGGTTTGATCGCGGGAGTTGTCAAAATAACTGCTAGCCTATAAACGACCTATAACTCTAACAAAGCACGGCGGATAGAGTAGTACGGCCCCTTGTAGGGAAAGTGGATGTAAAATATACTCCAATGTCCCGATTTTGTGAACGATGTCGCCCTTAAAAGTTGATTTGGGTGCCTACTCGGTTGTCGAATAGTCTCCAATGACACTCTTGAAGCTCTAGTGCGACGATAATTAAACCCTAGCCCTCCTTTCCATATGGCTTACTCTCAGCTCATATTAATATTTGTCTGAAGCGGTTTTGAAAACATCTAATTAAGGAAAACATTAACTACCTAATGAATCAATAAGGTTCCTAAAACAAAAACATCCAAACTCCTTCTTTATCAGGAGCCCATTAGCACTATCCTCACCCATTCTTGACAACAAAACGCATTTCAACAAAAACCTTAAATAAATAAACACTCTCTCCAATACGTCGAAGTCGAAATAACCCACTGTTACCAGGTGCAAGAGCATAAAAGAATGGGAGCTGGGGTTCCCAGTTGGTAAGGCGTTTGCTTTCCATGCGAAATTTCCCAGATTTGGGCGCGGGTATTGACAAACTGTTAGCCTATTAAACGGCTTGTGCATCCGAAAAAGTCTATTGCTCTTTTCAAAAAGTTACTTTGGTTACCCACTCAGGTGTCGGCTCGTCCTTTTTGTTCCTGTACCGTCAAAGCGGGTATCTTTGGCCACGGAGGGTAACTTTGGCCACGCGTCGGAAAAAGATTTGTTTCTTAATTTCTTTTCAAAAAATGATCTCATCTTAAATTGTTTTACATTTTTGGAAAGGTGGAAATATCGCATATCATTTCATTTTTTAAAAAATCTCATTCTAAATCTGGCAATACTACAAATGCTGTTTTCATTCTTACGAGCATAAAATGACAAAAATCTATCTCTTCCAACTTTTGTCTGGAGCACTTAAAAAAATATTGAAAATATTTAAATAAAACACTCTATTCGATTCTTTTATTAATGAGGAAGAATATTACACCATTTGTTTTATTCTAAGTTGACTACTTTTTATGCTGTATTTAAATATTTGTAATTGGGAAGCTATTGCCGATGAATGCGGGTAACTTTGGCCATAGATGTAAATATTTCTTTATGGAACTTTGCACTTTAAAAAATGTATGTAAAAGTGTATTAAGTTTAAGTATTTTTGTAAAAATTCTTACTTTTATGATTACTCATTTTTTATATATATATTTTTTTTTTAAATCTAATGATTTTAAACATTAAAAAGATAAAGATAGAATGCAAGATACGTATTCCACTCAAAATTGCAATTGTCGAAAGGTAAACATTTTCAAATTCCTAATTATAAATGTATTATTTTTCACCTTTTATAATTAACAAATATATTTTTACAAATATATTTGTTATTAAATCTTGCTTCAAAAAAGTTCTTTTTTCCTTATTAAAATAGAAGTTTATTTTTGTTTCTTTTAAGCGACAAACAATACTAGTATTCAAAGTGTAATGCCATTCCACGATGCACTGCAATGTAAATGTTAAGTTATAAGACATATAGTTATTTAAAATGGTATATAATTGTTATTTTTGGGTTTAAAGTTTTAATATTGCTATTTGAATCGTTAACACAGCTTTTAAGGATGTTAAAAAGTATGTTTCTTATGTATTTCTTGGGTGGCCAAAGTTACCCGCCCGGCTCCTAACAGTGTCTTATTTTTTTAAAATTGATACCAATTTTTTATTAATTTATAAAATGTAACAAAATGCCTGAAAATTATTCCTAAATGTACAATACTTAGAATGCATAAGAATTTTTAAGTGTTTAAATCGTTTTTGAAGTTAAAATTTTCTTCTTTTGTGAAAAAAAACTATGATTTTGGCCAAAGTTACCCGCACTGACGGTAGTTCTAAATTATGACGCTCGTCACCAATAGAAGTGCGGCTCTAGTGCGATGATAATGAAACTCCTACCCTCTTTTCCACATGTCTTAATGGTAGTTCGTTAATATACTTCTGGAGCGGTTAGAAACATCTAATAACGTAAGTCATTAACTGCACAGATGAATCAAAATAGTTCTTAAAACAAAAGACTTATTTTTTATCAGAAGCCCCATTAGCACTCCGTACCCATTCTTGACAACAAAACACATTTCAACAACAACCTTTAATAAATAGGCACTCTCTCCGAGACGTCGAAGTCGAAATAACCCGCTGATGATGCCAGGTCCAAAGCATAAAACGAATTGGAGATGGGGTGCCTAGTTGGTAAGGCGTTTGCTTTGAATGTGAAATGACCCAGGTTCGGGCCCGGGCATTGTCAAACTGCCAGTCTATAAACGGCTTAAGCATCTAAACAAAGTCCGAACAACAATAATCCGTGTAGATTGAGTGCACGTCAAATATACTCTAAAGTCTTGACTGCGTACAATGTCACAATTAAAAGTTACTTTGGTTGCCTACTCAGGTGTCGGCTCGTCCTTTTTCTGTGGTTCTAAATTATGACGCTCGTCACCAATAGCCAAAGTGCGGCTCTAGTGCGATGATAATGAAACTCCCACCCTCCTTTACACATGTCTTAATGGTAGTTCGTTAATCTACTTCTGGAGTGGTTAGAAACATCTAATAACACAAAGCATATTAACTACCAATGAATCAATATAGTTCTTAAAACAAAAGACTTATTCTTTATCAGAAGCCCCATTAGCACTCCTTACCCATTCTCGACAACAAAACGCATTTCAACAACAACCTTTAATAAATAGGCACTCTCTCCGAGACGTCGAAGTCGAAATAACCCACTGATGCCAGGTCCAATAGCCCAAAATGAATGGCACATGTTTGCTCATTTCGGCGGAGGATGCAAATGGGGACGAATAATAGGAATGATACCCCACTCCGCATAGAGATAAGAATAAGGTTGAGATGCTGTCCGGACTGAAACCAATACAAAACCAGTTTGACAATTGAAGCCATCTAACACTTTGTGGTAAGCAAAAAACAAACGCTAGCGGTGAAGTATTTGGCACCTTTCTACACCGTGAAAAAATATCTGTAACCATTACAAAACATTTTTTGTAAAAAACTTTTCCTTGAAAACTTCTAGTAAATAATTACTAAAAATAGTGCTGTAAAAACACTTAATATATTTTTGTTAGCATTACATGTATATAGCATGTAGATCTACAGGACTATTTTATGTATCCCACACAAGTAATGTTTTCAGTAACTATTCAAGAAAATTTTATGGATAACACATTTTCCGTGCAATTGCAAAGAAAAACAAAATGTCTACTTTCTTACTACGTGGGATCGAACCCCGGTCTCCCGCGTGACAGGCGGGGGGGTACTGACCACCATAATACCGAGGAATAGCAGACTGCCGAAACCCGGGATCGAACCAAGAACCTTTAGATGATCAGTCTAACGCTTTCCCAACTGTGCTATTTCGGCACATAGATCGCCAGGAAATGAGAAGTTAAATTCATTTGAAACAATCAACTTATAAATTTAAAATGGCGATTGGCTAATTGAATCACGATCGATTAGATTAGATTAGGTTTGAATTATCGGTGCACTGGAGCTACACGAGGGCTATCCAAATCAAGATCGAGGCCAAAATACTAGAAATTATTTTGTAACTTCAGAAATGAAGATTTCTGTTCAGAATTACAAAAACTTTTTTTGTAAAATTGGTTATTTCTGTAACATTACTAAAAACAATTCTGTATGTTTACAGTATTTTTTTCTCAGTGTAAAGGGTCGGGATAGCCTGGTAGGTTATGTCCTGAAATGGCATCCCTAAGGTTGCGAGTTCGAGCCCCGCTGCCTTACGAATACCCCCGAGTACGCTCATTGTGACTGGTGCACGTGTGGTCACAAAGTCCTCCAAGTTCCTAAACCAAATCAATAACTCTCGGGGTGACAAGTCAATTCTGAGGATCCTCTGGTTGGCCTCTGTCTCAAAAAATTAGATGGATCATAATATTTGCGTTGTGTCTGTCTTATTATAGCAAGGGTTTATCAGCGGGTCTTTGACCAAGCACACAAACCTGAATATATATATATCTACCAACCAATCAACCAACCTTTCTATAAAAGTGGAATTTGATCCCTTTGAGGGAATTACACACGTAAAAAACCGTCTCTGAGTTGTCAAGCTTTCTAGAAACACACAATTCTTATAAATTAATTTTTTTTTCATAAATCTGAGAATGGAAGAGCCATTTATAACCATCTACTTCTGAAACACATTTTTATGAGAAATTAAGATTTTAGTTTAAATTAAATAGTTTTAATTTTAATTTCATGCGGTTTAAACCAGTTTACTTCAGCGAATTTGCTTATCCCTCAGAGGGGTAGGCTTGTTACATTGATTAGGCGATTTCTGACTCTATAATACAAACGGAAATTTAAATGATTTTTTCTTTTTTGTGAAGGGAATTATTGTTTCTTCCCCTCCCTACTTGGGTTTGAACTGTTCGGATTGTTAACCTCACAACAGAACCTCAAACGCGCTAGGTTTAGAAAAGCGATGCTCTCCCCCATTTCCTAGAAAACCAAGCAAAGGGATGGGGGAAGAAAGTGTTTTCGAGGCTCGTATAGTAAATAGACAGACTATAATACGTCATGCTTTTTAGTTCACCGGCCTTCAAACCTAGTCGGTATTGGCCAAAGAGATCTTGATAAAAGTATTAGAGTTGAGGTCACGTGACCTATCTATGCTAACGACGGGACGAGCATGGGGGCCGCCATCTTAGAGTTCGAGACCAATTTTTTTAAGTGGAAAGTGCTTAGAAAAAAATAAATACAATTCTAAAATATGAAAAAATACCAGAAAAATACTAGCTGCAGTTTGGAATATTTTTAGTGACTTTAAAAGAACTTGAAACGCTTTTCTAGTATTTTTTATAATATTTATTTTGTAATTTCATAATTAAATTTTATTTTTTGCCTAGCATTCTTTTTCTTTATGTGATGGCGACACTGGCAACTTGCAGCCATCGCCGTCTCATTAAGAAGAAAAATACGCGAAAAATAAAATTTAATTCTAAAATTACAAAATAAATATTATAAAAGTACTAGAAAAGCGTTTTTCAAGTTCTTTTAAAGTAGCTAAAAATATTCCAAAATGCAGCTAGTATTTTTCTGGTATTTTTTTAATATTTTAGAATTAAATTTATTTTTTTCTAAGCCCTTTTCACTTAAAAAAGTTGGTCTCGAACTCTAAGATGGCGGCCCCCATGCTCGTCCCGTTGTTAGCATAGATAGGTCACGTGACCTCCACTCTAATACTTTTATTAAGATCTCTATGGTATTGGCTTTACTAGGGTTACTTGGCGACTTTCTAAAGGCTTCATTTAATTCCGCGCCAAGCATTTACCATCTCCTTCTGCACTCCAGGCCCACTCTCTGCATTATTTACGTTACATTGGGCGAAATGAGAAGAGCCACACTTACCATTAGACGCTTGACAATGGGCTGGGTAAATGAATACCGAACACGGGTTTTCCCTTTTCCCAACGAAACAAAGCCAGTTTTAGAATGTGGAGAGGACTATATACTCGTCTCGTTTCAATGGTCCCAGTGTATAATGGGGTTTCGAATGCTATTGATTTAGGGTGGTTTGCATATAGGGGCTTCTTTTGAAATGTCGACTTTGAAGTTGTTTTTGATTTTAAATTGAATATGACTGGTAGAAGTTGGAGTCACCGTACGGTGCTTTATTTTAATAGGTTGAATACTTATTTTAGGTTGAATACTTCTGTCGAATGGGGCAACTTTGGCCTGCAGACAGTATGGGAAGAATTGCATTTTCGTTTGGATGCGTGTCGTATCACTAAATGCGCACACATTGAGCATTTATAGGAGAAACTAGGTTAGTTTTCCTTCAATTTCATGTGTGATTTGTTATATTTAGTATTAAATAAACTCCTGTAATATACTATTAAAACTCGTACATTCTTTTACGGACACCCTGTACTTTATGTGGTGAATATTTTAACATGGATTCTTCGTATGTGTAATACTATTGAGAACTTGATTTAGAGAGGAGGGAATTCTAAATATCAATAACTTGGAGTTTAATGTCGTCCAGTAAAATATTTTTAACCCAAGAATAAGTATTTCATTACATAACACAATGAATATTTCAAACAATTCATTTGAATTTCGTGAAACAACTTATTTACTCAAATCTAATCATTATAAACGAGGAAATAACTATTATACCCAGGGCAAAATACTGAATCGATCTCAAAGCATGGATGTATTTGTTGCCAAAATATTTTCAATCTAATATACTTTAATAAGGTATCGCAACTCGGAATTCATAAAACTGACTTTCAAAAATAGAAATTAATTTGAAAAATTTTCTAGGACGACTCAAAGTGAGTAATCGACATTTTATTACCGATATTTCATAACGTTATGTACTAAAATCAAATAATTTATTGAAGTTTCGAAACACACATCCATCATTAAGATTGAATTGGTGTAGGTGGCAAAATAACTTTTTGCCCCCGGGCTAAAACCTTAGCCCAAAACACGGAATTATTTGTTACTAAAATATTTTCCGAGATACTTTTGGTATCGAAACTCATTATTCAGAATGATTATCAAACAAGAAATGAATTTTAAAACTGTCTATGGGCGAATCCAAGAGAGTACATTTTGTTGCTTATATTTCATTACGTAATGCAATAAATTAAAATAATTCATTGCAATTTAGAAACACGACTTATAATTTTTCAGATCAAATAAGTGTAAAAACGAATATTACTGTTAATTCCCTAGGTACAATCTGAATCAAAAGAGAAACTCGAAAAAATCATAGAACTGACACTCTATTCAGTAGATAATTTGAAAACTGTCTTTGAACGACTTAGATTAAGTAATAGACATTTTATTACCTCTCATTATGTAATCACATCGTTATAGATAAATAATTAAAATAATTAATTGAAATTTCGAAACAAAACTTAATTATTCACACTAAATCGGTGTTAGACGGGAAAATAACTGTTAGTCTCCGGGTTACATTTTCAATCAATCCCAAAACGCGGACTCAATTGTTACAGAAATATTTTCCCTTTAAGTTTTGATATCGCAACTATTTGGATTAATAGAACTGACTATTAAATCAAAATCTAATTTAAAAACTTTCCTTGGGCGACTCAGATTGAGTAATAGACATTTGATTACGTATATTTCATTGCATGATACAATTCAATGAAATTAATAAACACAAATTTTTCAGATGTAATCAAAGTACTTGAGAATATAACAGTCAGTCTCTTCGCTAAAATTTGAATTAAAACCAACATCCGAAAAAGTCATAGACCTGACTATCATATCAGAAATTCATTTGAAAACTTTCTGAATCAGTGTAGACTGGGAAAATAACTGTTAGTCTTCCGGGATAGATTTTGAATCAATCCCAAAACGCTGATTCATTTGTCGCCAAAATATTGCCCCTCTTCGGTATCACAACTATCTAAATTCATAGAACTGACTATCAAACCAGAAATTAATTTGAAAACTTTCCTAGGACGAGTAATATACATTTTAATTTGGGTCAAGAATCGCAAATGACGCAGATTGCGTAATTAGCGACGGGAATTCCCCCCTTGGCCATTTTCGCAGTCCTTTATTACCCTTTGATACGCAGAAGCAAAGTCCCTTTGTCTAATTCTCTATTAGGGACCGCTGTCGTTGGAATGGAGGAGATGTTGAAGAATAAACGTGTAGTTAATCCTCATGCGACCTGGCGTCCCCATTTGGGAAATTTGTTACACAATTCCCACAAACATATTCAGGTGCCGGCTCGTCACTTGAATGTGGTTCTAAAATACGACGCCCGTCGCCAATAGCCCTCGTGTAGCTCTAGTGCGACGATAATTCAAACCTTACCTAACCTCCCTACAAACAATTAACACGTTAATTAGTTCCAAACTAGACCTTGACTGATAGAAAAAGATCTGAAACTCAGTTTTCAGTCATTGATTACAGGTATCACTCATTTATTTCTATGAAAAATTGAAGTTGAACGAGGGTCAATACGATATTAGAGTTCTGAAAAATATAATTAAATTTTTTTCTTACTTTTCAAAAAGTTCTTTGAGTAGTTAATCTTAAAGGCATTTTGCATTAAAATTGTTAAAATATTCTGTTAACTAAAAATAAATGATACTGCCTTTTTTGCATTTATAGCACAAAAAATATGTATTTTTAGAGTTTAAGACTTGTCCCTTAGTAACTATAAGTATAATTTTTTCAAAAAAATTCTTTAAAAAACATACTTTTTAACATATTTGCATGAAAAGTATGTTTAGATTAAGAATATAAGTCTAGAAATCAATTTGGTGAGGATTTTACTCGGATCTTAAGAGGTGATGATAACAGCTTTCATGAACAAACATAAATTCACAAATATATTCGAATTTCATTCGAGAAGGGTTAATGCCTTGAGGTGTTCTATAAGATTCAAAGTCAGCAATCAAAAGCTGATGAGTTTTAAATTTGTATGGCTGTGTCTACAATTTCTATGACTTATACGCGAATTCCTGAATATTTACTTTGGAAAATTAGTTGTTAAAGTTTTAGTTAGAATTTTCAGTGCATATCCGAAATTTGTGATGTTTTACAGTCAATACCGCGAAATTTTCTCAGAGTTACTATTAACTTTTAGAAATATATCAATATCCTAGAGCGATAATAGTTAAAGCTCAGAGAAAATTGTTGCTTAAAGAGAAATTTTATTGTTTGTTTAAATTACACCCATGAAAGTCAATTCGGGGGTTTAATACTTTTATAAAATTTGTACGGAAAGGATTTGAACTTAGCAATTAGGAAAAATGCATTAATTAAAAAAAAAACAGGTGAAATGTTTTCTCAAACGACTCTGAAACGATTCTTTAACAACAAATTTCACTTGTCTTTATGGTAAATAATGAAATGGCTACTCTCAAACGCAGCAATTACTCTTTCGTTGTTTATTTTTTAGCACACATTGCGTCGAAAATAAAAAATATATCATTTTTATTCTAAAAATTAATTTTATGAATGCTGCCTGTACTGGAGTGGTCGGGGGGAGGGTTACACTCTTAGAACAAACGAGCGGTTTTAACTCAGTCTGATTTAATTTTCACTTTCTAGTGTCGAAAATGCACTTCCCTATATAACTGGATTTCATTCTTTTGTTTTAAGAGTGTAGGTTTCAAGGAAAGAGGGATGTATAATTTTTTTTCTTCCAGGATTCATCTAGTAAAAATAGTTCTTGTGTTAAAATTACATTTTATTAAAATAAAAAAAAATATTTTCTTAGTAAATTATACGATATTTTTCTCGACTACCAGCTAACGGTTTTTTTCTGTAAAAAATAATACATTTTTACAGCTCAGAAACTTTAAGCAACTATAAGACTGCCCGATACCCCAAAAAAAACTTGACCTGTCCGTCGTGAAACTAAGATGGTTGGTGACCATTTAGTTTTTTTTTTTTCGTAAAACTCTTTTAAACTTTATATCAACTACAAAAGAAACCAGATCCGTTGTCAGCGTTGCTTGTAACTGAGACCGAGCTAATCGTTCAAATGAAGCTTGCCATCGCGTCAAATGACATGGAAGCGACTTGCAGAGGCGACACTTACGTCTCACCGGAGATTTAGTGCTGCTTGCCGATCCCACCAATACGGGAAAGGCCCAAAGAGTTCTACACTCTTAAAGCAAAAGAGTGAAATCCACTCCAGTTGGAGAAGTGCATTTTCAACACCGTAAAGGCATGCATATTTACTCAGACTGAGTTGAAATCACTCGTTTGGAGTGATCCTGTCGGAGGTTTAACACACAAAGGATCCACTCCAAAAGAAGTGCATTTCCCAGTCTGGAGGAGTGAAATCCACTCAGACTGAGTTAAATTAGGAGTGTTTGTTTTAAGAGTGTACACTCTGAAAACGAACGAGCGATTTTAACTCAGTCTGATTGATTTTTCACTCCTCCAGTCTGGAAAATGCACTTTTTCTTTTGGAGTGGATCCTTTGTGTGTTAAACCTCCGACAGGATCACTCCAAACGAGTGATTTCAACTCAGTCTGAGTAAATATGCATGCCTTTACGGTGTCGAAAATGCACTTCTCCAACTGGAGCGTATTTCACTCTTTTGTTTTAAGAGTGTAGAGACTGAACCTACCAACCGCACCATGGACCAACATGAAGACAATATATTGTGGCATGTGGGGAACGATGGCCGAGTGGTTTGGGTCGCAGGCCATAACGCTAGCAGTCCACACGCTGTAACGGGTGCGGGTTCGATTTCCGCCTCTGCTATGAGTGTACTTCTCTTCTCAGTATCAAAATTAAAAATTTACTAGCAATTTTAATACTCCATTCGTGCTCCGTAGTGTGCCATGGCTGCCGATAGCAGCTCAGTAAGAGTCATTCCTCTACTCTAATAAAGATCATTGGAAAGGTATTGTAATCCTTAAAAAAACACAAGGTATAAATAACTTATTAAAAAACGTGAAGATTAATTAAGACAACCGAGTTAAGATTATTGGAGTAAATACTTTATTCAGCAGAAACTTGCATATTTCGATGGAATCGCAGGTTTCTTTCAGAATGATGGTTGGTAGACATATTTTCAGGGTTGTGTGCTTGGTCAGAGACCCGCTTATAAAACTTCGAGTAATACAGACACAACAAATACGTGACAGATGCTGCCATCTATCGCGCGCCACCTCCAAAATTTGGACATGTCTCTGAAGATGAAGGAAATAGTCTCCAGGGTTCTGTACCCGTGGGAAACTGCGTAATGACCCCCTACAGGACGTTTGGACCCAAAAGATTTAACGAACATGTAATCCGCGTATACTCGACAAACACAAATATCCATGCCCAACTTAAAACGAAAAATGAAGTAGACGATGAAACATGATATCCAAAAAAGAATGTAAAGAGACGGGCTTGAGTTTTTCCCTTATCGAAATATGTAGATTTCTACTGAATACTATCTGCGTTAATAATCAACGTTGTATTCTTGAATTTTCTCGTGTATCAAGTATCTCAAGTTGAAGATATTCTATGAATAAAAAACGTGTTTTGAAACCTTTCTAGTTCCTGGTGGTTTTTAGTGAGTGTCCCTCTGTTTCTAGGCCAACACCTCTGCTTGGCTTGGCATTTTACGCGCGAGACTAATCAATTCAAATCACTCAATTCAAATCACTCAATTCAAATCACTCAATTCAAATCACTCAATTCAAATCACTCAATTCAAATCACTCAATTCAAATCACTCAATTCAGACCATTCAATTCAGACCACTCAATTACTTACAAATACATATCTCGTCAATTTTTGTTGTTATTGTTTTTTCTTAGTTAGATCAGACTACGGCATTGTTTGAGAAACAGAGAACTTCTCTAAAGAAGGTGTTGCCAACATAAGAATCTAAATTCTCATGGAAAATCTAGACCTAAAAATTGATCCCAGATCCCCATTTTCAAGGTATTGTGAGATCGGTCTTCAAGCATTGAGTTCTACAAAAAAAAAAAAAAAAACAGGATCCCGTTCCAGGCCGTTAAGTCCAAAGACATTCGGATTTCCATTAAAAAATTCGGAGAAAAACAACAGGAGAAAACTCTCGCGTCTTTCCTAAATGCCTTTTTCATGCTTTCGGACGAACAACTTCAATGTCAACCCTGCAACGTTTTTTGTTGGGGGAAAAAATCCAGAAACTTACTTCCAAGCCTGGGTAATGGGCAAATACAGGAATTACAACGCGTTTCTGTCACCTTTTGTTTTGTAGTTTTTTTATTTACTTGACAAGAAGTTTACTTGCTAGGTTTGTACACGCTGAGTTGTTCTATAAGCTTAGTTGTTTTTTCCTTCTAAGAGTAAGATATTTTAGACAATTTTTTTCCTTAGTGATAAGACTTAGGCACAACTATATTTATGTAGTGTTATACAGGGTGTCCGTAAAAGAATGTCCCAGTTTTAATGGTATATTTATTACAGGAGTTTATTTTATACTTAATATAGCATATCATACATGAAATTGAAGAAAACTAACATAGTGTTTCCCATAAGTGCTCAATGTGTGTGCATTTAGCGATACGGCACACATTCAAACGAAAATGCAATTATTCCCATACTGTCTGCAGCAAGTCTGGAGTAATGGAAGCACCAGCCTGTGCAACTGTGAAAGCGATGTAGCGGTACAAGCGCATGCGCTTATCTGGAACTGTTGAAGTTATTCTTGATTCGTCACCTTCAACCACAACCGTCGAACTATTTACAATTTCGAACTCGGACATTCTTTTACGGACGTCCTGTATAGTTAGACCCTGAAATCTAACCAAATTTTCTAACCCAAAACATGCTATTAACGTCTAATTTGTAACCGTGAACTATTTTAAAACGTGTTTCCTCAGCCAAATCTAATGAAACTTCCTTAGGTCGAAATGTTAACTCGCCTACAATCGTTTATAAAGGTTTAATTTCCTGCGCAAGCGAAATATTTTGGCGTTAAAGTTCCGTTCAAGAGAAGAAGCATCGGTTTAATGAGACGGAATTAGGTAAGAGGAAATTAAGATATTGTTTAATCAGCATGTAATGTTGTAATACGGCTTGTTTGTTTATCCAGTTAACTGCGATTAAATGTTTGTAAAAATTATATATTTAATAATGGGTTTAGGAATTTGAAACCACATTTTCGTTTTATATTATTGCAAGTTGTTGTCTCTCTAACTCTCGGCGAACACTTTAAAATGGTTTTAAACGTTCTTTTTGTTGTTTTTTTAATTAATACGAAATACAGCAACTATTTCAAATTTTTAAGAAATATAACTTTTCATGATTGAAATGAGGGGCATTTTGAATATCTCATTATTAAGGTCATGCTACCCGGCGTCCTCATTTGGGGACAATTATCATAACATCCCCACAAACAATTAACACGTAAATTATGTTAGAAATTGACTTGGTCCGATAGAATAAGATCCAAATATCAGTTTTCAGCCTTTGAATATTGGTATCAGTCATTTATTTCGATACAAAAATTAAATTGAAAGAGCGCCAATACAAATCTAGTGTTCTTAAAAAGTTATTTCAATATTTTTCTTCAAACTTTTCAAAACAATATTTTAGTAGTTACTTTTAAAGGCATTTTGCATTAAATGCTTCCCCTAACACATAAAGCCGCAATCCGTTACGAAATCGGCGCAAACCAACAAGACAACCCCCTCCAATATTTACATTGCTTACACTTCTACCGTAATTGAAGATGGCGCGTTTAATGTTGTCTATGGGAGTCTAAGCAGCCCCGTAGCTTGTTTATCGGAAATCTGACCACTTTGGGCTATGCTGGAATTATCTGAGTGGGCCAAACAGAGATTATAGGGTTCCCTTGGTAGGACACGGTCTCTTGTAACTACGTTAGAGGACGCGGTTGACTTTGGTAAGGGTCGATTTATTGGAGATAAAATTGCAGTGGCTATGTTATATTTAGTTGTTGGACATATAAAAATGTTATGGAATTTTAATATACATAATGTATTTAATTGTATGTTATGTACTTTTTTTTAGTAAAATTAGTATTTGATATACTGGGTGTCCGTAAGAGAATGTCCGAGTTTAAATGGTATATTACAGGAGTTTATTTTATACTAAATATAACAAATTATACATGAAATTGAAGGAAAACTAACCTAATTTATCCTATAAGCGCTCCACAATTTCCTACCACATTTTCGTTTTATATATTGTAAGGTGATGTCACTTTTGGGCAAGCTTTTTAAAATGCTTTCAAACGTTCACTTTATTGTTTTTAATGTATAATACGAAATAAAGCAACTCTATTTTAAATTTTAAATAAATATAAAATTTTAAATTTTAAATGAAGGCATTTTGGATACCTCATTATTAAAAAGTGATAGAAAAGTGAAATCTGTAATGCAATGGGTCGTGTTTCGTTTGCAAGGGTAGACGTTATTAATGTCAAGTCATTGCATTCAGTCATTTCAAGAGAAGTTATTAGGTTCAAACCTGGGACTATTTTATCCTTGTGTACGGCCATAATATTTGGCCAAAAGTCTTCAATGTAATAAATTAAACTTCCCCTAACACTTGCAAAAGTCGCAATCCGTTACGAAATCAGCGCAAAGACAGCCCCTCCAATATTTACATTGCTTACACTTCCACCGTAATTGAAGATGGCTCGTTTAATGTTGTCCATGGGAGTCTAAGCAGCCCCGTAGCTTGTTTATCGGAAAACTGACCACCTTGGGCTATGCTGGAATTATCCGAGTGGGCCAAACAGAGATTATTGGTAGGACACGGTCTCTTATAACTAAGTTAGAGGACGCGGTTGCCTTTGGTAAGGGTAGATTTATTGGAGTTAAAGTTGCATTGGTTTTTCTATATTTAGTTGTTGGACGTATAAAAAATGTTATGGATATTTTAATCTATGTAATATATTTAAGTGTATATTATGTAGTTTAATTGGAGTTACTTTAGTATATTTGATCTATTTAATATACAGGGTTTCCGTAAAAGACAGTTCATGTTTCAGCTTGTAATAGTATGCGTTATAATCATTCAACAGTTGTGGTGAAGGTGGCGAATTAGGAATAACTCCTAATCGACCGAATATGCTTTAACCGACTGGGCTCCCCAGACCCCTAAGGATAATTTATACAAAAAAGGCAGGAATCTTGCTTAGAAAGCAGTAAATAATTTTCTTTTAGTAATTGTCTTTGTTATTAAAGACATTCAAGCATTTTCCTTCATATTAATTAAAAACAATAAGAACACTTTATGAAAAATGCTTACTTAAAAACAATTATTTAAACAAAATAATTTTAAAGTAACATCTTAATTTTTATTTCGAAATAAAATTCAATCTTACAAATACAAGTTAAAGTAAAGCAATTTCCCTTTCTTCAGATGCACATGCAGCTATTAAACAGAAAAATTAAAACAAGTTAAAGACAATACTTAAAAGGATTAAACCATCAAAATGTAAACAAAAAAAACATCTTAAAAATAAAACCAGTAGTTCGGAGACAACACACTAATTAAATATGTTCCCAAATACTTATTTAAAAATTCCGTACATTTGACAAAATTAGGAAAAGCGAAGCATAATTGGTTATTCAGTTCCTTTTAAATAAGTGAAAGCTTTCAGCAAATCTAATGCAACCGGAAAATAAAAAGTATTGGTACAATTTCAAAATTAAAAATTATTAAGTACGCGATGAAAGAAATTTATATCATTCATGAAAATGCTGATTCTTAAGAAAATAAAAGACTTATTTTATTTATGTTTGGAGAACAAATGCTATTTCAAGATTTCGAAAAGGAAAGAAAATAAATATTTGTTTCATTTCTCTAAGTTTATTTGCTATAAACATTCGATTCTGAAAGTTTTCGAAGTGTAGCTTTTATGAAAAATGCACTGTGAAAAGATTTTGTGCAAATGTTTAAAGTGAAAAATATAAAACTTTATTTAATCTTTGAATATAGGGGAATTAAGAGAAAAAAACATTTATTGTGTTGAATGCAACGATGTTTATAAGTGAACCCAATGTAATTGAATATATTGTTTAGTATGCATATAAATTTAACTTTTACTTGTAAATTCAAGTGTAAATTTCCTTTAACCCTTTTAGACCCAATGACACTTGACATTATGATTTTAGAATTTTTTTCTGATCGTTTATAGCCCTTTATGATATCAAAAAGCACATCATTCGATTCTTCTTGCTTTTTTCGATTCAAAAATATTTTTTATTAATCATAATAGACAACACAAACACATTATTTGAAATATTTAATAACAAACACCTTTATAAAAAGCAAACGATTTTATTATTAAAGGAAAAAAATATATATTCGTAATTAGGAATTTGAAAATGTTTACATTTCGACATGACGATTTAGAATGTTGTACGCTTCTTACAATCTATCTTTATCTTTTTAAGGGTTAAAATCGTTTAGATTAATCTAGTTAATCGTTAGTCAATCGTTCAATCTCAAAAGTAAATAACCATAAAAATAAGACTTCTTCAAAAATAGTTAAACAGGATATATTCTATATACAGGATTGATTACCTTACAATTTTGATTTACTTACCGGTTTTGTAGCTGCCCTTTCAGTGTAGAGAAAAAAATCGTGCTGGGATAGTGATTTCACGTGTGTTTTCAACCCTACACTCCTTGCCAACCTTACTTGGGTAAAAACAAAGGGTGAAAAGGCAGAGGGAAAAGCGCGAGTAAGGTAATATTTACAAACAAAACTTATCTGAATACAATTTAACCAAAATACACTTCATTCTGATAAAACTGCCACATTTTCTCAAATAATATTGAAATCTGTTAAACTTTAAACGTAATCAATGTTTTAAACATGTTTTCTGTATGGATTCACAAATTATTTATGGAACTTTTTACATACGCGGAAGGATCTTCTCCATAGCATATTTCTGTTTATCCAACTTAGGTTGGCAAGGAGTGTAGGATTGTTGGTTCACATGTGTTTTCAACCCTACCCTACTCTAGGAATGGAAAAAACGGAAACTGTTCAAGAATTTCTTTTTTCTAAAAACCGAACACCCCTACTCCACCCCCGCATATAGCTCAAAATCCAGCAAACCCTTGCGTAGTTTAAGTGAAACCAATTCATTAGAATTGTCCTTCTAAATCAATCCAAATTCTTTTGTAAAAAAAAGTCCACATTTCCATTTGCACACTTTGAGAAATTAACCAAACCACAATGTCTGTCTACAAATGAGAGCAAATAGAACAGTACTTAGAATTTATTCACTGGATCTTCCATTTTAAAAAAAGAAAGACGAATAGTTCGATGAGAATATTCTTTTTATCTCTAATCCCGCACTCAATTAAAGCTCAGTCGAACAAACACAGAACTTTGTTCTGCATTAATGTGTGCCAACGGCCACAGAGAAATAAAACCCTGAAAAAAATTGTTCTGAAGAAGAATGTTTTATCGAGTCCCAATGGTTTACAAATGGCAGGAGGGCTAACGTGGATGGCTCATGAGCCAATCCGTGATCAGTAGACTATTTGGCGTTTGAAATTTAAAAATCATCAATTGAATTTATTACAGAATGTCCGTAAAAGAATGCCCGAGTTTCATATTGTAATATTAATCAGCTGTAATCGTTCGACAGTTGTGGTTGAAGGTGACGAATAAAGAATAACTCCAACAGTTTCAGATATGCGCATGCGCTTGTACCGGTACATCGTTTTCACATTTGCAGTGTCATATATGCATTACTTGCTTCCATTACATTGAACAAAACAATTAGGAAATAAAACAAACACGAAGTAATCGAGTATAAAAACAGACACATTACACAGATAAATTTATTAAAAATTTTAAATTATTAAGAGATATGGCAAAGACTTGTACAAGCAGAAATTTTTTTATATAATTGTAATTTGAAGAGCTATGGGAAAATTTACGACGATTGCGTGTAAATCTATTGGGAATAAACAGATGTACGGTACTAATTATGTAGTTGGAAACAATGCTATTGTTTCGAACTTAGCATTGTTTATTCATGTTGGAATTTAGGTGTTTCGTTTGGTACGTCTTAATTATTGTTTGCACCACTAAAAAGGATTATTTTATCTCTTGTGCGGATATTTTCTAAATAAAATAAATTTAAAAAAATCAAAATTTACAACGCATAGTGTCCGCATTATCCTGAATTAGAATTGCCAAATTACGCGAACAGATTTCCCGCCATAATTTCATTGGGATTCTTCCCCGAAACCAATCCGCAATTAGCACGTCGGTAATTAGAACCCCGAGCTATTTTCGAACAGCAGAATAAAGTGTTTTTATGCCTCGTTTTGTAATTTACTGGCGGCCATATTCCCAATGGTGGTGGTGCGAGACAAGAATCAATTCTTAACAGTCGTTCGAGTGGAATTGTGGATTTGTGTTGAACAACCAAAGAAAAGATTCTTACTTTTTTTATTCTGTATTTGTTCTTGTTATTTGGAAGATCTGTGTTAATTTATTTTTTGGTGTTTTTCTTTTTTTTCAAAGTGTTGAGATAATTTCACCAGAACTTCGTTTTAGGTGTTTAGTTTTTGTGTTCCTTCGATTGATAAACTAATAATAATTTCTTGTCGAAACGTGTTTTTTGAGTTTTAATTCTTTGATATATGAAACTGTGTTTTGTCTAAATCTATGTATTAATAAAAATTAAAGTTTAAAGGTTTTGATTCGAGACAAGAATCAATACTTAACAGTCGTTTAAGTTAAATTGTGGATTTGTGCTGAACAACTAAAATAAATACTTTTTTTATTCTGTATTTGTTCTTATTATATGGATTAACTGTGTTAAATTATTTTTTGGTTTCTTTTTTTCAAAGTGTTGAGATAATTTAACTTGAACTTCGTTTTTGGTGTTTTGTTATTTTGTATTCTTTCGATTGTAAAGAACTGTTAATAATTTCGTGTCAACTCTTAAATTTTCTTTTCATTCGTTGATCTAAGAAACTGTGTTTCATCTATAGTTCAATAAAAGCAAAACATACCATTATTTTTCCATTTTACTTTTGCATATATAAGTAAATTTATGTACTTAATTTCGGTAAATAATTTTATATATATATAAATTCATGAGAGATAGAGACAAGTTTAAAGTATTTTTTAATTAATTTTTTTATCAAAATAACCTATCATAACAAGTGACTTATGCTATAACTCTATACTTTCTACTAACAAAGTTGTAGATGACATGATTTGCTAATAATTTTTTCATGAAAATTTGCTTGACGGCTAGAATTAATTAAATAATGAAATATTCATATTGCATTATTTTGTGTCTTGCATTGTTTTGAGTGCAGCCACAATTCAACAAGTGACTACACATTCCGCAACTCATAAAAGATATAGAGGCTGGGGAGCCTAGTCGGTTAGGCACTATCCTACCATGCGAAATGTCCCAGGTTCGGGTCCGGGCATCGCCAAAATAGCTGCCGACCTATAAACGGCCCGTGCAGCCAAAAATGTCCGACGAATAATACCCCGTGTCAGGGAGTGCATGTTAAATATCCTTCAAAGTCCTAACGCTGCGTACGATGTCGCCCTTAATGGTTGAGTTGGGTGCCTACTCAGGTGTCGGCTTGTCACTTGACTGTGGTTCTAAAATACGACGCCAGTCACCAATAGCCCTCTTGTAGCTCTAGTGCGACGATAATTCAAACCTAACCAAACATGATGTTTTAATGATTTTTTTCATGAAAAAGTGCTTGATGGCTATAATTCATTAATGAAATATTTATATTGCCTTTTTTTGTGTCTTGCATTGTTTCGAGTGCAACCACAATTCAACATGTGACTGCACTTTAAGCAAACTCACAAAGGATACTCTGGAAAGAATTCCATATGCACTTCTAGACACATTCTGAATAAATAGACATTGCCAGTAGAAAAGTTATGGACATCGGTCTTCCTTCTGCTTCGTCTACAGAAACAATAAGATAGTTCTGTGCTACCTTGGTAACGACCGGCAATGCGCACATAAGCAGGTGAGATGGAATAGATTGCGAATTGATGCGTGGAACTAATCTGTGATACGGAGAGAATCGCGATTTCTTCTTCTTTTATGTAGAAGTTTGTTCTCCGGGACGAAGCTAATATGCTTTGTTTAGTTAGTTACTTCGCAGGGAGGCGAATCAGTTAGAGTATCGTATAGGTAAGGAATAAAGTGTAGGAAAAGACTGCGATACACTTTTAAAACAAATGAGTGAAATCCACTCCTATAAGAGAAGTGCATTTTCGACACTGGGAAAGAGTGAAAATTAACTTAGACAGTTAAAATTGCTTGTTTGTTTTAAAAGTGTACGAATGATATTTATCAGTAGAAAATATTTTTGACACAACTTACATACACCTAGCTCTTTACAACACCTTACTTTGCACTTTCAAATGGCTCGAATTTTTATTAATTGAAAGCTCTGGTGGCATCTGCGCAACTTGTCCGCAGTTCAAATATCAAAGCGTAGGTGAATCCTTTCAGAAAACATGTTTAAAACATTAGCTTCGTTTATGGTCTAACAACTTCGAATATTATTTGAGAAAATTCGGCAATTTTATCAGAATGAAAACTGAATTTTGGTTAATTTGTAATCAGATCAATTTGGATGCAAATATTACCTTACAGAAGTTCCAACTAACGGGGAACAACCGCGCTTTTGCCTTTGCCTTTTTACGCTTTGTTTTTACCCAAGTTGGGTTGGCAAGTAGTGTAATATGCTTTGTTTAGTAGTTACTTCGCAGGGAAGAGAACCAGTTAGAGTATCGTATAGGAATCGAATATAATGCACACTCGTTACCAAACTAAGTTGGGTAAATAGAAATATGCTAGTGAGAAGATCCTTCCGCGGATGTAAAGAGTTCAATACGTTATTTGTGAATCCATCCAGAAAACATGTTTAAACATCAATTTAGTTTAAGGTCTGAAAGTTTTGAATATTATTTGAGAAAATTTGACTATTTTATCAGAATGAAAAGTGCATTTTGGTTAAATTGTATTCAGATCATTTTTTATGTAAATATTGCCTTACAGAAGTTTCCAACTGACGGACCAACCACGCATTTCGTCTTTGTCTTTTTACGCTGTTTTTACCCAAGTTATGTTGGCAAGGAGTGTAATATGCTTTGCTTGGTAGTTACTTCACAAGAGAATCGGTTATAGTGTAGGAACCTACACTATAACCTTGACTCTTGATTGGTGACTGTGTACATATTTGTTTAACTTGGTGATTGTGCACATATCTGTTTAACTTAAATCAGTCTTACAAATTTTGGTTTCGCTTGAACTAACGCGGGGTCTGGGAGTCCAGTTGGATAGGCAGTCGCCTAGCATGCGAATTGTCCCAGGTTCGGGTCAACCTCGCCAAAATAACTGCCGACCTATAAACGGTACGGGCAGCCAAAAATGTCCGACGAATACCCCTTGTGTAAGGGAGTGAACGTTAAATATCCTTCGAAGTTCTAACGCTGCGTACGATGTCGCCTTTAACGATTGCGTCGGGTGCCAATTCAGGTGTCGGGTCGCCACTTGACTGTGGTTCTAAAATACGACCCCCGTCGCCAATAGCCCTCGTGTGCGACGATAATTCAAACCTAACCAAACTTGAATTAACGGGGGAGGTGCAGTTTTCCATCTGTGTTTATACTCTATGAAAATATAATAATTTTCTAAACTAAATTACTTCGTCTGTATTCAATATTTAAAAATAACTAGAAAGAATGAAAAAGAGAGATTTTAGATAGAGCATCTCAACGTCACCAGCATTGGTTACTAACCAGCATTGGTTACTAACCAACATTGGTTACTAACCAACATTGGTTACTAACCAACATTGGTTACTAACCAACATTGGTTACTAACCAACATTGGTTACTAACCAACGTTGGTTACTAACCAACGTTGGTTACTAACTACAATATTGATTACTAACCAATGCTGGTGAAGTTGAGATGGTTGCTAAGCCTGTACATATTAATTAGAAAAATTTCTGAAACACTCCCCCATGAACTGCATTAAACCCATTTCTTCCTAAATTTCTTACTTGGGCTGGTCACTTTATATCGCCAAGTGCGCCATCCGTATTAAAAAGGGAAATAGTAAGAAAGTGGACATTATAATTATTATAGATTTAATTCTACGATTGTTTAATATCCCTAATATATGTACTCTTATAAAGAAATTGTACTCTAATTTCTATCAAAGATAAAGTTAATATCTTAACAACAATATGAATCAGATTCATCCACATATAAAGGAACCTCCCTCTAATAATAACTCAATTAAACCATAACCTTCCTCCCCCTCCCTTTATTACGAAAGTTATTACTTGGACTGGTCACTTTATATCGCCAAATATTATCGCCAAGCGTGCGATCCGTATTAAAAGGGAAATAGTAAGAAAATGGACATCTCTTAGGAGAGAGTGACCGCTAGAGGAAACTGGACATCAATTATTTTGCTCCAGAAGATTTCGTCCATCCTGATTTCGTCTGGAACGGTTTTGTTTTTAGGGTGGAAGCGTTCTTGATCTGCAGTTGGGGTATGGTCTATAAGTAGTTTTTATAGAACTGTTATTCGATAATATGAACAGTCGACAGATATTTGAAACTTGTGTTCCAAATTTGAAGTCCACAGCTTTTTTTTTTTTAAATCGAGCGGTAATGTGGTTAATTCAGAAGCGGTAATTCAGATAGATGACCCAATGTTAAAAAAAACTTTTTTTAGAATCAGCACCCTCCAAAACGTGTACAAAACACAAAATCTCTATTTCGGATTTTTAATCCTATCGAAATACTTTCTAAACATAATATTTGAAATTAGTTAATTGAAAGTGAAAAAATAGTAAAGCAGAAAAAAAAAATTTTGTGATTATTTTCATGGTCAAAAATTATTGTCAATTATATATATGGACTTTTGTGAATATTTAAAGTTTAAAGTTTGGTATATTGAATTAGTTAAGAAGAATATTTCTTAACGAGCTTTTTCTTAATTTAAAGTATTAAATGGAAAGAGAGTACTTGAATTAGTAACATGACACATAATTTTCTTTACAAAAAGCCATTCAATTGTATTCCATTGGTTACTTCCAGGTACAAACTGGTAAAAGAACATTCTCTATTTCTACTATACCATTCCCACCATCCTTTAATCTGTAGATATGTTACCATAGTAACCTTCTGAGATATTGCTCGGAAAGAGGAAGGGCCGTCAAGATGGGGGGGGGAGGGGTAAAGTTTTATGGAATCCGAGGGGAAATTAGCCCCGTTTCAGGGAACACGACGGAAAAGCCGAGAAGGAGTTTCACATAGTGCCGGATGGATTTTATTTTATTGGATAAAATCGTGTAAATTTATGTGATAAGTAATTTGCGGAAATTAATTTAATCTTTGTTATTTTGTTATCCGTAAGGTTGGTGGAAGTGAATCGGATTAGACGAAACTTCGAATGGTAATAAGCCCCGTTTCAGAGAACATGATGGAAAGACGGAAAAAAGTTTCTTGTTGTTGGGAATAAGGTTATAAGTTTTTTTTTTACTAAATCGTGTAAATTTATTCGTTAAGTAATTAGCGTAAGGTGATTTTATAGTTGTTATTTTCTTACATATTAAGATTTGCATATATTAGATTAATCTCAAATGAGTCAGACGAAAAGTATCAGTATATCCTGTCGGTAAGACGATTGCCTTGCATGCGAAAGGTTACAGGTTCGAGCTAGGACATTGCCAAAATAAATGTCGATCTATAAACGGTATGTGGTTTAACGGATAATACATAGCATAGGAATTTAACACTTTATGATTTTAAGTCCCGAATCCACGTAATATGTCGCCCTTTGAAGGTAGGGGGTGAATGAATAGGGTAACTACTCAGCAGTCGGAAATAAAATTTTAAGTAAGCATAAATCCTATAAAGTAATTACAAAGGCTTTTTAAAAAATTGTGTCAGCAACCACTGGGCATACTCGATTTTTCTCAAAAACCTGAATAGGTTTAGGTACCCAGTACTAGGAACGCGAGTGTACCAAATTTGAAGCCCGTGCACTTTTAAAACAAACGAGCGACTTTAACTCAGCCTGAGTTCATTTTCACTCTTTTCGGTTTAGAAAATGCACTTCCCCTAAAGGAGTGGATTTCACTCTTTTGTTTTGTTAAACCTCCAACAATCTTAACAACAAACGAGCGATTTTAAGGCAATTAAGAGCGATTTAGGGCAATTACGAGTGATTTTGGAGTTAAATTCCACTCCTTTCCAGTGTCGAAAATGCACTCCTCCTATAGGAGTGGATTTCACTCTTTTATTTTAAGAGTGTAGCTCTTTTACTTCTAAGTGTCGAGTGGTTTCAGACGGACAGACAAACCAATCATTTTTCCGGAATCGGCGAATTCCAAAACGTCACAAAATCACCAGTTCGGATTTTCAACCCCGTCGCAATACTATCATCTATAATAATAAAAGAAAGAGTCTGTGTATCTGTCTGCCTGTGTTGTATGTCTGTGGATCGCAAAAGACCTACTTAGACAACTCTAAAAAATTTGAAATTTTTAATATGGATTCCTTTTAATACCTACGTGTGCACCTGAGGCTTAGTTTTTTCATATTTGATTGTGGTTTTTAATTAATATAATTAGTTTTAAAAAAAAAATAAAACGTCATCCACGTGGGATTGCGGGACCATAACAGGGCTTCAAAATACATGGACCTGGTCGAAACGGGGGCTTGACGCCATCCTCTATTAGTTTGATTGATTGAGTTTGGTTGACATGCGCTCGCCCTAAGGCTGCTTCATCCTCTATTGGTGTTAGCTTTTTTAAGTGCTCATGTGCCAACACGAATTTAATTTTGTTTAGATATTGAGTGTATTTTCACAAGTAAGCATGACTCTAAAAGGAAGCAATGCGAAGTTAACGGGTTCCCAGAAAGGCGGGACCATACTGCTAGTTACTTTATATTTCAAACTATATAATTGAAATTAAAAATTCATAAAAAGTTTTTCTTTCAAGTTTCAATTTTATCGTACGTTCTCTTATTGTTCTTGCCTTCATGAAACGACACTCACTTTTCAACCAATCAATGTTTTTATTCTTCTACTTTATCATTAATATCCCTTTTATGAAATTTTTACTCTCTAAGTAGCTTCATTTCTTTTTAAAATAAAGCATATTAAATGATAACTCAGATATATTTCCCGTGTCTTTTCAAATAATTTCTGTATTGATTGCGCTTTTCTAGAAGAGAAACTCTTTCATTATATTTGAAAGAAACTTTTTTTTTATGTGTGTACGACTTAAAAAGGAGAAGTATGTATATATATAAAAAAATCTGATCCTTTGAACTACATTTTTTGGCGAACTTTGAAAGTTTGCCAAAGTTTTTTTTTTATTGTAAAAGGACTTAAAAATAAAATTAATGATCAGTTTTACGTTATAAAATAGTGCACAAATGTTCTTTATACATTTTATCTCCATTTTTTTTTTTTTAAAAAGTCAAAGAATAGCGTTAAGATTGTCAATCGTCGAATAAATGGTTGAATTGAGGAATGTCTCTAACATCATTAGCAAGTTTTAGAACTGTTTTTTCATTCTTAAAATATTTTTTTTCTACAAAAGACTAATATTTTCAAATGGTAATTAATGAAGAATAGAAGCTTAATTAATTTGAAAAATGATTTGTGAAAAAACAAGCTATTTTAACGATTTTTTTTTTGGTTTTTAAGATAAAAAAATGAAATAAAAACTACTTTTTGATAATAATTTATTAATTATTTTCGATTCGTAAGTCCCGATGACTATTTTAATGAACTTTCCTTGCGATAACATTTATTTTATCGCGGTATTGGAAAATATTTTTGAATGAATATCTGATTATTTCAATCATTTATTAACTTTTTTTTTGTCATTCGACAATTATAAACTTTTTTAAGGTAATTAACTGTACATTTTTAATTGTTATTGCAGTTTAAAAACTCAACCTATTACCCTCATCTTTTCCTAATTTTTTTTAATCTATTTACTATATTTTCAACAGAAACGTTTCCCTTTTTTCGTTTCTGTATTTAAACAAAATGTTTTCTAATTGTAAATTTTTTTATTTGCTCAGTTTCATGAAAGTTTCATGGCGGAATCAGTTTTTGAAAGTTTCATGGCGGAAATTTAAATTAACCTTTAATTAGTCATAATAAAGTTTTTCAAAAAATGTTTTTACTTCATTTTACTTTCAAAATCAATAAATCAAAGTCCATAAAATTTATCACAATTTATATATCAAGCATTAGTATGTTGTTTTTCATTTGGAGGGGAGGGGGACGTGATGTGGGTTGGGGCCCGTATAATGCCCCTAAAAAATGTGCCGCAATACAAACGGTGTGTGTAGCTAAAATTTTTGACGAATTATGTAGGAGTGTAGATTAAGAATACTCAAAAAACGTGAACCGCGTACAATGTCGCCATTAATAAAAGCTTCGTTGGCTACAAAAGTGTCGGCACGTCACTTGGCTGAGGTTCTAATTTACAACCCCCGAGACCAATAGCCCTCGTGTAGCTCTAGTACGAGAATAATTCAACCTAAACCTTTGCTATAATAGTTAGTGCTGATAGTGCTGATTAGTGGATTGCCAAAATTTTCTTCGAAAACAGCCACAAACCTACAATTTTAATGAAACTTCATTACCCTTTAATATTTTCTTATTAATTTTTCTTTTATACGGACCAAGTTACACTCTCAGAAACGAATACTCAAAAATGACGGAATTTTCCTTAATTTTGACGATGCCGTTTACTGGCAAATGCTCCGAGTTTTCCTTTCTTCAAAGTAAAGAAATTTGATTCGTCGTATTTATGAGGATTCGAATTTCGTCTAATCTAAAGAAATATTTCGTCATTTTTGAGCATGCGAGAACAACAATGAGATTGTTTCCTCAAAATCAAGATACAGGAACGTCAAATCAAGATCGTTAAAGAGGAATTCGCGTTTACTCAAAAGTCACGTGATAGTTTGACGAAATAATCCTCAAAATTAACGAAGTGAGGATTAATGAATCGTCAAAAGTGAGCGTAATATATCTGAAAGTGTATGTTCGAAACTGAATTCTAAAATGTATTCCAACACCCATCATATAAAGCAGCAGCACCTTTTCTGACACGGCCCTTATGGATGTGCCGTTCAGTCACAGATGCCGTCTAAAAGTATACTTCAGGCAATAAAATCTCCTGGAAATTTTTGACAAATATCCTGACGGAGGAATAAAGTGCAGCTGCCGACAATAATTCAAGTTGGCTTTCTTTTCACGTAAAATATCCATCCGTCTGAAATCGGCAGTCGTCACTTTTATACAGGCAAAGTGTGAGCGGAACAGATAGAAAGGGGAGTATTTATTAGAGTGAATCTCTTTGCTGGAGTGATAGTGGAGGGAAGGGGTTGTTATATTTTACTTGTTATGTACACTCTTAAAAAAAAGAGTAAAATCCATTCCAGTTGGAGAAGTGCATTTTCGACACTGGAAAGGAGTGAATATTAATTCAGACTGAGTTAAAGTCACTCGTTTGGAGGTTTAACACACAAAGGATCCACTTATTTCGGAGAAGTGTATTTTCAAGACTGGAGGAGTGAACATTACTCAGATTGAGTTGAATTCGCTCGTTTGTTTTAAGAGTGTAAAAGAGGAATATATAAGATAGTCATACACTCTTAAAACAAGAGTGAAATCAACTCCAATAGGAGAAGTGAATTTTCGACTCTGGAAAGGAGTGAAAATAAATTCCTAAATCGCTCCCAATCGCCTTAAAATCGCTCGTTTGTTGTTCAGATTGTTGGAGGTTTAACAAAACAAAAGATTGAAATCCACTCTGAAAAGAAAAGCGCTTTTTCGACACCGAAAGGAGTGAAAATTAACTCAGACTGAGTTGTGACGTTGCCGTCCTCATGTGTTGTCCTTCCGTGGGCGGTTTTATCATGTAGCTCTAGTTTTGAAGAAAAATGCCAAGCTGATTTTAGTTTTTCGGAAGTGGCGGCACGTGGGGAACGGCGGTTTGAACCGGCTGCTGGGTGTTTTTTCTTGGCAGACAACGCGTGTTCTCCCTGACGGTTTTTTGGTGGCTCGCAAGCGAGCAGATATTATTGAATTTCTTCTGATATAATTGTTGATAGATTTCAGACAGAATATGCGTGATGAATTTATGATTCTAAATAAAACAATGTTTAAATTTGAAGCTGTTCATTGAGTTGCATCTGGGATTTTCTTGGTCTACGCCATTTACCTTGGTCTACGCAAAGACCACCACTTTTGTAATCTCCAAGCAGTACGCATCCTGGCCTTCCAGGTTGTCCCTTGATGTACGGACAATCAACTACTCGGAAAGGTTTTGGAGATCCTTGCAGGCCTACCTCTCCGCCACATCGCTCGTTTGTTTTAAGAGTGTTTTAAAAAGTCTAGCAGTCACGTAGGGCTGGTGTTTCAGTTGATGAGGCTCTTGGTGCAGGCTCGTCACTTGACCGTGATTCTAAATTACAACGCTTGTCACTTAACTGTGTTAGTAATTCAAGTTGGCTTTCTTTTCACGTAAAATATCCAACCGTCTGAAATCGGCAGTCGTCACTTTTATACAGGCAAAGTGTGAACGGAGCAGATAGAAGGGGAGTATTTATTAGAGTGGATCTTTGCTGGAGTTTTACTGTAAGGAGTGATGGGGAGAAAAGGGATTGTTATTTTCTACCTGTTTTACGAAATGGAAAGGTTAGAGATTTTTCAAAGAATATCATCTTACTCAACTACTAACGCGCGCGCACGCCAAAGAAGCTCTCCTAAACACACACGGGGACGAATATTTTGACTTCATACTTCCGAGTGACGTTGTTCCGAAGATGAAGAAAACCTGTTCGGAACCACTCGTTCAAGGCTAACTACATTTTTAGGGCTCCGAATGAGTCCGAATTAGTTTCTCCATCTTCGGCTCTCGGAACAGTGACGTCAAAAAAATCCGGCCTACGCTCACGTTTGGGAAAACTTCTCTGACCCTGTTATTGAAGTTGGCAGTAAGAACTTGGGATTGCAGTTGCCTTGCAAGGGACAAGTGCCAAGTTCAGAAATCTCAGTTTCAATTGGGGTTGGGGAGCCTAGTCGGTTAGGCACTCGCCTAGCATGCGAAAGGTCCCAGGTTCGGGTCCGGGCATCGTCAAAATAACTGTCGACTTATCGTGCAGCCAAAAAATTTTCAACGAATAATACCAAGTGTAAGGGAGTGCACGTTAAATATCCTTCAAAGTGTCGCCCTTAATGGTTGCGTTGGGTGCCTACTCAGGTGTCGGCTCGCTACTTGAATGTGGTTCTAAAATACGACGCCCGTCGCCAATAGCCCTCGTGCAGCTCTAGTACTACGAGAAATCAAATCTAACCTAACCACGGTTACTATCATTTCTTAAATTAGAACAATTAAGCAAATCCTTCGAAAATTTTTTTTAAGAAGAATAAACAAGAACCAAAAATAACTGGTTCGCAAGAGCAAGATAATCCTATGCTGCATCCTTATATATTTTACAACTGACGAATGGCGAATATTTTGAGGAAGAAAAATGGAAAATCTTCTACAGATTCGAACTATTTAAGAAATTTCTTACCTGGGCGAGAATTTACTTTAGAAAATCTCCAATATTTTAGATAAAATGTGACAGCATAAATGAGTAATATTCGTACGGTAGCGCATTTTCGTTAATGTTGAATGAGATTTTCGAATCGGAGACATTTGAACTGTATGATATTTGCCTAATAGTAAAAAGGAAGTTCTCGGATGGATTGAAAATTTCAATTTCTATAAATGAGCAAATATATTGCGAACTGTTTTTATTTGATATATTTTGTATTCAGAGCACAAATATGACGATTCAATTTTTCCCCTATAAGTTAAGAATGAAATTGTAAAACAATTTTGATGAATTAACAAACTATTCTCTCCAAGTTAATATTATTTAGCTTTTTTATATAATATAATTATGTATGTTTAAATACATGGTGAGTTCGAAAAGTTTGATGATTTACCTCATAATTAAAATACCGCTCCGGCTATGATCTTGCGCTCACTTATATAGCTTATATTTATTGTGACGACTGAAATTAGATAACAGTGCATGATTATTAATATATTTAAAACTTGATTACTTAAAATTATATTATTAGCTGAAAAAAATATTTGGAATTTTTTAGTAATCACTTTTCTATATATCATACGAATATTGGTTCTGTAGAACTATCTTCACCTTGCTATTATACATGTTGCAGTGAAAAAAAACATAAGGGTAATGAGAACGACATGAAAATAGTAGTTCTGTAGAACTGTTTTCACCTTGCTAACAGTTTTGTTGCAGTGAAAGCAACCACACTTCCAATAAATGTAAGAGAATAAGTGGCTATATAGAAACTATCTACATTTGCCTATTAGTATTATTGCTTTGAAGAAAATGTTGACTATGTAGCAAATGCATTTACTTTTTTTTGAAAAGGCTCTGTTTAATTCAATTATCTTCGTACTAGATCTCACGAAGCCTGTTGGCAAGGAGGCCTTATTATTTAGATCCGCAGTCAAGTAAAGAACTTGACACATTCTCGCGCAGATCTTTTAATATAATGAGGAGATACAGGAAAAAAAAAATCCGGAAGTATTCAATATAAGCTTCAAAAGTGCAAGAAACTTAAACAACGTAACAAATATGTTTTATTACGAAGTATAACAGATTTCAGCTAACTAACGTTTACTACATTTACATAATTTATGCTTAAAACATAAAACATAAGTGTACGTTTGTATTAAAAAAATGATTTACAAGCAAGTAGTTCAAAAGAATTATTTTAATAATTAAAATAAAAATGTATTTTATTGTTGTTTGTACAAATTAGTCAAATGAAATCTTTGAGAAGCAAATTATTTGACGCGTAAAATAACACCTTCAACCACCATTTTTTAGCTATGCAGTATTACGATTCTAATTAAATAATTTCCTGAAATTCTTATTGAAGTATGATTCCATAAAGTAAGAAACTATTTAATTAAGAAACCGGATTCTTATTCTTATTTGAGCTGCGGTGAACAACTCTTATTAACATATCACATTTAACGTGGTTAATTAGCAAAAGTATGGAAATCTTGACGAAGAATTTCAATACTACTTTAATTGAATCGCAAAATTCAAAAAGGGGTTAAGTTGCCGGAATGATTTTTATTTACGCTTCGACTCTAAATTAATTATTTAACCTCTTAAGACCCGAACAAAATCCTACACGCATATTCTTAATCTAAACATACTTTTGAGCATATATTTGTAAGAAAACTATGTTTTGCAAAGAAATTTTAAAAAATAATTATGATTAATAGGTGCAAGCCTTAAACTCTAAAAACACACATTTTTTTGTGCTATAAATGCAACAAAAAAGGCTCTATGACTTATTTGTAGTCAACATATTATTTTACCATTGTTTTTAATGAAAAACGCCCTTAAAATTACTGGCAATAACTGGTTTTAGTTAGTGGAAACTAGTTTTAACTAATGGCATCAGAAAAAACTAGTTTTCGCTAATTAATTCTAGTTCTAGCTGATTTAGGGTTTTAACGGTAACAAATATAAAACAAAAATAATTATACCACATAAAAATCAATTTACATTAACGAACAAGTCAATAATATGTCATAAAATGATAAACAATCCAAAACAAAATGCTAACGCAAATCTTTCCAGACAAATACTCCACAAAAGACTTAAACAGTAATACATTAATAAAGATAAGACAACATTATATGTCATTACAAACGAAAATCAATCGAGGTATCATTTTTACATTCGTGATTTTACGTCTAGGAGCAAAAAGCATCGTAAAAATGCGTGTACAAATCTCTTTTTCTAGCATCATCAGCAAGGCTTGATCCCCGTTATAATTTCGGAGATTCGGACAATTATTTATCGTTTAGTGTCGTCATTAAACCCTGTTTGCTTCAAGCTGAGCTGAGCACGGGTCTGGACTTGCGTTTCTTGATGCTGGTTTGAAGTAATTGTATCCGATATATATTCTATCTTCGAGGCTCAGCCCTTTCCGACCGGGCTCGCACGATCGTGCAGGTATTAAAGAGAATGTTCAAGCTCTTCAAAAATATCGATACCGAAGCAGCTGATTTGTACCATTCATTATTTGTATTAAAATTGATTTTCTTTTTAAAGAGTTGCTGGCTTTGATGCTGTTTAACGCATTTTTTTGGATAAAACTCCAAATTTAGTCTCATAATTTTAAATTAGCGCCACCTGACCGCCGGTCGAAAAGGGTTAAAATAGTGCTTCGCATTGCCACGCCACAGGTCTGGGGATAGAAAACCGGATTGGGCGAGGTTAACCCATCCTTTCATCACTTGAGTAAAATGTTTACCAAGCATGCTTTGGAACTAAACGCTGGGGGTTCCACGTGAGGCTTATCAACTTACCGGGACATATGCCTAGCCCCTCAGAGCCCTAGGTAATGAAAGCTGAAATGCCCACGGTAGGCCTAGTCCTAGGCCCAGTAATGGGCTGTTGCACCGGGGAGTTTAGCTTCTATATTTTATCTTCAGAAGTTTTTTCTTTTGAAGGGGGCTGCTTATTTTGTTGTCTTATTAAGTCTTTTGCAGACTCAACGAATTCCCCAGAACTGAGAGATTTTTTTCTCCATCATCTACGATGTTATTGCTACAAATTTTGAAGCCCAGAGTGCAATGGATCTGAGCTCGCTTTCTATGTTAGAGTATTTCAAAATTTAATTTAGCTGAGAGAACCCAATCTAAATGAGATCTTTTGCGTGCTTTATAATCGTAATCATATCAAATGCTTGCCGATGTATTTCCCATCCTGAAAATCTGCCGACTCAGTCAAGACTTGAACCCTCGATCTTGGGCTTATGAAGCTGGTACGTCATACCTCACAACCTTTGAGCCGCACGAAATACTTGTGAGTTCCATTACCAAATTAATCTCCATATAAAACGGTAAAAATTAAGTTTTTGAAGTTCGGTTTTTGTGTAACTCAGCTTGTTTTGCATAATTTTTTCTGTAATATGGTCTTCAGTCGCCGGATATTTTATTTACATAAAAAAATATTAAACTCCTCGGAACAACAGCTCGTTAGTGGGCCAAGGCTTGCCGTGTCCATTTCCGTCGTTAGGCATACATCGGAGTTTAGTGTTTAACCTCACACCGTTCTAGTTTAGAATAATTAGCTGCCACATTTCTTTTCTTTTTGTGGTTTTAGAAAAAAGTGTTATGTAGCTGTGACGTCACCGGAAGCATGTATTTTCCAGTTGCTAATTGGTTGCAGTAGATAATAACAAATTTACATTCTTTTCAATCAATTAGTCAATCAATTAAACTTAATTTAAATTAGACAATTATACAATTGGTCCATCTACATAGTGCCAAAAGGGGCTGGGGCGCCCAGTCGGTTAGGCACTCGCCTAGCATGCGCTAGGTCCCAGGTTCGTGCCCGGGCATCTCCTAAAATACTGCCGACCTATAAACGTCCCGTGCAGCCAAAAATGTCCGAAAAATAATACCCCGTGTAAGAGAGTGCACGTTAAATATCCTTCAAAAGTCATAACGTTGCGTACGATGTCGCCTTTAACAGTTGCGTTGGGTGCCTATTCAGGTGTCGGCTCGTCACTAGACTGTGGTTGTAAAGTATGACGCCAGTCGCCAATAACCATCTTGTAGCTCTAGTGCGGCGATAATTCAAACCTAACCTAACCATAGTTGGCCGAGAGCATTACGTCAAATGAAAAGATTAACATGTTTGCCAATTTCAATATTTTGATCAAACGAATTTCTACTAATTTACCAAATTTTCTATTTAAAAAAAAATACCATGGAAAGTTACAATATTGTAAAACCACTTTCAACAATTGGTGGTCTTCGCAATCTCGCCACGCGGGATGAACATCGCAAAATGGCCGTGTGCTTGGCGGTAATCGGGGTAATTTGGCGTAAATTATTTTCTCTTCTAACTAAACCCTCTCATTTCTTATTTTTCCGCCATCTCGGAGGGTGATATTATCGACTCTACGCACTGTCTTTGAAATTTTATCTTTTTTTTAACGTAGGATTAGAACCGAAATGGAAAAAGAGTATTTAAAAAGAAAGATTTGTTGATTATTATAACATTTAAATTGTTGTATGAAAGGAAGTAGTTAGATTATTGTTATGTAATTAATATTTTATTGCATAGAGGGGTACAAAAGTAAAAACTAGTCAAGTTTTCGACAGTTTATCACATTACACTTTTAAATATTAAATTTTAATTTTAGTTTTCAACTTAATAAAAAAAGTATTTCTAAGAGTTGTAAAACCATTATTTAAACAATTATCCATTAAATTTACATAACAAATAATTAAGAAGTGAAGAATTGAATTGAATTGAATCTCATAAAAAAAGTTACATTTTGGCTAAAAAGCATCGTAGATACGTATGCATAGCGATTTTAATATGCAATTACTAAGTATAGAAAACTGAGAAATTTGATAATTGTTCCTTTTAGTCTTAGAGAACTCAGAAAAAAATACGCATGACGGTATAAAATGGTATTTAAAAAATTTATTCGCGGAGAAACATTTGAATGAGGTTACAATGTCCTTAAAACTTACGTCCGGCATTGAGGGCAACTCTACAAAAAGACAACTTAAAGAAAATTGAAGAGCTTAGTGAAAGAACGTACTAAGTGACATTTTTGTAAAAATTTAGATATTTATGTCAATGAACATGTTACTAACTTCTTTAACGATAACAAGATTCCACTTTTTTATAAACTTTAAGTTTGTAGATTTTTATGGTTTGCAAGTACCGGTTTAAACTTTCAACAGATCCGAGTGTAAACTAAAAACTTTTAACCTCATTTTCTCGTTTACATCTTCATGTCACTTAGCACGTTCTTTCACTGAACTCTTTAATTACAATACAGATACATTTCTTCGTGAAATCATGCTGTAAAATTTAGTTACTGCACTTCCTCGTTGTGTATTAACGCTCTATAAGTTTACTCCGTAAATATGGTGTCCGCAAGTTTTGCTTACAGAGCTTTGGAAACTAAATTAACAATGCACCAAATTGACGGTGGAATTTCACACCGCAAAAATAACAGTAAACTTCTTAGTTTGGTAAATGTTAATTCTTAAATTCAGAGTAACATTACGCAACACATTTTTTTTTTGCATTGTTGCTCGGTTGTTTTCCCTCAAAAAGCGAGCAACAAAAAACGCTAATCGTTAAATGCCTATATAAACCTAACACAACCAATTTACATGTCTGTTTAGTAAATCTCCACCCAACCTACCTAACTACCAAATACATTTAAATGAAAAAAAAAACCCGGGCAATCCAAACAAATAGCTACACTTCCTTCAACAGTTCCAGATCTTCACCGAAATCGTCATCATTACGATACTTGCGTTGCAGTTTCTTTTTGCAAAGACAACTTCTTGTTCTTGCGGCAGGCAGAAGGTTAAAATAGGAGGCAGGTCATTGTGGATCCGAGCTGCTCATTTGATTGGTTGGGGGGAGGTCATCGTTAGTAGGGAAAGTTGAGGTGGATTATTTTTTGGAATACTTTGTGGGAACAGTTGTTGCGCTCTGACAGTGAATGAGATAACACGATGTTCCGTTGGGTTCTAACATACGAGTCAACAGTTTTCATACAAGACACATCTAACAAGGTAGTTTCACGACACATCACACCAGAATGTTGCTCATGATATTTAGAGTCTGTTACGGCAATATACTGTACACATAACGGTTTGAAGCCGGCAGGAGTTTTTGCACTGAACATCCAGTGGTAGAAGTAGATAGGAAAAAGTGGGAGGGGGGCTATAATCAGGGGCGGACTGGCCCGGGCGGCTAGTCGGCGATCGCCGAGTGGGCCAAACTGCCAAGTGGGCCAAAAACAATAATATGATAATATTCGTTTAAGTGGGGAAAAAATCTACAAATACTTGAGTGTGTATTAAAACATACAAAATAAGTGAAAACAACTTAATATTTTTGAAATAAATTTAAATTATGCCTAAAGGACCAAGGACGTACCACCATTGAGCATAAAAGGGGCCCACATTTTTTTCAATCGGGCCAAGGGGCCAACTTTGCCGCTGAAACACCCTCTATATATATTGCATATAAAATGGGCCTAAAAATTTTGTTCAAATGAGCCCAATGTGATTATTATTTGGGCCTATTGGTCCACATTGCCTCTGAGGCTCCCTATACATATTATAGATAAAAAAAATCCTATAAATTTTGTTCAAATCGGTCACTTGGCCTCTGAGGGCCCTATATATATCTATTATACATAAAAGGGATCGATATTTTTTTTTCAAATTAGGGCGCAAGGTCCCACTTTTCCCTCTAAGGCCTCTTATATACATTATAAATGATAAGGGCCTGATTTTTTCTTTCAAATTGAGCCCAATATGTGGTCCTAATTGGGCCCATTGCCCCACATTGCCTCTGAGCTACATATATTTTATAAAAGGGGCCAACAAATTTTATAATTCAAACAAACCTACTAATGGAAAGTCAAAGTTTTAAAATGCAAAAGATGCTAAGTTTGTGCCTTCAAACTTTTGCATGAACTCAATCTTTATGGGCCGACGTAGCCTTCATTGCACAGGGCGTACAAATATATCTTGACTCTTTCATGCACACAAGTTTCATGTGAACGCTATTTTTCAGTTTTGAAGTTCATAAAAAATCGTTTGCGCTCGGACATGAGACAAGATCGCCTTGAGGACTTAATGCTTTTGTATGCTGAAAGAGATTTTAAGTACGACTATGAAAAAGCTATAGATGACATGGCTTGTAATTGCAAGGCTTATCTAGGCTTGATGAATATTTGTAAAATAAATTTATATAGATGTTATAAGGATAATTAAATATAACATAACTTCTCCTTTAAATTTCATATTGAATTTTTTTTTACTTTTAATCAAAACAGCTTGATTCATTAATAAACATATACATCGATATCCTGTATTATGGTATGATGGGCCAAAGTCATGACTGCGCCGAGTGGGCCAATCTTAGCCAGTCCGCCCCTGGCTATAATTTGGGTAAAAGTACATCTCCTTAACCTTAAAATTTTCTATAATTTCTCTTGACAAGGAGTCATATTGCAATTTCGTTTTTGTGCTGAATCCTGATTTGACTTTCAATTATAAGATTTAAAATAAATGAAGTATTTACGATAATTCATTATACGTACTGAGTTGTAGTTTTAGAAGACATTTAGAGCTGTAGTATTATTAGGAGGAACTGATGTCCTATTTAAATTAGAATAACAAACAACTTAAAATATAAACAGATATAATTTTTGTGAAAAGTAGCTAGAAAACATAAAAAATCAGGTTGGTAGACTCAAGTGTTATTAGAAGTAAGAAGGCGCCTTTTAGTTTTCACAAAAATTGGCGGAGCGTCAACCCCACGTCTACGCACCACCACGTCTACTGCTCAAAAATCACTAATTGTTACTTCTTGAGCATCTTGTCCAAACCCCCCTTATCCTAGACCCATGCCTCTAATGATCCCTGGTAAGAAAAGGACGGGGGTGTCTTTTAGTTACATGCCCGGGCAGATTGGAGCATGTCTTGTTATCATTAAAGGCAAAATGAGATGGCCTCTAGTGGACATTTTTTTGTGTCTGGTGTGCATGTGGTTAAATGGAATGGGAAATGTTGGTGGGGTTTGTAGCCTATTATTGTTCGTGATGGGATGAAGTTCGGTTTTAGGGTTGTTTTATTTTTAATTAACTGCACTGCAAATCTCTGAACAGATTATGAACGCATTGCAGAATACTTCATTTGTCTCCTAGTTTAGATCACATTACAGAACACTTTCTGGAACATATTTTGAAGTGCCTTTCCAAACACTTTATTTTGTCTCCCTTTTTAGATCACAATCCGGAACGCATTTTGGAACTCATTTAGAAGCACCTAATGGAACAATATTTTCTTCAGAACACTTTTAGAACGCATTTGGCAACGCTTTTTGGATCTCATTCGGAAACACTTTCCAAAACACATTCAGGAACGTTTTTAGAAACACATTAGGAAACGCATTTTCAAAACACATTCGGGAATGCTTTTTCAAAAAACATTCGAGGACGCTTTTAGAACACTTTCGGAACTCCTTTCAAAACACTTCACGTTGGATTTACGGCACACTTTGAGTAACACTTTTATTGAGCAGCAGTTTGTTGTATGGAATAAAATTTAACACTTGCTTTAAATTTTTACATGCAAAATGTTTGTAGTCTTAAAAAAAACTGGTACTTCTGTTTCATGTTCAACGGTCATGTCGACTTGTCTTATGGGCATAAAACAGAAGAATTGTTTTCTTAAAGACTTCAAAACATTTTTTATGCAAAAAAATGAAGCATGTGTTCACTTTTTACCATACAACAAACTGCTACTCAATAAAAGTGTTACTGAAAGTGTGCAAAAATCATACCTAAACTATTTTGAAAGGTGTTCGTAAGTGCAAAAAAGAGCTTTCCTCTATGCGTTTTGAAAAGCATTTCCTGCAAACTGCCACTCAAATTAAAAGTGTTGATGAAAGTATGTCAAAAAGAATTCAATCGTTTACGCCAGATACAATTTTCAAAGATATTCTATTTCTGCATATAAATAAAGAATGCCAAAAGCTCCACTTGATATACCAAAAAGATTTAATTTTAATAGTAATTTCTAGTCACCGAATTTTTCTAGAAAAGTCCTTGAATTTATAATAAAAAATGAAAATCTCCCGATTTCTGCCTGGGATCTCCTTATTTTTAAATCTAGCAGGTTGGCAACTCTGGTAAATGTCTTAACTTTATAAGACAATCTTACTATAATGGTTAACAATAAAATGCTCATAAATAAATGCTACATAATTCATGAGTCAATCAACTCATAATTCTAAAATTTGACTAAAAGCAATTTAAATTTTTGAAATGAATTTCAATGAATTAACGCGCAATTATGTTAGAATTTAACATGGATTTTTTTTTAAAAACTAAGTCATTTATCTTTGTAAAAACATATGGCAATTTAACTAGCCCTTCTCCCAGTCTATTGACAGGCTGAAGACATGTATGCCTGTCTAACCTACCTACCCAGCTGCTTACTTACCTCCCTGCCTAACCTATCTGCCAGCCTTACCTTACCTGTCTATACCTATCGGCCTGCCTAAACAACCTACCTGCTTGCCTGATAACCTGCCTTAACTACCAATCTGTTTGAATGTCTGGCTGCTTAATTTACCTACCTAACTACTTTCATTAGTTACCCTGCTCTACCTTTAGTATATGACTAACATGTCTGCCTAACCTTATCTTACCTACCTGCAAACTTTTATTGGCAATAATTGTGATTACTGTTTTCCTTGTCTATTTTGTTACCAGGAAAATTTTATGTATTCTATTGGAGTTAGGAAAAAATGTTAAAGCAACATAACTTCAAAAACTCAAATGAACGTATTAGTAAGATGCAGTATGGTTTAAGTAAATACATATGCATGTCCTATACTGAAAAACTAAGCTCCTCGTCGCAACAGCCCATTATCGGGCCAAGTCCTTCCGTGCCCAATTCAGCTTTCGTTACCTAGGGTTCTGGGCTGCTATGCATACGTGGTCAACCTACGCAGGACCCCCAGTATTTGGTTCCCAATCATGCTTGGTCCTCATTTTATCGACCCACTTATATTATGAAAGGCTGAGGGAAACTCGCCTAATCCGGAATTCGAATCCCGGACCTGTGGCATGGCAATACGAAGCACTGCCATTTTGCATCATATCTTATACTAATGATATTAATCTCACTAGAAAATAACTTGGGTCACCAACCAAAATTTAGTTAGATTATGAATGTCTTATTGTAACGTTAGAATTAAAACAATGAAGGTATGTATATCTGATTTACCATGTACATAAATGTTAAAAGATATTTTTGTTTTAACATTTGAAAAAAAGTCTTTGTATTTGAAATTTTAAAAAATGTGGTTTTGACAAATTTAATTAAGCATGGCATACTTTACGAGTTTTTATTACATACACTCTTAAAACGAACGAGCGATTTTAACTCAGTCTAATTAATTTTCACTCTTCCAGTCTGGAAAATGCACTTCTCCTTTTGGAGTGGATCCTTTGTGTGTTAAACCTCCGACGGGATCACTCCAAATGAGTGATGATTTTAACTCAGTCTGAGTTAATACTCATTCCTTTCCAGTATCGAAAATGCACTTCTCCAAAGGGAGTGGATTTCACTCTTTTGTTTTAAGAGTGTAGGAATATTACGATATGATCCATAAACTGCCTTTGGGAAAAGTAAATGAAACACAAAAAAATGCAAAAAATAATTTTAATAAGAAAGAATCAATTAACCGTACGTGAATACATACAAAAAATATAATGACATACAACAAATACAATGTTACAATGTTAATAAAATTTTGGAACCATCTAATCCTTGATTCAAATTTCAAATAAGATACCAAGACCCCCCCACCCCCCAACCCCAAGGTCAAAATAACTATTTTCAGAAGTCTAATCGGATCGAGATTCGAAATCCAGATCATTTATATATATAGCAAAATCATAAATTTTAGAGTCAATAACACAATCGATTTCTTACAATTCACACCTGGTAAGATGTTTCCTCCACAGTTAGGGTTATTAAAGCAGCAACACACGGCCCGCACAAACTTAAATATAAGGATTTCAAAATGTTTTCAAAAAGATTCACGCTGCGGGTCTTAGTTTACTTGTTTAAACTGTCCAGTGTCTTCTGTGGTTGCCAAACTGTTGCTGTCCACTTCTACCCTCTGTTAGGAGTTTTAACATAGCCAACTACTTTTTGTAATCTAAAAGCGCGGCCAAGTGATTGAAAGTGTTGCATTATAAATGTGCAAATGTACAAGTGTTCTATGAAGTGTTTAAAGTCAGTTGAGATCCTAAAATTAGTTTGAAACTCTATCAAAACAGATTTTCAATCCTTGTAATTTCCAACGACAATGTATTCTACCATGTGATTCAAAAGTGTTTGCAATATGTTCTATAATATGTTCCAAAAACGTTCGCAATGTGATCCAAAAGTAAAATTCATTAAATCCCTTAGCAGAACACATTCTGAACACTTTGTCAGCGGTTCTGGAACGCTTTTAGAATTCGATCTATGCGACGGAACGCATGTGGAACACTATCGGAACACAATTTTCATGAAAGCGCGCTAAATCTGTTCCGAATGTGTGTCCCGAGTTTGCAGTGTGTTTTACAATTGAGGCATCATCTTGTTATTATTAAAGACAAAATGAGATGCCTGATAGACGAACTTTTTTTGTCTCCCCTGCAAGAGTGTGAATGCTGTATTTGGAATACGTAATGTCGGTGTGGGGTTTGAACTGTTTCAAAGGTTTACTGTTTTATAAACTTTTTTATTAAAAATGAAGTTTCGCATTTAAAGTATAAAATAAACATCTAAAAAGGAATTCCATTCTTATTTGAAAAGTAGAGCAATTTTGTATAGTTAATATGTGCAATTTTTTTTTGGTAAATTAAAAAAATAACTAGATTTTTTTAAGCAAAATATCACTCATTTCTTTCGAAGACTTTGACACAATACAGAAATACCTAAGATTCTGCTATTTCGAAAATGAAAAGAAATACAGAGTTTTTAGCTTAAGTACTCACAAACTTTCTTATGCATGAACCATCAAAACTATTTCTTACCTGTAAAAAAAAAGAAAAAGAATGTATTAAAATTTTACAAAAACACAATGCAATTCATTTTACAATAAAAAAAAATATTTCATTGTATCCTACAAATTTATCCGTAATTAAGATCCCTGAGTATGTGTAATACTTTAATGAGTTAGCAAATCCAACCTTTTGATTGTCGCACTGGGTCTAGTCAAAAATATCGAAAAACCAGAAAAGGGAATGTATGAAAAATAATTATGTACGATTAATTATCTTAATTTTATTTATTATTTCCTTTTCTGCCCGTTTTCCGATGCTTTCGTCCCTACATAGGTTATCATGAGTACGATGACAAAATACACCAAAGCAGTATAAAACAAAATAAAACAAAGACAACTATGTAAAAATGGGATTTGAAGTAAACTTTCTGAAAGTTTTAGACTTATTAAATAAATACATATAATACTTTAATTTAAAAGAATACTATTACTTTCTACCACTTTGCGTTGATAAATACTCGTTATCAAAAAGAAGATAAATCTCGTTAATAAAATCATCGTTAAAAACGTTAAATAATGAGCCGCGTTTTAAAAGTCGCTAAAAAGACCAACACATTCATTTCAAAACACTTAACACGAAATTATATGAAAGGCTTAAATCAAAATATTGTGCGAGTCAAATTTGCAAAACCTATGCAAGAACTAAATGATGCATGAATACAAAACTTTGGCAAACATTTAAATGTTGCTTGGAAAATTCGAAAAAACAATCACGTTGTTTTAAAATTTATGCATTTTTATTATTGCATTGATAACACATTATGAATTTTGTGACGCATTTAAATACTTCCATACGAAAAAAATCAATAATTTTTTTAATATATATCAGCGACTCCCATCTAATATATTTCTGATTTTTATACTAAATAATAATTTATAATTGCGAAAAATTTAAGGAATAGTTAAAACACAAATCCGATTCCCAATTAAAAGCTATTTTTTATGTATTCATAAAAAATAAAACACTTAACTCTTATTTCTTTAACGGCGTCTTATGATAATAGTTTTCTTTCTTACTCTCCAAATAAAATAATGCATTATTTCTATTATAAGAAAAATGATTAAATTTTCAAAACAATATATAATTAAGTTATCTGTAAATAATCTCGTTTCCGAGATTGTAAGCTTTAAAATTAATATATTTTTTCATTTAATAACAAGAAATTCATGTTTCTCGCTGATGAAATAAATCTATTTTTTCTCCCTAACGACTAGTTTAACCATTTCGTAAATTTAAATAAAATAGAAATACATAATAGCCAATACAAATGAATCAAATTCTCATTTATTAGATAAATTGTATTATGGTATTATTTTTTTTAAACTTTATTTTCAACAGCAGAATAGATAATTTTTTCTTCTTTTCAAATTGCTTGCTTTATAAGAGTAAAAATGTAATATTTTGATTTCGATACGTTGATTATCAATTACGAAAGATATTTTAAGATAAATAATTTCAGTGAGATATTTCAGCTTTGGATTTTTTTACCTTAAAATTTCTTTTACATTTTTCTCATCTTGTTATTCAATTTCACAAACACCCAAATGTATTTTCATTAAAGATTTATCTAAGGTTGATTAAATTGTTTTTCTAGAGCGATATCTATGTTGGGGATTTGATATTAAATTTAAACCACAGTAAAGTGTAATATTACTATGAAGTGGTAAGGGTTACTCAATTGGAACTCTGAACCTTTTACATATTGGCCCATTACTGGATACTATACCAAAGTAAATACTTCACCGAGATAGTTAGTGTTTCCTCATTTTTGCTGTATACACATCTTCACAATCTATGATATTACCGCAAATTGATAATTATTTATGCATTTGAAATAAAAGTAAATTTTGGGACACAAATTTAGCGTTTTGGAATAGTTGTTGCAACAGTTTGCGAAAAAAATTGTGTGTTATAATTTTACACACTTTTCCAAATGTTTCCTATTGGCTGTGCATTTTACTTCGCATTTTGCTGTTGATTTTTTTTCGTGCATAAAAAATAACGTTTTAAACCCTATATTTAAAGTTTAGATATAAAAAATATACGACATGGTTTTTTTATTAACTATTAGTTACAAAAATACCTCATTACTGGTTTCTACTGCTTTTATATAATACAAGTTGTGACTTTTTCCGATTAAACGCTATATTTCAAAAATGAACCTTGATAAAAAAAAAATTAAAAAAACTGTAGCTTGCATTTTAAAACACAGTTCTTGAACAAATAACATAAAAAACAGACTTTAAAAGTTTGTGTGGAGTGATTCCCACAATTGAAAAAGAAGTAGCCTTTTAAAAAATTTCAAAATGTTGAATTTTTTTAAAAAATAAATGAAAAACTTCTTGTAAATATTTGATGTTATTGATATAAAATGTTTGTGTAGAGTGAACATTATATAAAAACCACTCTAATTTACAAGTTTGGGTAAGTGTTTCCAGAAATAATGTTTTGGGTACCCCTCCCCCATGTCCCCTTAAACCCTATATATTTCAAGAATGAACGTATGATAAAAAATAAATTTTAAAAAAATTAACTCGTTCTCCAAATTGACAATAACACTACATTGTCTGCAAAATTTCTATTTACATATTAAGACTTATTCAGAATTCCATTCACTCAGAAATATATAAACTTAACCTATAAGCCCAAAGATCCATTTATAAATGTTCAACTATCAAACTAGATCTTAATTACATGATCAAACGCTTGCTTTCTGGCTCGCTACCAATCACCCACTTAGCCAGAAGTATAAAAGCCGACATACATTATCCTATCTTAATTGCACCTTCCTTCAAAACAACATACATCCATACTCTTCCCATTTTACATAAATATGCATACCATTCCACTCAAAGCCAACACTTTCGATGAAGATTAAGCATACGATTTTTCATCGTTTCACGCCTTCTGAATATTAAGATGCAATATTTGTGTTATTTAGAAGTAGTTGGTTAAGAGGGTTGTTGTTAATTGTTGACAAAAGTGGCTTTAATGAGTTAAAATGAAATGATGTTGAAATATGAATATTTTTTTATGAATTAATCGTTTTTGAACTCCGATGTTTGAAATTGTTCACATATATTGAATATAAATAAGCATAGTTCTTATTTTTGTAGGGGATGGGGCTGGAGAGCCCAGTCGGTTAGGCACTCGCCTAGCATGCGAACGGTCCCAGGTTCAGGCATCGCCAAAATAACTGCCGACCTATAAACGGCCCGTGTAAGGGAGTGCACGTTAAATATCCTTCAAAGTCCTAGCGCTGCGTGCTATGTCGCCCTTAAAGGCTGCGTCTTATGCCTACTCAGGTGTCGGCTCGTCACTTGACTGTGATGGGAATGTTTCTTATGATGTCACCCTCTCCTTACGGAGATTTTATTGGTTGTTTAGTTTTCTTTCCGTTCTACTGGAAACAAGACTATTTCTATGAACTAGCAACAAAAAAAAAAGATATATACCATACTTTCAGTAATTGTTTGCCCATTTGAACAATAACATTAAAAAAAGAAACTCAAATTCAAACCTACGATGTTGTTGATTTACCTGTATGATTTAATTGCTCAATTTCAGCCCGTCAAAAATAGACTTTTTAAAGGGCTAACTTTTCTATTAACTCTGTATTTTGCTAGCATCAGGTGTCATCTAACCCTGGACAAGAACGAAAGTACCTAAGCGTTTAGTATCAATTTCTCATGATCAATATTTCACAGTTTGTAAGGCGTTTGACAAACCCCTAAAGTAGCAATTCATATCCCACGATTTCAAACATAAAACTCTTTCTCTGAATAAACGATTTGAACGAAGAAGAATGTGGTTTGTTTGTGGGAAAGAAGACAATGATTGACGAAATTGTGGTAACCTTGGACGCGGGAGCGTTCTAGTTTAAGCGAATTAGCTGCCGAGTGTTTTTAAACGGTTTTAGGCAACAGTTGTCGTAATTCTGACGTTACTGCAGCCGTATCCATTCCAGTCATCCCTTTATATAAATCTCCATTACTTTGGGTCGGGATAGCCTGTCGGTAAGGTCTTTTGGACTGGCGTCCCTCAGGTTGCGAGTTCAAGCCCCGCTGCCTTCCGAAGACAACGTCGTGACTGGTGCATGTTATTTTTAAATCCATCTTGGTCATAAAGTTCTCTAAGTTCCCATACCAAATCAATACCTATGGGGTGACAAATCAATTGTGGAAGTCCTCTAGTTGGCCTCTTGTCTCTAAAAACTAGATGGATCCACTTATGTGTGTGTGTTGTGTCTGTCTTACTTGACGAATGTTTAAAAAGGCTCGAATAGGCTCGTTTACATGAGCCATCGAATCCTTGGAATGAGAACAAACATGATTGTTCCCTCTTGGGGATTTTCATCCAGGCAGAACCGACATTGCAGTGTTTCATTGGGGGGTTTCGCAAACCCTCCAATCAAGGAGAGTTTATCGTTCCATTCCTTGGATTCGGTCACAGACTATCATTTGGGTTAGAAATCCGGCTCAACCGCTTTTTCCCCTAATGGGGATTTTGGCATTTCATGGATATGATGGTTCACGTAAACGCTCCTACTATTTAAGTCTACCAACTAATCAATCCATTGCTTCCATATTCAGCCACCACACTCAACTCGAACCCACAACCAAAGCAAACCTCCATAATCACCACTCGGTAGTCCACAATCCTTCACCCCACGTGACACATCCGGAGTAGAGTTGAGTTGAGATGTTTCCTCCCTTCTGCGCGCCACTAGGAAGAGGAGTGGCGGGAATTCAGGTATCAATCATGGGATGCTTGATAGGCCATACATAACAGTGCGATCTTCCGCCGCGGAACCCTTTGTTCTGGGGTCTAATTAATGGAGTGGACAAAGGTGCAGAATGGACGATACTTACCGAAGAGTTTCAGGGGAAGTTTAGCGAGTGGATGGACATTAGATCTTTTGTCTTAGACCTCAAAGTTTGTCTTGATGTGTATTAAGCGTTTTATTGACCGCAGGGGAATAGATTTTATTATTTTAAAGATTTGAAAATTAGGACGTGTTCGACCATAGAGTTAGGAAGTAGAGGGGGCTATCAGTTTAAATGGTTTGAAGCAGGGCTGTGAGGTTTTTCGAGCTACTACGCGTAACAAACCAGCACTGAGGTATCCCAAGATGCACCCCTTTAGCGGTTTTTTGAGCTACTGAGCATAACATAGAAGCCGAAGCTATGGAGACTGGCACTGAGGTATCCCAAGATGCACAGCTCTAGCCTGCTTCTTTTGTGCGTTACTGCGCGCATACATCGGCCGCTCTATTATTTTTCCAAACTCTATGTGTTTGATACACAGTAAAGATGAACACCTCTGATGCTTCCACAAAAGTTTAAATATCTAACATTGGTGTCACATTTTAAATGCTAGCAAAGAAATAATCATCAATAACTGAGTTCATTAAGAATAAAGGTCGGTATTCATGAATGATTTAACTTTATTCCGTAACTTTGTGGTAGGGTTTTTTACATTAATAAAAAAATTTAAAGCAGGCCTATATTAAACAATTTGACATGCTAATAGGAAATAAAAATAAATAACTCAAAATATTGTTTTTTAAGTATGATTTACTCACAGAATATTTTGCATATTACATATTACTTGCAATGCATTAATTTTATTCATAGAATTTTACAAACAATACATTTATTGTAATATTTTAAAGAATATTTTCTTTATTATGAATCAATTGTAGGAATTAAGGTGTATTGTTATTTAACATAACGTAAATGAAAAAGGAAAAAAAATATTTAAATTATTAATGTGTCTATCTTTTTATTACTAACAAATTAGTGATTAATCAATAAAATATATTCCTTAAAAATATTAACAAACGTTCATCATGCACTTAAGCCTTCGGTCAAATACTTCCAACTACTCAACCAAAAGTCATTGTAAATATTTACTTTCTGAACACAACACCCCACACACCCCATATTCACAGCAAACCATGGTCTAAAATATTTAAAATTTAATTTATGAAGGGGCTCACAAATTAAAATAACTTTCACGGCCTGAAGAATAATTCATTAGAGTGCTTGAACTCGGTCTCACGATATCTCGTATCCCCACGGGTATCTCCGAGACTTTCGTCTACAGAGCTGAGGGAATTGAAGGACGTCACATAATTAATAATTATATCTCCATTTATCTTTAAATAACCGAGTAAAGTATTCCCGAGACGTTTAAATTAATTTTATAAAGCTGCAGAGTGATGTGGATAATTTATAATATATTGTTTCAATTGTTTATATTGTTTTAATTGATTTTGTTTACGAGAGAGGTACAGACGTGTAAACCCGTCAACTAAACCGCCACATAGTTGTTAATTTTAACATTTTAATTAGTTTTAAGTATTTATGAGTCTTTAAAAACTAAAGAGTACAGGGGAAGAACCACTTTATTTCGTAGAAGGCTTTCCTTAATAGCCTGTTTGGGGATGATAGCGAGAAATCGCCAAAAATGGTGTAAAGAAACCGGTTACTCGAGTTGTTTATCTTTCGCGGCAACCTTGGTATACGCTATGGATGAGTATATACGAATAAAGCGTTTGTAACTCAAATGAAGTACCGACAGAAAAACCGGTTTCCGGCCGCCAATGTGCGCCAAGCAGGTACAATTACGGAAGGACTCCAAAGAAATCAAGCGGTTCTTCCCCTGTACTCATCAACTATTTACAACATATATGAACTTTTAAAAATGATTTATTTAAATTAGTAACCTAATTAAAATTTCATCTTGTGAAAGCTTACACCTCTGAAATCTGTGTACCCCTCGGAGGAATAAAATTTAAACTATGCATTATAGGTGTGCATTAAGAATGGGTTACATATTTCCACAATTGTTTCTTACTAGCGAGCTTTGTAGTTAGTTTCAATTTATCGTTCGCTCTTACATCAGGTGCTCTTCTAATACAGGGTGAGGCAAGCAAAAGTGGCCCTAGAGATAGGAATACGTTGAAATGCTTGGCTAGAAAAACTCTTGAAGCATTCTTATCTCTAGACCGGGACCACTTTTGTTAGCCTCACCCTGTATAAAATGTACCACCCTGTATATAATACAAACCCAGGCCTTTGGTATGGTCTGTCGGATTAACTTACATCAGTTTTGCGAGTGTGAGCTATCCATTTTTTTAGAATACATTCTGCAATCGGCATATGATTTAAATTTCAAAGATCACTTAATCAGTTAAACATTGAAAATTTCACTAATTAAGAAAAGCGTAGGTGTTGCAAGCAAAAAATTACTTTTATTCTATAGCTTAAACCTCTTAACTTCCATAATGGAATTTAATTACGTGTACACACAGCTATGTTTAATGGCAAAACACCTGAAATCGTTAGAGCTTACACCTAAAAAAACTGTACTCTCAAAGACTTAAAAATCAAAATATGCATTAAAGGTAGTGATTTAAGAATGGGTTAAATTTTTTCACATTTATTTTTTATTACCAGCGGAGACTTATAGTTAGTTTTACCCTATCGCGCACTGTTGCATAAACTGTTCTAACCCTTAAGTAAAATATCAACCCCGGCCTTTTTAATACGTAGTCGGATTAGCGTCTTTTTGTTTTGCGAGTGTTAACTATATTTTATAATAAAACCCAAATCGACGTTAGTTAAAATTACTACAATTATTTTCTTTTTTCAAGAAAATAGTACTATTTAATACAAAAAAAAATAGTTGTCAGCAAAAAAATAAATGACCTAAATTCTATAGCTTAAACCTCTTTAACTCCCATAACGGAAAATCCCCCTTTTTTTAGTTTACACTGCCTATGTATAATAACAAACACCTTGATTTAGCTGGGACCCAAAGAGTGGAATGAAGAAAAAAAATTCTCATCTTCCTGAGGGTAATTAATCTTCGCAAAGAAGACAGTTGATTATTCCGCCCCTTGAGGTAGAGTCGTGGAGACTGGAATAAAGTTGGGATGCATTTGAAAAAGATCTGAAGCTGTTATTAAATAGCCAAATGGATGTTGTACGCCCAAGTAAACCAATGTGCGGGCTCTTATGATGTACACTCTTAAAGCAAACGAGCGATTTTAACTCAATCTGAGTAAATTTTCACTCCTTTCAGTGTTAAAAATGCACCCCGTGTGGATTTCACTCTTTTTTGTTAAACCTCCAACAATCTTAAAAACAAACGAGTGGTTTGAGGTGATTAGGAGCGATTTAGGGCGATTACAAGAGATTTGGGAGTTAATTTTCACTCCTTTCCAATGTCGAAAATGCACTTCTCCTATATGGGTTAATTTCACTCTCTTGCTTAAAGAGTGTAGGATGTAATTAGAGTGCATTGCAATTACTGGTACATTGAAACTAATCAGAAGAAACTTCAATGCTTCAAAACGCATAATTGAAGTGCTAAAATAGGTTTCTAACATCTTTACGACGAGACATACTCACAATGAAATATGGTACTTTGGGATTATCTCGTCTTCCTACCAACGCTCACAACATCCCTAGGATCTTTTTTTTTTTTTACAAATCAGACATTACACTTAAAAAAAAGAAACAATGTTTACACAACGAATGTATCAAATCATACTAAATAAATAATTATCTCCAAATATATTACCAAAAGTGTTGGGTTTGGAGCAATAGTAGACAGGGTTAATTCCAAAGTTAGCGAAAAACTTAAATAAATATTATCCTAATTGTTTGGTTGTTTAAATATCAGAACTCAAATCGAAACCACACCCACGAACCCAAATGCTGACTATTATATCCGTCTAAAATATGTCGAGTAGTAGTTTTTAAAAAAAAATGTAGCACAAGATCCGAATCGAAAATATATTGGTTACATATTTCCCTTCACATATAAAAAAATCCTAGTGCATTTGTAATTTTGTGATTGAAGCTAACAAAATACAACAATAGACTGAATTCAACGAAACTCTGACGAACTTCATCGCGAGGAAAATGCCAAATAAGTAGCCAAGTATTACTTTGGGCTTATCTTGAAAGTGATGTTAGCTTCAATTGGTGAACAATTTCCGCATTATTTGCGTGCTCTCAGCACCTTCGTCGCATTCTAATCTCCATGCAAAAAGTAAACAGGGCCCAACCTTTAGAAATCCATACTTTATTACGAACTACAAGGTGAATAAAAAGTTATTTGTTTAGCTCCAGTTTTTTGGTTTTTTTTAGTGAATGGGACCGTATTATTAAAATTTTTTAATCCAGAGAATTCCTGTCAGAAATGAGAAAACAGAGGGTCATTATGAAATTGAAAGGGTGTTTTTTCTAGTTTTCCTTGGCGTCTTGTCCAAGTTTTTAATCTCAAAAGTTGATGAGGGGCTCCGTGTTATTTGAAGGTGAGTTTTTGTTTGTGGTTAATTAAAATCTCATGGAGAAGGATTGTCGGGACTGGGGGATTTTCAAATTAAAACTATAATGATGTTTTCGGAGAATATGTGAAGATGTAGCTGTAGAACTCGTCTACTTCAATGCTTAATTATGGTATAGGGTCCGGCACGTCCATTGGCGACTTCGTCGTCCAATTGAATTCAACATTATCAAAACTCGAAAATTAATTAATCGGACCCTATATCTTAGTTGTTGTTAAGAGAATGTTAGCTTTGAAGTTGCAGCTTGAGTTATGTATCTGTATGATGAAGGATAAACCTTCTGTTTTGCACAAAAACACGTTAATGTTTCAATAAAACACATTTTTCTTCAAGAATTATATCATTTTTCCTATTCTCATTTCATACTGGTGACATTATGTAACTGCCTTATCTATAAACTCTCTATTAGTATGTTGTAGATTGTTTAATGCTTTTTCCGAGACGGACATGCTAAATATGTAACGCTATAGATACTTAGTATTTATCAATTGTTTAATATCTTTTCGAAATGGATATTCTAACAAGTTTTACAACCACGCACTTTGGAGAGACAGCGCTCTAATCTTAGTGCAAATTTGTGTGGGATTATTGTCATGTTAAAGAACCTAAGGTAAAACTAATAAACTTTTTTATTTTAATCTACGATTGATTATATGTATTGCCATTAAAAACATAAATTTCTTAATACCTATGCACATTGTAGCCTGAGGACTTGAAATATACACTCTTAAAACAAACGAGCGATTTTAACTCAGTCTGAGTTAATTTTCTCTCCTCCAGTCTTGAAAATGCACTTCTCCTAGAGGAGTGAATCCTTTATGTGTTAAACCTCCGACAGGATCACTCCTAACGAGTGATTTTAACTCAGTCTGAGTTAATATTCACGCCTTTCCAGTGTCGAAGATGCACTTCTCCAACAGGAGTATATTTCACTCTTTTGTTTTAAAAGTGCAGTACACATCACTTGTACTGCCTATGCTTTTACATAATAATTTATTTGTATACACAAAAACAAACATAAAGTATTACACGTTAAATAAAATTCCTAGAAATGTAACGCTAAATTTTTAGCAGTCCAATTATATTATTTTCAATTTTGATTGATCTATACAATTAAATGCCAAAAAGTTCGAAATATATATATATATATATGAAACGAAATTCCATTCCTAATACTTAAAATATCCTATTAATTATTTTCCACTATTTAAATATCCCATATGTCCTTAATCCCCGATACAACTTTGTCGTATTAGTTTTTCCGCTCTCCGATAATGCTCAGTCCACATCTCCAGCCTCATATCATAAGACATTGACTCATCATATCTTTCGATGACCACGTGACCGCCACTGAAGCAACACAGCTCCTAATTTGTACCTACGCACTTCAGAAGATAACACCATGTAGAAAGCACGTCCAAATTTGGGCTCTCCGCCCAAACCAAATAAACAGTCTTAATACCCCTGTCTTGGAGACTATTTTGTAACTCAACATGTTACAATTAGTCGACAGGATGAATCTTGCGGAATTTTTTTTAAATAAAAAAAACAAGTGTGACTTTCCCCGGCCACGAACTGTAACTGCGTCATTGGCTATTTGCGCAGTGTGACTTTCGGCCTTGCCTTGCTTCTATCGCTCTTCCACCTGACGCCGAGGCGGACAATGCCCATGGCCTGCCCGTTCCCTCAAGAACGACCAGCGCTTGCCAGTCTGCGCCACCAGATGCCCCACCTTCCGTGCCAGCATAAAAAACTGCCCAGCACCGTCCTGGAGTGTGCCATCAGCGAGAGCCAACGCCGCAGACGACCCGCACCGGACTCACATTCGACCCCATGCCAGCACCGGTTGATCACCAACCCTCAACCGGCAGGCCAGTGCCCGCAGACCAGCATAAAGACTGCTTTTCCTCCCACCGGACGTCGAACCCCGCCCGTGACCGGTCCCCTGCCTCCATCGGCAGAACCAGTGCCGCCCGACCACGCCCCGATGTCCGTGCCAGCAGTGGTGTGCCTGGCTTCCCTCTGGCCGCGCTGGTCAACAGACCCCAACCATCGGACACCCTCTGCGTAGAAGCCAGATCGCCAGCCCCGAAGACAAACAGTGTGTTTCGAGTTGTTGACAGTCCAGTGTCGCCGTGTGTTGTGTTGAGGTTGCCAGGAAAAATGGCGCCAAACGCGCCAAGTGAAAAAGCCAAATTACCGCCAATGTTTACTTACCACCTCTTGTTTACAAACATTAAGAGTTTTGTTTAAAGTTAATAAGTCTTTGATCAAATAATCTAATTTGGTATTAATTATTAAAAACTAATAACTATAATTGATTGAACAAAAAAAATTATTTTACAAAAATTAATTATATTAATATTTTTAGAATTTAAAACCAAATTGCTACTCATGTTTGTAAACAAATCAAGAAGATGCAACCCCAACCTAATGCGGCATTTATTGATATAATTAATGCAATGGGTTTAAAATTATAATAATATTAAGCAAAATATTTACTTTAAGTTATTGAAAGCTCTTGTAATGCCTTTTTGCAATGGTTTTCCAAATATTGTTTATCTGCGTGCCGTATTGTTAACTAAAAATTTTACATCATTCACCTATAAATTTTTAGATTTAAGTGTAAATTGTTATAAATGTGTTTTTTCATATAAGTGTAATTAAATTTAACGAGGCTCAGGCCCCTTTAACCCAACCAAAAATGTGGTTAAACCCCACACATATTTTATTCATTTACTTACCCAGTTTATCAAAGATGTGGTTAAACCCCACACATATTTTTTTTATAAATCAAAGATGTGGTTAAACCCCACACATATTTTATTAATCAAAGATGTGGTTAAACCCCACACATACTTTTTATTAATCAAAGATGTGGTTAAACCCCACACATATTTTATTCATTTACTTACCCAGTTAATCAAAGATGTGGTTAAACCCCACACATATTTTATTAATCAAAGATGTGGTTAAACCCCACACACCTTTTATACCAAATATGTTATATGATCTATGTGAATATTACCCCCCTTATTTTTATGCCTCCCATTTTCCACCAATGTCCCCGACCCAGTTTTTTACCGTATTTTATTATTTTTTACAGGCTTTTATCCGTTTCCCCATTTCGATAACAATCTCTCAGTCAGATTGTTCACCAGTTTTTTTTGGTCACACCGTTTTTTCCACAACTTACCCGTGTTTCTCTGTGAGAACACCCAAGCTTCGATTTCTGGTTTAGGTAGATGTGACCTCGTGTTCATCTTTCTACTCCAGTACCAAATTCTGATTGATTTGTGTTGAAACAAAACGGGTGTGACCTCAAGATTTCTTTCACTGCACTTCCCCTTTGCAGTTTTTACTTTTTTACGTTTCCATTTTTTAACATGCCATTTTACCTGTTTAGTTAGGCCGGCCGCCACTTTTATATTTTTCGTGTATATTTTTTATACACTTATGTCAGTATTTTATTTTAAATTGTCCATTTTTCAGAAATATCTTTTCAGATGTTTCTTACGAAATCTTGTTGTTTATGTAGTATTTGCCCTTGCCATTTATTTTCATGTGTTTCCCATGAGTCACCTGTTACTAATTTGTATTTTTGTTTTATATTTTATATGCTATATAATTTTTTTTTCATGCTATAGATTTCATGTAACTTGTGAAGGTGGCTGATCACGTGAAGTCCTTTTCTATTACATTTCAATTAAAGTTCCTGCTTTTTTGCCTACTGATGGCCTGATCAACCATTAGTTGTCCGAAAGCCCCCTCTTCCAACATTTAAATTTATTAGACGTACCCTAACTTGAAATTTTTTTTTCTCTCCTCTTGCTGCCACTTTGCGGAGGGGGGAAATGAAACGAAATTCCATTCCTAATACTTAAAATATCCTATTAATTATTTTCCACTATTTAAATATCCCATATGTCCTTAATCCCCGATACAACTTTGTCGTATTAGTTTTTCCGCTCTCCGATAATGCTCAGTCCACATCTCCAGCCTCATATCATAAGACATTGACTCATCATATCTTTCGATGACCACGTGACCGCCACTGAAGCAACACAGCTCCTAATTTGTACCTACGCACTTCAGAAGATAACACCATGTAGAAAGCACGTCCAAATTTGGGCTCTCCGCCCAAACCAAATAAACAGTCTTAATACCCCTGTCTTGGAGACTATTTTGTAACTCAACATGTTACATATATATATATATATATATATATATATATATATATATATATATATATATATATATATATATATATATATATATATATATATATAATATATATATATATATATAGATATATATATATATATATAGATATATAGATATAGATTATATACACATACAATTTAAGTGTTTCCTTTTTGTACGAATTTTATAAATGTTAAGTTAAAAACCCCTTCATAGGTTATATTAAACCTTAATTAACTGTCTTAACAGTTGCTTATGCATGACTGAAGTGTTTCATAATTATTTACGCATTCTGAAAAAAGAATTATAAGCATCGCTGCAAAGTAAGGTCTATTCTGCAAGTTCAAACATCACACTTTTGTCGTTACAGAAGAACGTAATTTTCAAAGGTTTTCCTCCTTTATCCACCTAACTATTTCCTCGAACATAACTTTACTCCCACAACAAATCCTTCATATAAACCCGAGAACTAATATCGCCATGATATGTGTGACGTCAACCAAACACTAATCAAAACTTTCACACTAACAAGACCTTATAACCAATCAAAAAGATCCGAACAAGAGTATTTTCATTTATGGGAAATCGTAGATCAATTTCTTTGCTCAGCCATTATTAAACGGGAGTAAAGCATTGGCCCTCTTCAAGAATTTATCCCTAGAATATTCCCTATAGGGAATTATGAGACGCACGGTTTAAGACTTAATATTCTGTAGATTAAAGATTCGGTGTTTATGAGCGTGTGAGTCTTTCCCCGAAGACGTAATAAAGCAGACATGTTAAGGATGAAATTTTTATACCAGTAACTATAAAATTAGTTCTTATATACTTTCTCATAATTTAGTATCGTAATGAGTCGTAATAAGATCTTAAAATTATTCAAAATATTTTTTATTTGAATGCGAGATTAAGAACTACAACATTTAGAAGATTATACATTATTATAAATAATTCAATATCAACATTAATTCGAGACGCTTCCCTAATATTTATGAGACGCATCGTTTGATGTGATTTTGTGAATTGAGTGTGATTGATGTGATGTTTATTATTTTTACCTTAGGTTCTGTTACATGACAATAATCACACAAAAATTTACACTATGGTTACTGGTTAGAGAGCTGGCCCTCGGTACGTGGGTGTAAAACTTGTTAGAATGTCTTTTTCGAAAAGATATTAAACAATCTATAGGGGTACGGTTAGATACATAAATATTCCAGCTTGTTTGCTTGATCAGAGACCCACTTTATAAGCCTTCGCAGAGTAAGACAGACACATAAAGATTTTTTTTCTGTCACAAAGAAAGGACGTACACCCAGGGCGAAGGCGGGAATCGCACCCGTTAAAGCGCGCAGACTGCTAGTGTAATGGTCCAAACCACTCAGTCATCAGGGCCCCAATGATTATGATGGAATTGTTCTTTCGGTCTTTCGAAAGGTCCAGCGATCGAGTCCCAATGCCAATGAAGACCCACCGAGTATATGCGGAGTTACGTGCTCGTTAAATCTGTTTGTACGAAATTCCTGCGGGCGGTCATGGCGCAATTTCCCACGGGTACAGGTTTCTGGATACTTTTTCCCATATCCTTCAGGGACATGTCTAAATTGTAGAGGTGGCAGCATCTGTCACTTATGTGTGTGTTGTGTCTGTCTTACTTGGCGAAGGTTTATAAGCGGGTCTCTGACCAAGCACAGAAACTTAAAAATATATGTCAACCAGCCAACCAAGCAATAATCCTTATAATATTAGAAAATCTAAGAATTATCGAATTTTTCAAGAAAAATAACTAAAAAATAAAAAATATTTTTATAATTTTGTATAGTGACAAGGCTTTATAAAAAAAAAATAATGAAATTATTTCAATGTCATTATTACAGAGATAAGGCTTTATAAAAAAAAATACTGAAATTATTTCAATGTCATTATTATAGTGTTTACCATAATAATTATGAGACGCTCTCATTCGGAATTATGAGACACTCAGTTTGAAGCGTCGCATTCTGTAGATTAAATATTAGGTTGGACTTATGCGTCCTTCCCCAAATTCGAAATTAAATCGGACATGTTTATGATGGAATTGTTCTAGAGGACAATCAGGATTAGTTAGTATGTGTTGAGTAACTGTGATTAACGATTATTTTGTAATTTTTGCCAGTAACAATGTGAACTACAAGGTTATAATAAATACAATTTTTAAAAAAATCTATCCAATATCATTATAATATATCATACCATAATTTGCTGAGACACTTGCCTCTGTAATTATTAAACGCAAGAATAAAGACTTCCTTATCTGTAGATTAACTTATGCGTCTTTCTTCGAATACGAAATTAGAGCAGACATGTTTATGATGGAATCGTTCTAGCGGACAATCAGGATTAATCATATATGTGACTGTGAATTCCATATACTAAATACCATGGTATATCGCAGAACCAACAAGTTATTATTTATTCCAAGTATTGGTTTGCTGAGTATTTAACCTCTTAAGACCCCAGCAATATCATGCACGTATGTTTTAATCTAAACATACTTTTCATACAAATATATGCTAAAAAGTATGTTTTGCGAAGTAATCTTTTTTTTAAAAAAATTATGTTTAATAGATACTTAGAGACACGCCTTAAAAGCTAAAAATGCACATTTTTGTGCTATAAATGCAACAAAAACCACCGTATTACTTATTTGCAGTTTACATTACATTTTAACATTGTTTTAATGCAAAATACCTTTTAGTTTAACTACTAAAACAACAAATTTAAAAATTTGAAATAAAAAATCATAATATTTTTTTAATAACTCTAAAATTGTCTTGACCCTCGTTCAACTTCATTTTTTATAGAAATAAATGACTGATACCTGCAATCAAAGGATGAAAACTAATATTTGGATATTCATCTATCGGACCAGGTCAATTTGGGAACTAATCAACGTATGTTAATTGTTTGTGGGGAGGTTTTAAAAAATATCCCCTAATGGAGACGCCAGGTCGCAAGAGGTTGAATTAGAGATTTACGCGTTGTTTGCTTTTTAAGTGCGCATGCACCAACGCGAATTTAAGTAAAACTGGATTTGTTTTCCTTCAATTTAATGTATGATTTGTTATATTTAGTATAAAATAAACTCCTGTAATGTACCATTAAAACTAGGACTTTCTTTTACGGACACCCTGTATATTCATTCGATCCATGATTCACGCAAGTACGACGACCGATCGGCATCCAGAAAACTGTATTATATGCTTCCAATTTTAAAGGAAGCCAAAAACTTATTTCTATTTCTATTATACGTAACAAAGTTTTTTGTTAAAAAATGGTCAAAGTAACCGCACCGCGCAAGGCTTAAAACTTATTTTTCCAGCAACATAAACAAGTTATTCAAGCTGTCAACTTTAATAAATACTAAGATGTAAAACCAAAATATTCTTCTTATTTTTAAAAACTTTAGCTTCGAAACTCGTAATACAAATGAAGAACACGCATTCCTCTACTAGAACATAATATTTTTCTTTGCATTCTCGAGAAAAATGAAGAATACATTTGACGTTTGAAAGACTTCTTTGTCCCTCGCGGGCAGACGGGAAAGACAGAACTTTCCCAGAGAACGAATTTTTCAATTCTAACGACATCCCTCAACAGAAAAATAAAAAAAGAACTATCGCTATTGTTCTAGCCACACACCAGGGAGTTTACTCTGAAACAATTAAAAGTTCTAGACGTTATTCGAAATTAAATGACGCATCAACGGGTCTCGCTTTCGAGCGAAACTTCGCATTGTGTGAATGCCATGGCGGTAAGAATGCTACGAGAGATGTCGTTGCGTAAAAAACCAATAATAAAATTGGTTTGATAGATGAAACCAGAAATCGAGTCCGGAATAGGCCCACATCACGGCCAGCTTCAATAGCAAGGCCAGAGAAGCTTTCGTAGACGGAATTTTTGACGTCACTGTTCCGAGTGCCGGAGATCGAGAAAGTAGTTCGGACGCATTCGGAACCCTAAAAATGAGGTCATCCGTGAACGAGTGGTTCCGAACAGGTTTCGAGACAGATTATCTTCATCTTTGGAACATCGTCACTCGGAACTATGACGTCAAAATTTCCGTTCCCCGAGGATGTTTGGGAGAGATTCTTTGTTCACTGTAAAAAATTTGGCCTGAATTTACTTGCAATTACTAAGTAACTTTACAGGTATTACCCCATTTACTAGAAAATCACCTGTAACCAATCTCTTATAGTAGGTTTACTAAACAAACTGCTGTAGTAATACTAAGTAAATTGATGTAACGCCTACAGCGCCCCCTGCCTATGTTTTCTAGAGATGCGTCGTTTTCCTAGCAGCATTGTTTCTTGAAATTTGTTCGATTGGTCATCGGATTTAGCGAAAACTCACCGGTGATCGTATCTGTAATTTGAATGTGCGCGAGTCAAAATCAGCAATCGATGAACGAAATTCTATTAATAAAAGTCATTGATTCGATATCGGTCAAAGGTAAAAATTCAATTTAATGTTCGTTTCATCGGAAAATTATGACGAATTGATAATCGCAATGACAAGAAACAAAAAAAATCAATTGTAAAATTTCTTAATCAATAACACAAAACTACTTTAACGATCAAGATTTTAAGCTCTTTATTTACACGCAAATGAACAGCAAGTCCCGATGGCAGCGAGGTTCCGCGCAGTTCCTCGTTGCAAGCGAGCGCGGATCCGGGGATACGTGGGTTCGAGCCTCCGCAAATTCGAAATAACTGACTAACAAGAAAAATTAGTGGTGTCCTCTCGTTTGAAATTTTTGAAACTGTTTATAGTTTCTTAGTAAACTTACATGAAAATCCCCTGTAAAGCTACTGCAAGTTTCTTAGTAAACGTACAAGCAGAACATCTGTAAATCTACTACAGTTTTCTTAGTATGGTTACTAAGGAAATGTGTGTGTTACTTACTAAGTTTAATGCAGTAAGGTTACTAGAAAAGTTCATGGCACCTGAGTTTCCTAGAGATTTTCTAGTAATACTACAGATTTTTTTTTACTGTGTTCTTAGTAATTGAGTTGGCCGTGCCAGCATTAACGCTAACACATAGTCCGTTTTGCATGCTACGGTTTCATAATTTTTTCATACCAACGGATGGCTGGAAGCCCAGTCAGTACGACGCTTGCCTTAGATACGAAAGGTCCCGGGTTCGGGTCTGAAAGTTGCCTCTCTGTAACTGCCGAACTAGAAACGGTCCATTCGACCAAGGGCAGGTATGTTTGAATTATCGTCACACTAGAGCTACACGAGGGCTATTGGTGACGGGCGTCGTAATTTAGATCAACAGTAAGTGACGAGCCGACACCCGAGTAGGCACCCAACTTAACAGTTAAGGGCGACATCGGACGCAGCGTTGGTACTTTGGAGCGTATTGAACATGCACTCCCTCTACACGGGGTATTATTCGTCGGACATTTTTGGCTGCGTGGGCCGTTTATCCATTTGACCAAATAGTCGATGAATACACTCTTAAAACAAAAGAGTGAATTCCACTCCAGTTGGAGAAGTGCATTTTCGACACTGGAAAGGAGTAAATATTTTCTCAGACTGAGTTAAAATTACTCGTTTGGAGTGATCCTGTCGGAGGTTTAGCACGCAAAGGATCCACTCCAAAAGGAGAAGTGCATTTTCCAGACTGGAGGAGTGAAAATCAATGAGACTGAGTTAAAATCGCTCGTTCGTTTTAAGAGTGTATAATACCCTGCATAGAGGGAATATGTGGTTAATATGTTTCAAGGCTCCAACGGACACCCCGTACGATGTCGCCCGTTTAAGTTACGTTGGGTTGTTGACAAATTGTTACCGACAATTGTTGAGCTCACATATCAATTATTGCGTCCGTTTTAGAAGATCTGTCATGCAATAAACGACTGTCCATATTTCATTGAAAGTTGATTACGCCAATCAAATAGGTTTGGCAACCCTGCATTATACTTTTATTCTTGCCTTCACACAAAGGTTGTTTTTCTCGCCGATTCTTTGGGTAAATGGACATTAAGGAGAATCGATTCTGCTGTCTCCGAAAACGATTCTCAAGCATCGATTATTGCAGGACATGGCCTTTGAAATGGAATCGTTAATTGGTGGGCTAAGAAATTGTCATTGACAATCGCCTTTCGAAAATGTGGATTAGCGATTAGGCGTAATTTTGGCTGAAAGATCAGTTGTGACCCCAAAATCGAGATTTAGTTGATTTGGTTCGATTTAAAATTACAACGATACGACGATTTTGGTAACATATTTCTCTTGGTGACATATTTGATAGAAAAAGTTATTCCTCAAAAGACCTCGCCATTGTTCAAACAAACACACCATAGAATTTACTCTGGAGCAATTAAACGTTGAAGACTTTTATTCGAAATTAAATGACACTTCAACGAATTTCGCTTTCAAACACAACCCCTCATTGTTCTATGGAACGCTTGACAGTCTCGCGCCGATTCTAAATCCGATTCTCTAGATAAATGGAAGCGTAAAGAATCGATTCTTCTCAACTGGGCTATTCGAAGTATCGATTATTGCACGACAGGGCTTCTAAAATCCAATCGTTAATTGGTGGGCTTAAGCAATATTGTCGGGAGGAAGCAGCTAGGGACGTTTGTTATGTTGACGATCGTAATGGGGAGAATGTGTTAACATAATCTATTGGCAGGTTCTTTATTCTGGAAATTTATTTCTGGGATTGACTAAAGTGTGTACCCTGTCATTCTAGTTTATTAGCTCCGCGAGAAAGTGGATGGGGACATAAGCTTAAATAAAAGCATTTAACTCTTTTATTTAAACTTGGCTCCTTGGCTCCAAGTTTAAACTTGGCTTTATTTAAACTTGGCTCGTTAAGCTTAAACTCTATCTATATGCACTTGACTTGACAATAAAATTTACTTTAATTCCCTTGTGATTACAGCTTACGTTAAGATCTAGATGATTTGATAAGATGACTTGGATGTGAATGGTGCATTTCGTTTATTTTAAATTAAGGTAGTAAAACAGTCTTTTTCTTAAGAACATATTAATAGGAATGTCACACTGAAATTTGAATAGCATCTTCAGTTTTATTTTGACAAAAGATTGTTCAGTTATGTCTTATTTTATGCTTTAACAATGGTAGCATATTTACCTCCTTTTTAAATGCTAAATGAAATATGACAAAAGTTTTAAAGGCATATATGTGTCTAGGAGATATTCTAAAGTTATGGAAAATGTCAAAAATTAACGGTGATTTTCCGAAATATTTACTAAATTACTCATAAAATGTTTTGTACAAGTACCAGTGAGTGACATTGAGCAAAAAATATTAGACATTTACCGCAAAGGACATATGAAATCGTTTAATGTTGAAAATCAGTATTGTTACGATGAATATCGAAAATTATCGATAAATGTCCGAAGTTCGAGAAATGTCGAAAATTACTAATCAATTTTTTAAATATATTTTTTTTTAAATTGCTCACAATATAATTTTAGTACAACAACCGTTGAATATCCCACCGTCATCAGACAGTTAATTACCATAACATTTATTCTTTGTAGATAGTTTCTTAATTATCTAAATAGTATTGGAAATATCTCCAAGAAAATAAATGAAATCTAGATAAACGTATCTCCAGTTGCTATTTCAGCAGCAATCAAACGCGAAACAAAACCAAAGAAACTCTTTCGATCTAACGCATCAAGATTGGTCATTGGGGGAATGAAGTGATATCTGTACTCTTCTATGCTTCCAAAAGATTTCGTATTAAACATCATTTTATTTCTGGAAATTGGTTGTTCACTTATATGTTACTTTATGCATATAACTAAAAGTTCATTTAATTAAACATGTGATGTTTTTTCTGAGAAATCGCAAAAACAAGCCTTCTGGGAATACTTAGTAGCAGTTGAACCAACTTACAACTTTTTTAATGGTAATTTTCGACCAATAAATTTTCCTAAGTTAAGCAGGGTTCCTAAAATATTCAATTAAGATGAATTTTTCAATGAATGCCATTTCAACGCAATTACCTGGGACGTTAGTGTAAGGAAAAAATTAGAGACAACACAAATTAGATAGGTATTGTATTGCTAAATATTTCATATGATTTGCAGCTTTAGCGCAATCATTGAATTATTTTTTTTTTAGATTCTTTAACTCATTTTCTTTTGTGCTTTTTTTTTGCATTTGTGAAAACAATTGGATATTGTTTTTTAAGTTACAGTTAAAACAATATGAAAATTTTTATATCATTTGTTAAATTGGAAGCATGAATAGTTTATGCAAAGGTAAACTCTACGCGTTCATATGAAATTTTGAGTGTCAATGATAAATTCTGTAAACTCCAAGAAAAAAAATATTAGTTTACAAGGTGTGCTTTTTCTCAATGGAATACTACTATTTATCATAGCAAATTGTTTGTTAATAATTAAACGGATTTTCCCTATGATTTAGCAAAATGAAATTTTACAATTAATTATGGTTTTTAATAGAAAATATTTTTCGATTCAGAGAACTTTAAATACCTTTTCTTCAACCAATTACTGATACTAAAAATAACCTTTCGCACTTCTTTTCTATCGAAGATTGCTTTGCATTTACACACCAGATTGTTCTTCTCTTAAAACCTTTTTCGATCTCCCTGTCTTTACTACTACTTAAAAACAGCATATCAAAAACGCAAAATGGTAATAAACATAAAAAAAAGCATATGCCTTGAATTCTCCAAGAGAAAAGCGATCAAAACTTGGCTTTTAATTAAACTTTTTCCCCTGAAACTTTATCGCCAGAAGATTTTTCTTAAGTATCGAGGACCCGACCATCCGTGAAATTGGAAAGGTATTGACTCCGGGTCCCTTTCTATATACCCCACCCCTAGGGTATACCCAGGCATCAATGTCGATTATTTTGCCCCGAAGAACAACCAAGAATAAATATCGACTACAGATCGAACATTTAAAAAAAAATTCTTTTTGTGTGTGAGACACAGAAATAAGTAGGATTAGAACAAATAATGAATTCCGAAGACTTCGGGAAACTATTGTCGTTGTGCCACTCCCCGTGTAAAAGCCATTCGGCATTACTAGTACGGCAAATGTCGATTTACTTATTGGAAGTTTTCCGCTGGAAAATATACCAGAAGGGAATGTAAATAGTCACTTCACGACTTTGGAGACAGCGAAAATCTATTGTGGTTGTGTTTTGTAGTGTAAAACATAATTTAAAGTCGCAAAATAAGTGTTTAATCTCGATTTCACGTCTGTGAGATATCGGTGCTTCGTTGAAGAAGTGACAGTTTGAGTTGAAGTTCGCAATCTTGAGATATTTGGTTGGTAACAATGTGATAGCAGAAGTGTGAAATGAAAAATAGGGAATTAAGTAAAGAGTCACTTCATGACTTGGAGACACCGGTTCGCAATTGTAGTTGTGTCCTGTGGCGTAAAACACAATTTAAAGTCGAAAAGTACTTGTGTAATTTCGATTTTTCGCTTATCAGATATCAGTACTCTATTGAATAAGTGACAGTTTGCGTAAAATGTAAAGTTCGCAATCTAAAGATAGTTGATTAGTATCAATGTTCTAAAAAAAAGTTTAAATGAAAAAATTAGCAATTAAGTATTTGCGAAAAACGAAATGTACGCTAACTTAAGTTGAATCTATAATACAGAGTTTCATGAAAAACATTTTCATTTGTAAATAGGGATTGTGTCGCCAAATTAAAGTAAAATTTTAATCATTTGCCTGTTTTAGGTGTTAAATCTGCAATAAATAATATATTGGTTATTAATAAAAAAAATTATAATATATGCGATTAAATCAATGGAAGGTTTTACTACATGTAAACATAAAAGAAAATCGGCAGATATTGTTCACTACACCCACAAAGCATAAAGTATGATAGTCATTAAAATACATTCCTATCAACACTAAAAATAATTGCGAACGTGTACTTAACAAAAAGCAAAAGTTCATTAATACCACATCGAAACAAATCACCCACATTTATCAGCATTCGAAAATATGGGCAAAGGCAAACAAACCTATCGCAGCAGCAGAAACATCATAACTTAATTGCGCCGCATTGAGTTTCACAGACAGAGCGAATATAGTCAAGAAGAAGATATAGATGTTTGGCGAGAAACAAGATGAAGCCGTTAGAATGTCGCCAAGCAACCCTAAGTAAGCCCAAATAAACCGCTTATTCAAATAGTTCAATGTGAAACGGCTAATTTTATTCGTTGAAAAGAGTTATAAAAATGATTATTTGCACTGTCGTAGGTAGTAGTACGAGATCTGAAGTTATAGAAGATGATAGTAACTTCTCTCACATTTAAGAAACTTGAATTGTAATTATAGGTGTTATTTCAGAGTAAAAAAAAGCCCAGTTTTTGCAGTATGTACGAATACACAAATCCACTGTAGAATAGTACCAAATATTTTGCCGATATAGTTTTCTCCAACTGGGCTGCTTAATTTGTGGCTAAACCTTTTCACGTACCCAACATTTATCCCCTAAACTGAGAACCATTCTTTTTTTATGGCACCATCTAGACAACTTTCGCTACTAGTCTTGACAGTTAGATTACAACGAATCTGAGCTCTCTGTGGATGTTAGAGTATGCCGAGAATTAATTTTTCCAGGAGAACCCAAGCCAAAAGGGTACTCAAGGGATCTTGTACATACCACATAACCATGTGACACGCGTGCCCACGATTTTCAAGAAAATCTGACGACCCAGTCGGAGTTCAAACCAGGGCTTATGAGGCTGACACGTAATACCTTTCATCACTGAGCTGCTACGTTGTAATTATAGTTTTTGTAAGAGAGTCAGAAATCGACATGTCGATGTTGTAAGCCAAAACAAACTCCTCTGTACAGGGTGTCAGTGAAAGAATGACCGAGTTTTAATGGTATATTACAGGAGTTAATTTTATACTAAATACAGCAAATCAGACATGAAACTGAAGGAAAACTGATCGACTTTTTCTTTTAAGTGCTCAATGTGTGCACATTTAGTGATACGGTACACATCCAAACGAATATGCAATTTTTCCCATACTGTTTGCAACGCGTCCGGAGTAATGAAAGCAACGCAATTCTACCTTTTAAGGATGGTAAATCGTGGGGTATCGCTTATGTGAAACTGTAGGAGCTATTCTTTATTCGGCCCCTTCAACCACAACTGCCGAGGATTACAGCTGATACAATTATAATTTGAAATTCACACATTCTTTTACGAACACCCTGTATAATAGTAGCGTACTTCGCCAAGAGCGTTTTTTGGGCTTACCACAAAACAATCGATGGCATCACACGGCAAACCTATTTTAATATTGGTTTTTACCAGGCATCATCCTTATCCTCTTAACTTCTCTGCAGAATTTGGAACTTCCAGAACTTAGGGAAAATCGAAACCATTTAATTGCTGTCGTTATTTTAATGATGGCCGTCTTCTGGCAACAAATGACCTTGCATTTACATCCGAAAGATTCGGGGAGCTCCTCCACAATAGATGTCGTGCGTCGAACAATGGAATCGAGATGGCGGGAAGAAATTTATGGCGATCGTTCGGAGTGGAACATTCGAATTTCTTTATTTTCGTTTTATTCCTCCTTCCCTGCGATTGGGAAATTGTGTTCTTTTTTTTTCGTTTTGGTGGAATTATTTGGAATAAGTGTTGCGTGTTGATGTTTGTGCTCGTTTTCGTTCCTGAGGAAGGGTCTTCGGCCGGGTACTTTATTCGTGGGAGTAGGGTACTCTGATTCAGAGCCGAATTGGACCAAGACTTAGATGAGGTATTGCGTTAGGTTGAACTATCGGCTCACTAGCGGTCAGGCCGTATTTCTAAATAGGCTAAGTAGGCTGCAGCCTAGAGCGGCGAATTTTTTTTTTGGGGGGGGGCGGTAAATTTGTCGACCAATTCAAGCGGCATTAGGCATGAAAAAATTATTATAAAGATACGAATATTTAATTAATTACCGTATATATATAGTACTAATATTTGTACTAAACATGGTCTCGGCGAGGGCAAGTGCACTCCATACCCCCGGATTTCGAAATAGAAAGAAAAACAGTAGAACAGTTTAAAAGAAATTCGCCTATTTTGCTTTCGATTTAGTGTGTAAAGGTACATAGATATTGAAATATATGTATTCAGGGTCAGATTTCTAAATAGGCTAAGTAGGCTGTAGCCTAGAGCGGTGTGTTTTTGGGGGGGAGCGACAAACTTTTCAACCAATTAAAGCGGCATCCGGCATAAAAGAAATTATTATACTGATGCGGATATTTTTAAGAAAGAAAACCAATATTTTGCATTAAAGTGTACCCCGTAAACGCGCGCGCGCGTATAATTAGTACGAATATTTCGTAGCAAAATGGTCACTGAGAGGGCAGTTACACCCCCTCCACCCGGATTTCGAAGTTGAAATAAATAAATAGTAGTTAAAACAGTTTATACAATTTACATATTTCACTTTCGATTTAGTGTGTAAAGGAATCTGTTAATTACTAATATCATATGTCACCAGTGAATGGATTTTACCATTAATAATTAATTAGATAATGTGAACATTGCAACTAGTCCCTTACGGTAGGCGAATACCCAAAATTCTAAAAAATTTAATATTACTTTAATCTTTTCAAAATTTGGCATAGTGATTTCAAATGTAACGAACAAAGCTTTTAAGGCAGCTTTTTTATTTAAATTTAATTGTTTTATTTTAAACGGTGTTTTTCAACTAAAAAAAAGGGGTTACGCTAACACTTTTAGTATAAAAAGATTTACATTAATTTACCTGAAATTTTTTACAGATGCTATTTCAATATATATATCTGTGCTATAAGCCTCTAATATCTGGTGTAAATATAGTAGTTTTTTTTAAATGCCCAAGTGCAAGTTATTCGGGGAAAAATCCATTATTTAGTTCATTCATAAAATTTTTCTTAATAACTTCTTTTCCTGTAATTTGTATGTAATTCTAGAGGGTCTTTACATGTATCAGTTCAAAACGAAGAATTTAAAACACAATTAATGTTTATAGGAGGAAAATTCAATGTGGTAGACTTGTTAGCGTAAACCTATTTTTTTAGGTGAAAAACACCGTTTAAAATAGATAAATTGTATTTAAATAAAAAAAGCCTTACTAGCATTGTTCATCATATTTGAAATCACAATGCCAAATTTGGAAAAGATTAAAGTAATAGTAAAAAAGTTAAGAATTTTGGGTGTTCGCCTACCTTCATTTTTTATATGATAGCTAAGATATAAGGTCTGGTCCATTAATTGACGACTTTAGATGAAATTAGATTCATTCGGACCAAGTGGCCAATGATTTGATCCTATATCTTTGTAATAGTTTGGAGAATGAGTTTTGCCCTTAGACCCTTTATTCGTAGTGGATGAATTTAAACAAATGTTTAATCGCACTTTATGCTTGCCTGAACAGCTAGCCAAAAGAGTAACCAAAAAACAAAACGAGTAACCAGTTTCTTTATACCAGTTTATGTGATTTCTCGCTATCATTGCCAAAGAGGTCTATTGAGGAAAGCCTTCTACGAAATCAAATTGTTTTTCCCTTGTACTCTTCAAGTGTTAATTATTTCCTGATAAAATAACACAACGCGGATACCTTTTATACCTTTTAAGGGGAAATGAGGGCGTTGGACGGCGGGTATCCAAAGCTAACTGCTTCCGTGTTAATCCTATAGAAAAAAAATTGACGCATTTCTCCGGCTGTATTGAATATTTTTACAAAAGGATTTTTTTTATGTGACAATTGCAGGGACCTGTAAGTCATCAGCTACAATCTCACTTTTTGAAATTGGTACTACTATTTATTTAATATTCAATAAATAATTGTACACAAAATATTAGAAGCAATTTCAAAAAGTGGGATTATAGAGACCTTTAAGTTATATGCATTTATCATTTAAAAAAAACATTTATAAAAATATTCACTGCACCCGGATAAACGTTTATTTTTTCTCCTTTTAGATTAACACTGATGCAATTTAGATTAACCGGAGGTTTGAGACCCGTGGACCAGCATGCACATTCCCCTTTAACTGCTTTCATACAACTTATTTCATCAGACTGGCAGTACCTCCCCACGAAAGTTGTGAGTTAAAGTTCAAAAATAGAGTAGAAAATTATTAAATCAGCCTTTGGTACATAAACTACAACTCGTTGTTTCAGCTAAATTTTTGTCACGTAAGTGAGAAAGCATTAACAAAGGTAAATGATGGAAAGCGTGCCTTATCATATTACTCAAAGCAAACTGTTTTCGGATGGTTGGCATGTAGTTTTAAGCAACATTAAACTGTGTGAAACTAGGGTTGGGGGGCCCAGTCGACTAGGCGATCGCCTAGCATGCCGAAGGTCCCAGGTTCGGGTCCGGGCATCACCAAAATAGCTGCCGACCTATAAATGGCCCGTGCTTACGAAAATGTCCGACGAATAATACCCCGTGTGGATAGAGTGCACGTTAAATATCCTTCAAAGTCCTAACGCTGAGTACGATGTCGCCATTAACGTTTGCGTTGGGTGCCTACTCGGGTGTCGGATCGTCACTTGACTTTGGTTTTAAAATACGACGCCCGTTACTAATAGTCCTCGTGTAGCTCTATTTTTATTATAATTCAAATGTAATCCAACATCAATTAAACATCAACAACAATTCAATTTACTTAAAATCATCAAAATAAGCCTGTCGAATTATTGCACATCAAAAGTGAACAATTAAGGAACAAAATATTTTAGAAACACCGTAACTATCGAGAAAACAGCGAAATGATTTTTTTATATGCAAGTCAAACTTTATATACAACTTTAAAATGTAAAAACTTAATATACAACTTTTTATATTCAACTAAACAACCCTTTTAACACCCTCATAAATTATATTATCCAGCAAATATAATAAAATAGACAAGGAAACAATTCAGAAAACAAAAAAAAAATCATGTTTTTTCATTGATTCTCTCACTGGTTGTAAAAATGTAACAACAGATTTAAATTCAATATTTTTAATTCGTTCTATAATTTTTTTATCTTTCCGTTTAACTAGTGTACAATTCTGAAATTATACTTCCAACTTTACCATCTTCCGAAGACAACTACCCAACAATAATAATCTTGTCAAAAAAAAATACTCGCATTACTTCAAATCCAAAAAAACCTCTATTCAGGCAACAAAAAAAACTCCCGACTTCTATTCATTTATTAAACTCTCACGTTAATCAAAAAGTCGTAGATGTAATTGAATTCAATATTCTTGAATAGTTATGTAAAAAAAAGGTTTCAACTTTCACTCTAACTAGTGTGCAACTCTGGAACTGTAAACCAACTTTCCTGCCTTACATCTTACGAAGCATACTATCTAATGCGAAAACTCTTGTAAAAAAACTCACAAATCCTCAAATCAAAAACGAAGACAACTCAGAGAAAAAAAATAATAAGTGCCTACTTCATTAACTTCATGGTTATTAACTTCTGTTACTGCTTAAAAAAAAAAATTCAACGCATTCGAATACAAATTTTGAATACATTTTTTCTATAGAAATGCTTAGAAAACCGTAACTATAAAAACCAATACAAAACTTACTATCCAACACCAAAACCCTGTCAAAAAGTCGTATGTCTACAAATTGAAAAAGATGACAATTAAGGGGGAAACAGCTCCTGCTTTTATTTATATATTTAACTCTCATTGTTTTTTAAAAATTGCAATCGCATTTCGATTCAGTATTTTTTAATAAAATTTATTCTTCAAATATATATACCGCTAACAAAGCAAACTATCCGACACAAAAACGTATCAAAAACAACTCACGTGTCATGAAAGCACAAAAAAACCTCAGGTGTCATGACAGCAAAAAATAAAATAATACAAAATTCCTGCTTCTTTTTAAAATCTCCTAGATTCTAATCAACGTTTTAACAACACAATTAAAAGCAATATATTACTGAAAAATTTCCTGCTGACATATTTTATTTTACAAATCTTTTAGCTAGTGTAAAAATCTGAAACTAAACAGAAGCATACTATTCAACACAAAATAATCCTGTCAAAAACTCGCATGTCTTCAAATCGAAAAAGAACACAATTGGGGTGAAAACAACTGCTTTCATTTATATATTAAACTCTCATCAGTTTTAAAAAGGTATCATCGCATTTCAATTCAATATTTTTGAATAAAATGTATTCTAAAAAATATCTACCGCTTACAAAGCAAACTATCCCTCACAAAATCTTATCAAAAACAACTCGCGTGTCCTGAAAGCAACAAAAAAAAACATTCAAAAGAATAAAAAATTCCTGCTTCTATTAAAATCTTAGATTCTGAAAGTTATCAACTCAATTAAAATCAATCTATTATTGAAATATTTAATTTTAGAAGTCTTAAAATATTTCAATAATATATTGATGTTAATTGAGCGTAAAAAATCTGAAGCTATACAAAAGCTTACTATCCAACACTAAAGTAATCTTGTCAAAAAAACTCGCATTTCCTCAAACCGAAAAAAAGATAGACAATTCATGGAACAAAAAACTGCACTTACCTGAAACGATTTCGGAACATGAGAATCCGGGCAGAGCCGCAATAAATAACACAGCAGCAGCCAGAATGAAACTTTTCTTCGGGCTTTTGTTCGAAATTGCCGGACTTCTTTGCCGGATACGGGTACTCGGGACACAGAACACTTTTCCCGGATTACCAGACATGATTCTGTACTTAGATTCAAAAAGGGATTCCTTGGATGGATGAGTTATTCGGTGTTCATGAGAATATCCATCATCGAGTTTTTTGCTAAGTGTGCAAAGACGATGTTTTCCAAAGAATATTATGATTAAGTCGTGTTGTTGAAGTTTCGTAAGAATATCCACCGACTTTGTTAAGTATGGCGGAAAATGACGATGTTTTCCAAAGAATATTTCGATTATTTCGTGTTACTGAAGTCTCCTGAAAATATCCACCGACTTTGTTAAGTATGCTCTTCAAAAAACGATGTTTTTCGAAGAATATTTCGATTATTTTGTGTTACTGAAGTTTCGTGAAAATATCCAACATCGACTTTGTAAAATATGGTGTTGGAAAATACTTATTTTCCAAAGAATATTGCGAATATTTTGCTGAAGTTTCGTGAGAATATCCACCGACTTTTAAGTATGCTCTGGAAAATGACGATGTTTTCCAAAGAATATTGTGATTACTTCGCGTTATCGATGTTCCATGAGAATATCCAACATCGGGTTTGTTAAGTATTGTGAAATATGTTTTCCAAAGAATATTACGACTATTTGTGTTGCTGAAGTATCGTGAGAATATCCATTAGAGACCTGTATAAGCATGCGCTGGAAAATCACTTGATGTTTTTATCAAAATCCAACGATTATGTTGCGTTGCTGAAGTACGTGAGAATATCCACCTTACACTTTGTTAAATTTCTTAACTGTTAAAAGGAATGTTGTTTCTCTTGAGTGAAAAGTTGTTTTCTAAGAATATTACGATAAGTCCATAAGAATATCCATCATCGGCTTTGCTAAGTATTTTGCTTGAAAATGACTGAATGCTGTTGCCACAGATTGAAAAATTGCTAAATATTATCGAGACAAAGGATTTTTGGTTTATTAATGATCAATCATAAAAAGGATCCATTAATCAATTAAAATATCCATCATCGTTGAAAAAAGATTGCACAATATGAACTTATATGCTAGCACAGTGCTATGGCTATGTTAAATTTGTCTACAAATATAATGACCTTACTCATTTTCTAGTACAGTGCATAATAATCATTTATCTTTATAATTGTTTTTAAAACGATAAAATACCTTCTCATTTGCGTCTGAAAACTGTTAGTATTTGCTGTAGTCTGTTATTTGTATTCTTTGCCGTATTTAATCCATAAAAAAAGTTATAAATTGTCGATACTTTAAAACCACTGTCTATAACGGAAATCCTGAAATATTCCTTAATAAGGTAATGAATTCTAAATCAATGATTTCACACATTCTTTGTAATTCATAAAGCGTTAAAACTAGTTCAAATAATACCACTTCTTTTTAAAGAAATGTCGTACTTTGAAAAACAATCACTACGATATGTTCTTTATCCACATTCCAAAACACTTTAGACGATTTAAAACCATAAAGAAAAATCGAACTTTTAGAGTTTTTCCAAATCCTTCTTCGAACAAATAAACTTTCTCGCGCGTTCGAATCGAGGAGTTCGAATTCTACCAGTCCTGCCTCTTCGGCCCATCGCGAAGGTTTGGAATGTGATGCGAGAAATCGTCTGTTGAAAAGAGCTGGATCTTCCGAATAGTCTGCATCCTCTGCCCACCAGCGACACCTTGTGGCATTTCCCCGAATCTCTTCTGATAAGGTGAGCTTTTTAGCGACTGTGTTGGCGTCAAAACACTTTTGTTTCAAAGAAAAAGATTTTCGTTTTTAGTGCCTTGAAGGATTTAGAAGTCGTTTTTCGTTAAAATTTGTTTTAAAGGGAAATATTGTTTTAAATGGGTCTTGACGGAGTTTGAGCTATTTGGATGAATTGGATTTATAGGTTTATATTTTAAAACTCGGGAAATAGGTGCATTTTAAAACTCGGGAAAGGGTAGTAAATTATTGATTTCATGATAAAATAAACCTTTATAATATTTTATGGAAAATAAACATTATACTTAGTATCAAGTAATTACATATTAGTAATAGACTAATCTCAACAGCGTGGCAGTACATAATGAACCAATGCCTGCTTCCCTCATTTAGCTGAGCTTTTGGTCATGAGAGTAGATGCTAATATGTCTAGTTGGGTTGTCCACATCACGTGTAATAGCTAGTGTTTAGTTTATAGACGTGCCTGGTTCTCATTTTATCGACTCGCTTAAGGGCTGGGACGCTTTACCAAAAAATTGGTCAAAATACGATTTTTCAGTTTTTACTTCTTATTATTTACAATATCTTTTTGAACATTTACTGAAACTTTCATAATAATATCATCAGTAGAAAAAGTTATCAATAAGCTTGCGAGTCTTACTTATTTACTGAAGTTTTAAGGAGTGAAAAGTAAATTGGAACTTGTAAAAAAGCAAATTGCATACTGAATTTGATTTAAAATAAATTTATTTAATTTTAAAAAAAAAAACTATTTCTGTTGGAGATGATTATATATTACTCCATACTTCACACTTTAAATTTAGTAAAATATAAAACTTGTAATTTTTGATTAGTCATGTGTTGATGGATAATCTGACAGGTGATTAGTTTACTAACCCTATGAAGGTTACAGACTTAGAATATTACAAATACTAAAACTAATTTATTCAGATATAACAATTTGACACAGTAACAATTTGACTTAATAGCGCGTATAAACCAACCACTTAATCAATATACTTCTGTCCATTTACTTACAGAAACCAAACATACCAATCATTTATACATGTAAAAGAAACATTTGCCATTTTAACAATTACTTTCATTTATGTCATCCATTGATACTTTTTCTCTTTTTTTCTCTATCATCCATTAGATGGGGAAATAACTTCTTTTGTCCTGTTTGTAAAGAGTCTACTGATACGGTGTGGGTGTCAATATTAACCCTTTCAGTCCCAAAGACAATTTGTCATCATCATTTTATAATTTTTTCCTGATCGTCTATAGCCATTCATGATATCAAAAAGCACATCATTCGATTCTTCAAACTTTTTTGTTATCGAAAATATTTTTTATTATTCCAATAGATGTCAACCACGGCTAACTATAATAACTTTCCCAAACATGAGCGTAGACGGAATAATTTTTGGACGTCACTGTTAAGCGTGCCGAAGATCGAGAAACTAGTTCTGACGTATTCGGAACTCTAAAAAATGTGTCAGACGTAAACGAGTAGTTCCGAACAGGTTTCGAGGCAGTTTATTTTCATCTACACGTTACTCGGAACTATGACGTCAATTTCCGTCCCCGAGCGTGTTTGGTAGAGCTTCTTTGGAATTATACTATGTCTAGCCAGAATGTAAGCTTCGAAAATACTTTCTTCCCCCATCCGTTCGCTGGCTTTTCTAGGAAACGGGGAACATCGCTTTTCTAAACCTAGCGCGTTTGAGGTTAACAATCAAAACAGATAGCAGTAACCAAGTAGCATGGGGAAAAAACCACTTACGCCGTTTCGAAGAAAACTGCATGCGGGGATGTGGAGGAAAATGCTTTCGAAGCTTGCATACAGGCTAGACAAGGTATAGTAGTTGAGAAGGCCGTGTGTGTCAACCCTATTATTTTTTAAATTATTATCAGAAACATGATGGCGCCAAATGGCATCACTGGGGCTGAAAGGGTTAATTGCGAGGAAAACTGGATTATTTCAGAGATTCGTATACCATACTTCATGGTTCCAGGTCTAAATGACAAGCTGAGTCAATTGGATCTTTAGACATGCCGCAATAGCGAAAACCGTTCTATATATGTGATTTAAAAAATATATATATATATCTTTGCTCAGTGTTAGTCACATGGCAAACATTTTTGTCAAGCGTTTTAAACGAGTGAATTTTCCTGGTACAGAAATCAATATAACATCGAAAGGAAATAATTTCGAAACATAAATTTTATCTAGTTATTTAATTATATATTTTTGAAGTTTTTAAAGTGCCGAAATTGTACAGCAGATGGCGGCAGTATTTAAAACATTATCAATTGATAATTAAATAACCGGATGTTTTTTTTCTTTTCAATTTTGTTTTAAATTGATGTTGTGATGATTCCTGTACATGGTAGAAATGGGTTAACATGGCAAAGCAATTCTTTTTCAAAAATTGTGATTCAAAAACTAATGAATTAGCTATATGGGACTGACATACCCTCTTACATTTCTAGTGATATCCATTTTTAAGATGAACATATAATAATAAATTTCGAATGAGTAAACCATCTTCTAAATCATTATATATATTTATTATTTTTAACTTTCAAATGTATCAACTAAATGACATTGCTAAATTCCTTACTCCTATTCCTTTTCCTAGTTCTTTTCACTAAAAGGTCGCGTCTTTTCCATTTTTATTCTAACCCATTAAAGTTCAGAGATGCAGAAAATACGCATGAGCTATGTACATATGATTTTTCAGCATTGAGTCCGGTATAGATCATTCTTAATAAATGAGGCTTCTTTTTTTAGGGATTTAGTAATGGCTAAATTTCCCTACGCATTCATCGAGAGGGAATTTAGTTATGAGTTATGTCCCTAGAAGACTCGGTACGATTTTTCTTAATTTATTTGAAGACATAATTTTTTCCTTTCTTGTTAAAACTTGAATCATATTTTGGAATGTCTCGTCGTTTTCATGTTCAAATAGAATATTTCAATAACGAAAAATTTTCCATGGGTATAAGGATTTTCTTTTCTCGTGAAGGAAAACTTGAGACATTCCAAATTTATTTTCATGTTTAGATGATTTATTTCAGAGTCGCAATCGGGTTGTTTCTGGTGACGTAAATCAGTTTCCATTTTTGTTCTTCGGTGATTTCATTGTTTCATTTTTACGCTCAATACTTTGTAAAATTCAATGATATTTAGTATTTAGGCCAGTTTATATTTGTGTATTTAACGGTAGATAAAACTATTCTACAATACAATACTATTGTTATAGTGCTATTAGTACAATAGACGACAAAACGAACAATAAAAGAAAATAATATAAAAAATCGCCATGAAAACATATACTAACCAAAATTCGATAGCATTTCTAATTTCTTTGATAAATTGAAATACTTATATCAAATTATCATCAAACCAAATGTAATTCCAGAAGAACCAAAAATGAAAATGCCACTGGAACTGTTTCCATTTATGACTTGAAACTAATCAACCCAAATTACATTTTCATTCCCGTGAAACAGTTGCCACTCAATGTATGAAACAATTCCATTGATATCCAATAACTACTTTAAAAATGCAGATGTTATTGTTACTCTAGAAAATCAACGCAATACATATAAAAAAGGCGTAAATATATGAATATAAAATAGTTTTGAATTATTATTTCTAAACAAATATTTTGCAACTAAATTGAAATGGATTTAATAAAGATATATTTTAGGCATGAGTTTTGAATTGCTAATTTTGTACCTCATTGAAAAATTGTAATTTCATAATGTTGCATAACATAAATTATTTATTTTATTCTTTAAAATTTTCTATAACTTTTTGTTATGATAATTAAGTTAGGTCACAAATATCTAGAATAAATAGATACAAGGTAAATATGTGTAAAGAATTATTTATCAAAGGTAACCATGTTACGTAAATTTATTCAGTTGGATACAAACAAGTATATTCAATTTCTTACAATTTCTAAGCACTTACGTTTGTTTGAAAAGATTGTAACCAGCAAAAATTAAAAATGGCGATTTGGATCCATATTAAATGAATTTTTGCCTAAAAATTATATATGTTGTTTTTGGCGTGTCTATGATATGTGAAAAAATTAGATACACGTAAAGAGCTGTCGTATATTTCAACTGCTTTTAAAAATTATAATAAAAGCATACTAAGGGGAAAAAATTAATTGGAAATTTGTTTTAAATTAGCATAATTAATGACTTATACAGTTAAAACTCATAAATGCGGCATGATTCGTTTATTAACTACGAAACAATTGAATAAATTTTGCACAGAAAAGGGTATAAAAAAAATGCCCAAAAATCAAATTTACCAGCATTTGTAAACAACTAACATGAATATTTTTTTGGGGCTGGGAAGCCCAATTGGTTAGGCATTAGCCTTGCACGGGGAAGGTTCCAGGTTCGGGGATCAGCGCCAAAATAATGCCGACCTATAAACGGCCTGTGCAGCCAAAAATGTCCGACGAATAATACACCGTGTAAGAGAGTGCACGTTAAATATCCTTCAAAGTCCTAACGCTGCGCGCGATGTCGCCCTTTACCTGTTTCGTTGGGTGCCTATACTCAGGTGTTGCCTCGTCACTTGAATGTGGTTCTAAAATACGACACCCGTCGCCAATAGCCATTGTGAAGCTTTAGTGCGACTAGTATTCAGGACTCTACCTTCAAAAAGTGTTTAACGCGTCCGCCTTGTAAGCCCAAGATCGTGGGTTCGAGCGTCGTATATTCTAGATGGGAAAATTATGGGCACGCGTGTCATATAATTATGTGGCATGTAAAAGATCCTTGGTGGGTCCATTTGGCTTATGTTCTCTCGTCAAAATTAAAATCTCAGCCTACTTCAACATTCACCGACAGTTAAGATTCATTGTAATCTCTGAGTCAAAATTGGTATCGAGAATCTCCTCGACAAATCTATGTTTATTTTCATCGATTACATTCCATTTTGAAGTTTTAGTTACTAATAACCCTCAGATGACAGTAGTAAAAGTGTATTCAAAATTAAAAAGTTATCAACTGTTGTGAAATTACGTCTTTGGTAGTATTCAAAGTATAATAATATTAGTATTAAAAATACAAATAAATTGTTTCGAAAAAATTATTATAGTTCAAGACGATTTTTAAAAAATGTATTTCGTAGTTTTCTAGTCATTCTTATCAAAATTGGATTTTTGCAGTTGGTTTTAATAATAGCAACAATTTAAAAAATTGAAATTATTTAATTAATATTTTTGAAAATTATTGTTAAATAAAAAACTCTAATTTTTAATTAAAAATTATGAATTGTTATAATTATAAATTGAAATTATTTAATTACTGTTACACACCCCTAGTTTTCAAGTAAATCTCATTAATATCCTTATCATTCGCCACAAAAGTCTCGGATGCGAGTTTGAAGCCTCTATTAATCATCCCATGACTTTGCTACTTGTTACCAAAGATCCAACATAAAAAGGAAAAACCAACATAATGGGAAAATCTTGTTTTATTAAAGAGGAAAGTAAGCCCAAATATGTTATGTAAAAACTTGTTTTTCTTTTGTTTACGCTATTTACTATTCCGGTAGATCCCATTTATTTTGGCTGTCATAATACGGTAGACAGATGGAATAATTTATGTACATAAATAAGTTGTATTTCGGGTTTTGTGATCGTGAATAATGGTAAAGGATATACTTTATTTCATCTACTAGAATCTCTTTAATAAAATTTGTAATTTCAAACAAAATAATGTATTAAAATAAATGCTAATATTAAATATTTTAGTGATGATAATGAACACAAATACAAGTTTAAGATATTTTCAATTTTTAAAATGTTACAATGCATATTATTTGTTGCATTTTATGAAATATTCCCTGTTATTTAAATGTGCTAACGTCAAAAGGAATACCACATTTCATACTTGGTATATAAAGACTCAATATAATACAAATTTTTCAATACTAAATCTACAGTACATGTTATAGAGTTACTTATGTGTGCAAACAATACAGATTTTCAAATACAAAATCGACAGTTGAGATTGGATAATTTATTCATTCAATCAATTTACACGCTTAAACATAACTTATAATTCATATTAACTTTTTATAAAATAGCACAAAAAGTGCCGAAGCTGAAGCCCAATTTTGAATTTCAGTTTATTTTTTTTTAGGGGAAAGGGCCATATATAGTATAATTAGGTATATAAATAGTATCATATAGGATAATATATGGTGGCATATAGTATAGATAAAAGGACCATATATAGTACAATAATACGAATTTTTTAGGCTATATATAGTATACACGATTTTGGCAAAATAATTGATTGAAATGCTCACATTTGCTGAAGAAAAACTTTTAATTGACAAATTACTTGGAACATTTATTTAGTTACAATGCAAGATCTATGCAACACATTTGAAATAATCTTTAAAATATTTGTAAAAACTAGCAAACCAAACCAGGAAGTAATTTCTTAGACTAAGACAAATCAATCCACTAATCTATCCGCCAAAACACCCGCCAACAACCCATCATTTCCGCCATCCCCTGTAAAAAGTATCATTTTCTACATTTTAACCTTTACAACCATTGATCCCGTAGAGATAAGAATGGGGTTCAGATGCTGCTTGGTTAAAAAACATATTTGGAATCTGGTTACCATGTGAGGCATTGAATCGGTTTATTATAGGCCCAAAATAGGTTCAAACAGATTTTCAATAAATTTTTTGGAGCATCTTTTTGCAATTTGCGATAGGATTAGATCACTGGAAGTAATAAAACTTGTAATTAACTATTTAAATCTATAAATGGCAAGCAATGGAGTATTCATTTATTCGGTGCAACAAGCTAAATGTTTCAAAACTGCATTTTTTTATTGTAGTCATGAGAGATAAACTGACTATGTACTTGTTTTCCCGTACGGTATTCAAACAGAAAAGTTTAGCTTTTAAATTTAATATGGCTTTTGTATTAAAGAAGTTAAATTTCTATAGTAGGTCTATTAAAAATGTAAGCTGGGAAAGCATTTTCCTCCCCATCCCCGCATGCCGTTTTCTTCGAAACGGAGTAAGCGTGTTTTTTCCAAACCCCACTTGGTTACTACTAACTGTTTTGATTGAACTGTTTTGACCTCAAGAACGCTAGGATTAGATAAGCGATGTCCCCCCATTTTCCTGGAAAACCCAGTGAAGGGATGGGGGAAGATAGTCATTTCGTAGCTTAAATTCTGGCTAGAAATGGTATAATAAATGGTTTCAAAAGACGCCTTAACGTTTTTAAGTTTGAGAATATGAAAAGTACACCTTTCCAAAATTAGTTTGCTGCTGGAAATAAATAGTCTCTTAGACGTATGTATACTTTCTTATATTCAAGTGGCATCGATTCAGGGGCAATTGGCTCGTTTGTGACGTAATTTCTTCGAGCTTTCATTCCACCCCTTCCTCTATCAATGCTGCGATTGGTGATCTGTTCCCACGATATTGATTACATCATTGAGTTTAGAGACATAATTTATTAACATTTGGCAATTATGAGGACGCTATAGACCTGAAACATGTCCATAGAACTTCCATTTTCAATTGAATTCAAACTGACGGTACGATTGACTGAACAGGCCAAAGAGCTCTATAGTAGGGTACAGACTGAACCTGGCAACAACACCATGGACCAACACGGAGACAATATAGGGTGGCATGTGGGGCCCGATGGCTGTTTGGATCGCAGGCCATAACGCTAGCAGTTCGTGCGCTGTAAAGGGTACGGGTTCGATTCCCGCCTTTGCCCTGGGAGTACTTCCTTTCTCAGTGACAAAATTATAAATTAACTACACTCTTAAAACAAAAGAGTGAATTCCACTCCAGTTGGAGAAGTGCATTTTCGACACCCTAAAGGCATGCATATTTTCTCAGACTGAGTTAAAATCACTCGTTTGGAGTGATCCTGTCGGAGGTTTAACACACAAAGGATCCACTCGAAAGGGAGAAGTGCATTTTCCAGTCTGGAGGAGTGAAATCCACTCAGACTGAGTTAAATTAGGAGTGCTTGTTTTAAGAGTATAGAACTCTTTGGAATAGGCCAATTACAACAATTTGGCAACTTTTATGCGGCTTCGCTTTATTCCTCGCCAAGTGTCGCCAATCCTATTCCAACCTTTATGATTGATCCCCATCCAAAAACAAGGACCCATTACTCTTAAAGAAGACGCTCAAACATAAAAAAAAAATAAGACGACCATACCATGAATCAAATCCATAAAAATGCACAGTAATTGTTTTTGGTTCGCTCTAATGCGTTTATAATTGCCCTAGTGGGAGGAAGGAATCATGAAATACCGGCGCCAATAGCCCATCACATTATACAAACGGGTCCCGTTCAAACATGTGTTTTATGGGTTAAAACAACACTTTTGAGAGGGGAGTTTCCAATTTCCCTCCAGTTGGAAATAGAAAGAAAGTTGTCCTTTTGTTTTCTATTTTGAATATTTTTAGCATGAAATATTTGATAGAATGTTAATGGATTATTGAGGTATAGTTTTAGAACATTGTTTTTAAGTCGTTTGCTACTTTGTTAGGTTGTTTTGATAAAGTATACCTGGACTTAATTTGCACCATTGTAATTAGATTCTTTAATTTGAAGAGTAATTTTTGTTATCCACTGTGTAGTGCATTGGTTTTTTTTTTTTTTTCGAAATAAATTGATAGAAATGACGATGTGATGAAATGAAGAATTTAATTATTTTGATAAACCCCCATAATGTTTGTTTTACTATATTAAAAATACATTCAGTTTTCGAAACTTTTAATGTAAGATATTGCTGTAAGGCTAATATTTTAAGAAATTCTAAAAATATTGAATGTAATTTTTATTTCCCCATTAAGGGAAAAAATAGAAACTTACTAAAACATGCGCAGGTTTATTGAAAAAGCAAAAATTAATACATAGCCGTGTTGATTGTATCAATGTTAACAATTTTATTGTGCTTTCCAATAGTGCTTTTACATTGTCTTTATTATGATTTAAATTTCAAAAATCCATTCAGGATGCTTAATTTACGTCTTTGTCTTCAGTTCTTATTACACGGATATTCACGTTGATATTCACATTCTCTAAAACAAAAACATTTCACTATAAGCAACATTATAGTTATAAAAGTAATAATATTGTTAAATACTAACACCCTCTGAGTCAAGTGGATACGGTACCCAAAAATTGGTCAAACTATCGATTTTTCAGTTTTTACTCTGTATTATTAACAATATCTTTCTGAGCATTTACTAAAAGTTTTTTAATGATATATTTTCTAGAAAAAAGTTATCTCTTTTCTGGAAGCATTCCTACAAGTTTGCTTTTTTGCTTTTTAAGTTAGAATTTAGAATTTTGTAACCTGCGTTCTAATATAAATGGTGCACAAAATTGTGCATGGAATAAAGTCTATGTATAGCTGAGATTTTTTTAAATGTTGAACTCAATAATTTGTAATTTTTGTTCACATTTTCAGTATAAATGCATGTTATTTTTTAACTGTTGATCACATTTTAAAATCCATGCGCAGTTGTTGAAAAGATAGTTCTAAAAAGATACTATGAAAGTTTGATGGAATTATTCTCATAATTGAAAGAGGAGTAGCATTTAAAAAAAAAAGTTCAAATTTTAGCCTTTTTTTTTAAAAAATGAAAAACATTATTTAATATATTTGGTTTTCATTGCTGGAAAATGTTTGTTTAGAGTGAAAATTATATAAAACCGCTATAATTTACAAAATTATGTTATTATTTCTAGAAATAATGTTTTAGGTAACGTAACTTCTTAGAGAAACAAAAAAAATTATAATTGTAAAAATTTTGTAAGATAATTCAATAATTTTATTTAGTTGAAAATAAAGTTATTAAAAAGTTTTTGAAAACATTTACAACCAAAATAAATCAAATTAAAATTGAAAAAATTGAAAATAGTAAATGTTTCTATTTAATCTCACTCAGTGAAAACAAGTTCATACTTTGGCCTAATGTCTTATTACTTGAATCTCCATGGTCTTCTTCATAAAACAATTTCGACATCTGTAACAAAAAAAAATATAATTACAATTATTCATAAACAAACCAAAACAAAACAAATACCGACTTTAACCTTTATTTTGCCATATTCAAACTGTATTTAATAAATTTTTTGCATGATACGTGATAATTTGGAATTTTACTTTTGTATAAAAAAATTTATGGATTACATTTTACAATTTCCACTCTCTGATTACTTATAATTAGAAGTTCTGAAATATGTCCTTCCGTATACCTATTTACCTTCCCTAAGTTCAAAATGTAAATTCAAGTTGTGTATCGAAACTTTTTTTTTTAATTTTTTCAAATGTCTCATTTTAATTTTCAGCTTTTTTCTGTAAAGCACAAAACTTATAAGATTCTATCATAAATATAACATAATTTTTTTCTTTCGATTCAGCTCATATTTTTCAGGTAAATTAAAATGTTAGTAATGCGCAATTTTATTCAATTCAGCTTTTCTAAAATCAATTTTTTATTTAAAACTTAATTTCAATGAAACAAAAAAAACTTAAATGAAAAGTACTATTTAGATTTGAAGATATTTTTCGTACCAAAAAATTACCTTATTACCGTTCTTTATAAAAAGTTATTTTTAACATTTGTTAATTACCTTCAATAGGTATTCAGGTGTAGCACATCTCAGGTATTTAAGTTTTTCTTCATCATCTGCAAAATCTATAATCTAAAACAAAGCATAAATTCCATAGTTAAAAGAAATCACAGTTAATTAATTATTCGTTTAAAGAAAATAAATTTTCTTTACTATTTTAAATATCGATTTCTATGTAAAATTGTGCATGAATTGCTTTCTATTTAATTATTAAATATATAAAGGTTTTATTCTTTAATTTCATCTAATTAGTTTGATTTGATTTTTTTCATTATTTAAATATTAATTTCCAAAATATAATTATTTTTAAATGTTTAATTATGTATTTGCTTATTTATAATATGAAATGAAGATACGATAACAGGATACTTCGTTTTTGTATTTAATAATATTTTAAGGAATAACTTAATTACTCATTAATAACTCAATTATAAGCAACATCCACAGTTCCCAAGATTTGAAATAGGCATTTAAAAAGTGTTTTTTTTTCATTGTTTAAATGTCTTTCTGATTTTTTGAACTTTTTTTTTTCATTTACATCCTTTAAAAGATATTTAACAGATCTCGTTATACGGGATTTATGCTCTAATTTAATTGAAACTAAGTGACTTTGTGTATAAAATTATTTGTATCATTAAAAAATTTTAAAACTATTTTAAAAACATTATATTCTTTTAAAAAACATATTTTTTAAGGAATGTTATAGTGTGATGAACCTTTATATTTGCCAGACTTGTTGGCAATAAAATTAGACAAGGATGCATGATGAAAATACTAACTTTCTGTAAAAATTCTTCGGTCAAATACGTTTCTGCCTCTCTGTTTCCTTGACTTTTTATTTCATTAGCGATCTTTAAATAACAAAAAAAATTGCATTAAAATTACAATAAATAATCACCTTTTACGAATATTTAAAACTTTAATCGTAAAGATCATCATTTTGGCATCATAAAAGTGCCAAATTTTAATTTATCATTCTGAAGCTCATGTTAATGAATATATACTAATTGCATTCTCAGTAAAATAAAATATTAAAAGCTGAATAAATAAAGTATATTCAATCAAACAACTATGTCATATTTGATACTTAAAAACCGTATTACACCTTTATCAGTTTGTATTCGTTCATTGATGTAAAAAAATAAGCTAAAATTTAAGTATTTGAAAAAATTGTGTTTAAGTTTAAATTAAAAAAATTAAATTTATTTTATTAAAAATTATTTTAATAGCTAATTTTAAAAAAATAACTGCATTTAAATATACCAATACAATAAACATTTAAATTTTATCCAAATATTTTCCCAAAAATTATAGTTAAATATAAATGTAGAATAGGAATTATAGAAGTAAAGAAATGTAGAGTAGTAATTATAGAAATAAATGTAGAATAATAATTATAGAAATAAAGAAATGTAGAATAGTAATAATAGAAATAAAGAAATGTAGAATATTAATTATAGAAATAATGAAATGTAGAATAGTCATTACAGAAATAAAGAAATGTAGAATAGTAATTATAGAAATAAAGAAATGTAGTTTTTTTTTACGAGTTGCTTTACCTTTAGTAAATGAGTAAAAATTGGTACTTCAGATTCAGAGACTTCAGATTCGAAATCGGAGACTTCAAATTCTGGAATCTAAAATTTCAAAAATCAATTGCATTAGATATTTTTATAATAAAAATATTCTAGTTTCAAAATAAATCAAATCAAAAAATATAAATGGAATTTGCGTCTCTTTATAAAACCCAATCAAGTATATTTAACTTTTAACAAATAAATTTTATTGATTAAATTATTCGTCCTAAAAGGTAGTTAAATGTGAATTTGCTCAAAACGTGGGAAATTTCAAAATATTTATCAATCTGAAACATATTTTAAAAACTAAAATAAGTGTGTGTGTTTAAAATATCTTCGAATTAGAACCTTGTCAATTCTCACCGGTTATTAACTCATAAATTCTTATTTTCATCATTTCAAATTCATTTGCTTTTAACACTCTTGTTTTTGTAATTACTTGTCAATTTATGTTTAATTAGTAAACTTTAACAGTAAAAACTAAAATATAATTTCTAATACTAAAAGTTTAAGTGCGGTAAATATTTCAGTTGGAATGTTTACATGTTAAAAGAATTTTTTTAAGAATTAAAAAACAACCTAAGCTCGGAAAAATTGCGTTATAAAACTGATAATTATATTTTATATACACATTTTTAAGCATAAAATATTTATCATTAAAAGTTTATCGTATTCGAATAAAAAGAACATTCTATGGATTTTTATAAGTACAGCAAATAGTTTTGTTTTCAAAACATTAATTTAAGCCACATTTTCAGGTCTAAATGCTAGTAAAGTAACTTTAATGACGATTTTCTTGATTGTATTAAAATGAGCTTAAAACGTTGTCATCTTTGTAATAAAAATACTTTTTTGTCCAAAACTGGTTAAATTGTTTGACTCTAAAGAATAAAATCATTTATAGTACAAACGTAATATTACAAGTTTAACACACAAAATATACAATTATTTCTAAATGACTTACCCTCCAATAAAAGGCTATTATAACAAAGCAAAGAATTACTGCAATGGCGAACAGGGCCATCTGGATACTTGACGCGTAGTAAATAATTCCGAGATCGACGCGAATATGAGATTCATTTTTAACATGTTCCTTTTCAAGCCGTTTATTTTCATCAGGAGGTGGTTCGTCCGGTTCTTTTTCTGGAACAGCTGTTGTTGAAATAGGTGGGTCTATTGGCGGGGGGGTTTCTGGAATATCCTCAGGCCCCTGCAAATAAAAGTTTTCACTGTTAAAATGGAGGTGAAAAATCGGTGCCAATTGGCACCTCAACGTTTTGAATCGGCTTTGATCAATACCACCTAGATTAAAAGGCCGAAGAACTAAGCAACACAACGTCCCACTACTAGTTGACCAATTTCGATTTGTCGACCAATAACGTCGTATCTTAAGATGACGTCGCATCTTGATTTATCTTATCTTAAAAATTTATTCAAATACAAGATCTAGTCAAGAATGATCATTGGTCAGAACGACAGAATCGGTCCACTAATTTGACGTCAAGCATTTAGTTCGCCGGCCTTCCAATCTAGGTGGTTTTGCTTTGGGGTGCCAATATCTCCAAACGTTTCACCCGTAGGGTGACTTGTAAACCTGCACATGCCCACTAGTGACGTCTGTGACGTGCCTTATGACGTATTTACAAGTGACCGCGCTGTGTAAACGGTATAAACATTCTTATTTAGATTATTTTAAAGTGAGTACGAATCAATTTAAATCCTAATTCACCATATTTATATTTAACCACTTTAAACTCAAAAACACATTTTCTAAAACAAAATTATCTGTATTTTCAGAAGTCGTTAATTAGCAAAAGTAGGTTTGTGTAATGAGCCGCGGTAGCTCAGTCGTGTAAACCTCGTACTAGCATCGGAAGGGTTGTGGGTTCTGTCCTCGGCGGAGCTCACAATTCTGATGGTTCTGATAGTTGCTCATTAGCTCAAAATTCTGATATTTGCTGTGGCATCTTCGGGCACCCTGAATTAGGGGAGCCTTTATTCTCCCCTGGGTTACCCTGGATTAGGGGTGCCATCCTTTCACCCTAGTTAAGAGCCGTCCTTTCACTCTAGTTTAGGGTGCCATTCTGTCAACTGTTGGGGTGTCACTGACGGGACATGCCCTTTACCCCTAGAGGTGCCAAATGTCACCTACAGTTTTAACAGTGTACGTTTAAGGGGGACGCGGTACCCAAAAACTTAAATCCAGTATTTTAATTATTAGCATTCATATTAAACTATGGGCTGTGAGGCGCCCCGTCGTCAGTGTCGCGATCTACGGATCGGAAGGTCACGCGATCGAGGCCTGGTCGTTGAAAACTCACCGAGTATATGCGGAGTACATACTCGTTGAATTTGTTGGGTCCGAAAGTCCTGTGGGCGGTCATTGCGCAGTTTCCCACGGGTACAAGTTCCTGGAGACTATTTCCCTCCCCTTCAGGGACATGTCTAAATTGTGGAGGCGGCGCGTGATAGATGGCAGCATCTGTCGCGTATATGTGTGCGTATGAGTGTGTGTGTTGTGACTGTTTTACTTGACGAAGGTTTATAAGCGGCTCTCTGAGCAAGCACGCAAGCCAGAAAATATATGTATGTCAACCAATATTAAACTATTTTTTCAACAAACTAACGATAGGGGAAAGCCGCCATCGGTTTACCTTTGGGTGGTAAGAGGGGAATAAAATGCATCTCGGCGACCAACAGGCAGGAGTATAGCACTCGTGGCTCTGACACGAAACTGCCCCAACTCGTAACCGGATCCAAAACAACTTTTCTCTCGTCCAACCAACCTGGCAAAATTGCAGAAAATCACCAACTCGCCCTACGAAGAACCTTTCTGAGGACAACTGCCTGCCAGATCGCGGAAGAAGTCTATATGACCTTTGTGCCCGTATGATATTTTTACATTTTTACATGGACACGACATCATCAACAACAAACATTCACGAAAAGTAAACAAAAAAAATAATAAAAAGTAAGTTATATTTTAAATTAAAATAATTTAAAAATTTAAAGATTTTTTTTAAATGTTTCTCCAACCACAATTTAAAAAATTTCCTGATGGATTTTTGTACAAAATGTTCCCACAGCATCTATTAATAAAAGTTAGTATAGATTTTGAGCTATCAGATAAACAAAAACAGTGCTTAGCTTTATGTAAAAAAATATCCCAAAAATATTTTTTGTTAATTTTGAACTCCGTCATTCTTTGTAAAAAAAAACACTATTCACACAAGGCCTTATCCCATACCAATTTGTGGTAATCGTACAAACCTCAATACAGGAAAAAAAATTGGAGCTGTAAATTAATTTACCTAAAATCCTTAGGGTTAAATTTTACTAATAATATATACGGAAAAAATATAATAATAAAACTAAGCACTTACAAAATTGTCCAATAATGTTTTCGGTGTATCAAAAAAGGTATTTTCATCCGAGAGACCTATAAAAAAAATTAGAAATTGCTTTCAACTAAAATTTATTGTTATTAAAGTATTGCTGTGGTGTTTGGGTGGTCAGTTAATTGGCGACCTTTGGCGATGGTGAAAATTTAACGCAAATTTGCTTAACCGAACACATTGCATTGATATTAACTTTGAATAATAAAAAAAATAGCTTGTTTCCATTGAATAACAGCGTAATCATAAATCATTTACTCAAGAACCTAACATCGCAGCTGTTATTTTTGTTCGACTGCAGTTCACATACCTTCGTATTTTTAGTATATCATTTAGAAATAATATCATTAAATTTGGTACTTTTTCATCTAGCGGACATTTTGCCAAACCGAATATTTGACGACAAATGGGATTTTTCGGCGACAAAACGCAGTTTTCACAGAAAATATTTCATTTATTTCATTTGCCGGTGATTGTACAGTTTTGGCGACTTCATTACTTGCGCCCGCGAATTGGCAATTATTTTGGCCAAAAAATATCGGTAATTGTAGACACAAAATAGCAACTCTGGAATATTAGGGACCAACAGGATTTTTCTTTAAATTTGGGGTAGTTTTTGCATTGTCCATATTTCATTATCATAAACACAAACCATTAGATTCCAGTGTATCTTTTTAAGAAGTAAAGCTGATTATAATGGTACAAAATTATAATACACTTTTTGGTACTATGATTTGTAGCCAAATAAAGAATACAGTTGCATACGGAAAGTCTTCCACATTTGAGTTTTGGTTAAACTAGAGAATCATGGCCGGATATTTTACGCCAAATCTGGAACTTCCGACTTATTGGTATAATTGTAACCATTGGCGAAATTAGCAATGGAAAAGTTTCTTATCGTGTCACGTTCTCCATACTGTGGTCATTCATTGGTTGTTTAGGCAAGCACCGGGATTTGTTGTCATTCGACATGGCGATATTTTTGAAAAAAATAATTTTTTAAACGCCAAATCCGGAACCGATTCTTTAGTTTAACTTTGAGTTTAATTTTAAAAGCATTATTTAGCACTCTAAAACTAAAATTCGCCAACGAAGCATAACATATCTACCCTATCAACAAACAGACTGTATTAACAACGACATATGAAGCTGTTATTTTTTAATCGCATATTCATAAAGATTTTTTAATTTACTGGACAAAAACAATTATATTTATTTGACATTACAAAAATGTAGCAAATTGAAAATTATTCTTATTATTTTTATTTTGAATTTGAATCTTACTAATTGAGAATTGACAATTGAAGATGGAATAAATCTTTAAATAAATTTAAATGTTTCGCAAAAGAACTCTTTAATTGCACTTACTATTTAATAAACCCCACAAGCAATCTTTAGAATATACTACGTTGACTGTGCTGATAAAAATAAAAATTAACAAAATCATTTGAGATCTATGAATGTTAGATATTTAATATCAAAAACTATTGTACGTTGAAATGGAGTTAAAGTTGTTGTTGTTGTTGTTGCTTATCTCCTTGGTTGGGTTTAGCAAAGCTAAACCAGGTCTATGAGGAGTTAAAGTAACTGTACTTTTTAAGTAATTATAATTGTCACGAGACAACAATGTTTGGTTTATTTGATTGTATAACTAATTTGTTTTCTTCATTTTAAGAAGACACGATGCTCAAAACTTTATTTTTAGAAATAATAACTTAAACTTGTAAATTATAGTTGTTTTATATAATGTTCACTCTAAATAATCATTTTCTAGCAATCTAAACAAATATTTACCAGCAGTTTCTCATTTATTTTTTTAAAAAAGCGAAAATTTTGAACTTCTCTTGCAATTTTTCGAATAACTCTACCAAACTTTTAAAAGTTTTAGTGGCATTTGTTCTATAGAACTGGGCATGGATTTTAAAATGTGAGCTACGTTTAAAAAGTAACATGCATCTATAGTGAAAATAAAAATAAAATGCAAATTATTGAATTCAACATATTTACATATTTAAAAAAAAAAACAGCTATACATAATAGACTTTATTCCATGCACAATTTTCTACACCGTATTTCCAAAATTCTAGCTAAATTAGCAAAACGCCTTAGAAATTTATAAAATACAAGAATTGAAAAGCGCAAAACAGAGGAAAAAGGGCTGAAAGCATACGAAATACTTATTCAAACTTATAGGAATGATCCAGAAAATCTTTAACTTTCTTTCAACAGTAGATGTTATTATTAAACTTTCAGTAACTGTTCAGAAAAATATTGTGAATAATAAGAAATCAAAACTAAAAAATCGATATTTTGACCGATTTTTGGGTACCGCGTCCCCAATAACTTTGTAAGTTGGCTACACTCTCAGAAATGAATACTCAAAAACAACGAAATTTTCGCCGCCTCGGTGGCTGAATGGTTAGTGTACTAGCCTTTGGAGCTGCTGAGGTCGGGTTCGAATCCCGGTCAGGCATGGATGTTTGTGACAGTCAATAAATGTTGTTATTTGTCTATGCGTTATTCATTTCTTTGTGACTGTAAAATTTCTTTCTGTGTCTGTCCCACTTGACGAAAGCTTATAAGCGGTTCTATGAACAAGCACACAAGCTGGAATATATATGTATCATACCATACCATACGAAATTTTCCTTTATTGTGACGATCCATTTACTGGCAAATGCTCCTAGTTTTTCTTTCCTCAAAGTGAGGAAATTTGATTCGTCATTTTTATGAGGATTCGAATTTCGTCTAATCAAAAAAAAATATTTCGTCGTTTTTGAGTATTTGAGTACAGTAATGAGATTGTTTCCTCAAAATCAAGATACAGAATCGTCAAATCATGATCGTTAAAGTGAGGATTCTCGCTTACTCAAAAGTCACGTGATAGTTTGACGAAACAATCCTCAAAATTAACGAAATGAGGCTTGAGGATTCATGAATCGTCAAAAATGAAAGTGTAATTTCTGAGAGTGTATGGTATTAATAGCGAAGGTGAGAAGTAAATGGAATTTTTTTGAAGAAACCGTTCAGTTTGCTTTTTACAATGTAAATAAAAAAAATTGTAAGTTTATTCTTGTAGCAAGAACATTTTGAAGCAAGTCGAGTCCCGGTTATCCGAAATTGGGCTTAACTGAAAGGCTCCGAGATTAATCGACAATTTTTGTGAAAAATAAAAATTTTAAGGTTATAATTTGTGTTAAATTCATGTTTCAATACTGCATTTTACCTTTCCATTGCATTTACAGTTTATATTGTGGAGGTTTTTATAAAAAGCGCACGAAAGGTAGTCGGGTACCTTAAAGGGAGTATGACGCAGC